>CAHIKZ030001634.1:0-195000 GCA_903632075.3 Acanthosepion pharaonis | reverse complement strand
TTAAGGACAACCATATCTGATAAAGTTGCCAGGTGCAATGGAACTTTTGGTTTACTTTTTATGCTTAAGGACAACCATATCTGATAAAGTTGCCAGGTGCAATGGAACTTTTGGTTTACTTTTATGCTTAAGGACCATGTGGAAAGAAAGGATTACTTTGAAAAACATTGGGAAATTTTAAAATATCATATTTGAAAAAATGTCACAAAAGATTATGCTTTAATGCAAGGAATATTCTTCTGTTTTAACAACAGAATATTTACTACGGTTTAGTAGATTGTTTAATTTCAGACAGTGCACAGCTGCCCTAGTGGCTCTCTCTCCTTATTAAAGAACAATTTGAGACCAGAGTTATTAGAATGTGCTTTCTTTTTTTTATAAAAGTGCAGATTGATATAAATAGGAAATAAATAAAAAATGCAGCAAGATACAAGGGCTGTCTTAAACAATACATATTTGCAATACCAAGTGAAAGAAAAAGTATCAAGCAAGAAATGGTTTATGGCTAAACTCAGTTTTGAGTATTATTTTAATAAACCTTGATAGAAGGATTTTAAAAACTGTTCTTGAACATAAAGACAAGCTTGAATTGGTAACTGGGGAAAGGTATTCATTTTATTATTTATTCACCTATAAAAACATATCAGGTATCAATTAAGATGTTCTCAATGTTTCCAACATGTGTTTGTGAATTTTACATAAGTATGGTAAGTATACAAGTACAATTATTCACTATTTCTTTTTCTTTAAATGTATGTTAGTAACTAAATTGCATAAAAAAGTAAGCATGCTTCATGTTGACCATTTTGATGTATTAAAAGAATCTACACATGGTAACTAACTTTTGGCATTTGTGTGTGTTTGTGTGTGAATATAAATGCATTCCATTGGCTTTGAATCAATTATTATGCTATTTAGTTTCAGATAAGCTCTATATAAGGCATGCTCTATTTTTATAAGTCAGATCAGACCAATAATGGTGTATTGCTGCTATATCTGGGCTGCTGCTGCCCAATCTTCACTAACCAACCTTGACAGAGTTCAAAAATACTTATGTGGCCTTGTGGGTGATGAGTTATTCTCCTTGCAACCCTTATCCTACAGATGAAATGTCACCAGCTTTTCACTAGTATATCACTATTACTATTGTATTTGTTTGGATGAGTTACATCCCTTAGTGCCACCAGCTCAGACTATCTCAGTTAGGACTCACCATGCTGTGTTCACAGTGGCAAACCATCCTCATTCCTTTTGAGCTACTTTGATAAAAAAAAATCCAGTTCCACTCAGTCAGCTTCTTCTCCAGAACTGACAATTTGTAGAACAAACTCCTGAGAGAATACTTCTCTGACAAGTATAATCTTGGTCTCTTTAAATCCAAGGTCAATGGATATTTATCTTACATTTTCTCATAATATTCTCTGACTTTCAATTCCTTATAAACTCACTGTAGTGATATGCAAATTAGTATGATTTGCATATGAGCAGGTAGCTCATAATATAAATGGACAACTACTAGAACGGAAGTGAAATGCTTACTAAGCAATATACACGACATAACAATCGCGTCGCCGATAGGATACTCTTTGGTCCTTGAAGACCCAGAGTACGTAGACACGTGGATTCGTTGCTTTGCTGCTAATGCCAGATGTAAAAATTTGAAAGACAACAAAAATGAAATCACTGACTTGTTCATGGCTACCGCTGGTTGTGAAGCGATTATGAAGGTTGCTACAACGGTTTACCCTCGAGAAGTAGAAGAAATGACTTTCAAAGAAATAAGTCAGGTTATTAAGGGAAACATGAGACCAAAGAAAAGACTGGTGATTGCAGAAAGGACCAAGCTTATGGCAATGAAACAGGAAGTGGATGAACCGATAGTAAAATATTTACACCGGTTAAGAAGTGCGAGTAAATACTGTGAATTCGAAAAACTAGGAACAGGAGAGCAGACAACGGAAGAAGAATTAATCCAACTAAGATTAATTGAAGGTATGCCTAATTCAGCACGTAGATATAAGGTAATGGAACAGTTACAACTTACAAACATGCCTTTGAATATGTGTATAGAATTTATACAACAGCAGGAATTAATACATACCTACAACCAAAATAAAAATAAATCCAAGAAATAATGGCTGAAACATATACGGTACAAACAAAAAAAAAAAAATTGTACGTACTGTGGAAAAATTCATGAAATGAAAAAAAAAAAAATGCCCAGCCTTTGGAAAGATGTGTTCAAAGTGTTTAAAAAAGAATCACTTCAAAGAAGTATGTAAAACAAAAAATGTGGAAAGAGTAGAGGATGAAAATAGACAGATTTTTAATGTAAAAAAAAGGATAACATACAAAATACTGGATCTAAGAACGGAGATACAAAATAAAAGTGAAAATCAACAACTGTATTGTCGAAATGCAAATCGACACAGGTAGTGAGGTCACGATATTACCCAGAAATTTGTGGGAAAAAATGGGAAAACCGTTTTAAAAAAACCAACGTATACAACTACGTCAGTTTCATGGCTCGATTATAGCAATTATGGGTTACTTTGAAGGTTCAATAGAATTAAAAGAAAAATATGAAATAGTACCCATTATAGTTACAAATTGCCGAAAAACGCATGGACTACTGGGGAATGACGTGTTAAAAATAAATTCAACGAAGTTGATTAATGAGATAGAAATAGAAAAAACAGGAAAATTAAAAAATTATGAAGCTAGCTTGAAATTAAAAGAAAATGTTTCCCCTCCTACTACAAAGCGAGAAAAATACCAGTGCATTTATTACCATTGGTAATAGCTAAATTGTGAAAGCTAATAAAGGAAGACTTATTAGAACGTGCCCTCCAGGAGGAAGTAAATGGGCATCACCCATTGTGGTACTGAAAAAAAAAAAGATGGTGACCTGAGAATTTGTGGAGATTATAAAATAGGGGTGAACCATAAAGTTTGTGCTGACTCATACCCTATTCCGAATGTGGAAGTAGCTTTATATAAACTTGCTGGAATGAAAGTATTTTCGAAGATAGACCTAAAATCAGCTTACCACCAAATACCGATAAATGAAAATTTTAAAGAAGTGACGACCATAAACACACCTATAGGCCTGTTAAGGTGGAAAAGAATGCCGTATGGCATAAAAAAACGGCAAGTACAATTTTTCAAAAAGCTATTGAAAAAAGTAATAGGAAATGTTGAGAATACCATCTGTTATCAAGACGATATATGTGTTGGAGATTTAAATGAAGATGATTTAAAGAAAAAAACTGAAAATATATTGAACCGGCTAAGAGACGCTGGTATGACAATAAATACAAAAAGTGTGTAACCAACAGTAATGAAATATCATTTTGGGTTACTCAATATCAAAGGAAAGGATCTCTCAGATAAAGTATTAATAGAGAAAATTCTAAAAGTTGCTACACCGAAAAATAAAAAAGAGTTGGAGTCCTTCTTAGGTTTGGTAAATTTTTATAGAAAATATGTACCAAAATATAATGAGTTGACAGAACCATTTGCTAAGTTAAGAAAAAAAAATGTGGAATTCATTTGGTTAGAACACCAATAGAAAGCCATTGAAAACTTAAAACAGATTCTGGCAAAAAAGCCAATAGTACAAATTTTTGACCCTAAGAAGGACATAACTCTAACTACTGACGCTAGTGAGCAGTCCATATCTGGTATTTTGTCACAAGATGGGCATCCCATAATGTACTTATCGAGGAGATTAACAACAACTGAACACAATTATTCAAATATAGAAAGGGAGGCACTAGCCATAGTGTGGACAACGGATAGAGCAAGACAGTTTTTGATGGGAAAAAAATTCTTGTTGAAAAGTGATCACAGACCACTGGAATTTATTTTCAACCCAAGAAAAGAGCTACCGAAAGTTACAACATCCAGAATATTGCGTTGGGCAATTAGACTGATGGCATTCGACTTTGACATTGAATATGTTAAAGGGAATACAGGTTTTATAGAGAAGAGAAGGACAAAAATGACGAGGAATTTGAAGACACATTCTTGCACCTCGTAGAAACCGATGTAATATCTGTAGATAAAATGGCTACTGAAACTACAAATGACCCAGTGTTAAATAGAATAATGTCAAGGATAAAACAGAATCGCTGGGGAAATTGTTCAATGGCTGAAAGACCATTCAAAGAAATTAGACATAGAATGACTATAGAAAACGGGATAATATGTAAGGGAGACTTGATAGTTCCCCCAGAAACACAGAGGAGACAGGTTATAAAAAGTGTACACGATAACGTACATTGTGGAGTGGCAGCTACGCAAAGAAGATTAAAATTGGAAGCTTGGTGGCCGGGGTACTCAAGAGACGTAGAAGACTACATAAGAAGATGCAAAAAATGCACAGAACTTAGGAATTTTAAGCAAAAGAAAATACATGTATGGCCCCGAGAAGTAGAACCATGGAGCAGAGTACACATGGACCATGCCTATGTCAATGGGATAGGACTATTATTAATATTAGTAGACGCATATTCAGGTTGGCCTGAAGTGGTGAGTGTACCTGATAAAAAAAGTACCACCGTAAAACAAATATTAAGAGTAATATTTTCGAGGAATGGGACATCGAGAACATTGGTGACTGATAACGCACCAGAATTTGTGGATGCTGATTTGCATGAATGGTTAAGAAAAAATAGGATGCAGACCTTACAAGACCCCTCCCTACCACCCTCAAAGTAATGGGATAGCGGAAAGGATGGT
The DNA here is from genome assembly GCA_903632075.3 of Acanthosepion pharaonis. NCBI lineage: Eukaryota > Metazoa > Mollusca > Cephalopoda > Sepiida > Sepiidae > Acanthosepion > Acanthosepion pharaonis. The sequence continues at coordinate 190,257 of CAHIKZ030001634.1, read as the reverse complement.
CCAGACGGTAAAGAAGGGCATAAAAGCATGCTTGCAACAGAAGGAGGAAGTCGATACTTTTCTACCAAGACTATTAAGTTATAGAACAATTCCACATGCAGGCAGGCCGAAAGTCCATCTGCCTTAATGGGCAGACAATTAAGGTCCCTTTGACAATGTCATATGCCACAAATCAAAAGATGTGGTACAAAAAGAAACAGGAATATGCAACCCGAGTCAGCCGAATTTATTATGCAGAAAGGACATAATACTGCAATATTAAATAAAGAAAATGGGAACAGTATTCTAGCTCATGCTGACCGAATAAGATCCCATGGAGAAGAATCGGATGAGGAAATGCCTTCAGAGATGCCCATTATTGACGTAACAGAAGAGTTAATGCAGAATGAAACTGCGGAGGAAGAAGTAGAGAGGGATGAGTTAGAGGAGGAAGAAGTAGAATGGGACAAGTTAGAAGAGGAAGACCACAGTATGCAAGAGGAACAGTTTGATTATAGGGAAAGACGTGATAGATCTAGATCTCCAAGGGAAAGGAGAGAGATAAAGGAAGATGTTCAGGAGGGCACAAGAAGAAGAAGTACTCGCAGCATAAGGCCCCTCCGTTATAGGGAGATGTAGTAAGTTACCTTAGTTTCATTATTAGAAAGATGCTAAATAAAAAATCTGCTTAAGTGACAAAACTTACCAGAATTTTTTTATTAAAAGAACAGTTTTGCATTATTTTAGTCACACTGATTGGGAGGTCAATAGCAATGGATGCTTCAAGTTTAATCCAGTTATCAAGAATGTTCTGAAATTTAAAATCAGCTTGTCTTGGTAAACTCTGAAAAGAAAAAAGAAAAACATTACTAATCATTATATACCAAAAATTTAGTTACTAATCTTTTAAAGTGATATTTAAAAACAAAAAAAATTTGAACTCAATAAAAACAATTATAGAATCTTATTGTCTTACCAAACAAAAGAGTAAAGTCATGAAAGGGAATTTATTTGCATTCAAATGGTAAACATTATTAGCAGAAACACTTAAAATAAAATCATCACAAATTCACTGAAATTTTCACAGAAATTTTTTTTTTAATCCTTACCTTAATATCAGAGACATCAATAATTCGGCATGTGTATCTGGGATATAAAAAAGAACAAGTTCAAATTGACCAAACTAAACAAAATCTGAATATTTTAATGGTTTATAAGTAAAAGTTTATAAGTTAAAAACATATACTAAAAATAAAATAATTTTTGACAGATTTCCAAATAACAGATAATTGAATGTTACTTTTTTTTATTATTATTGAATATAGGTTCAGCATGTATTTCAATTCCAAGGGAAAGATACATAGCAGAAACAAGAAAAGAAGTACTCAATAGCAATTCTAAATAAATCTTTAAATAAAATACAATATACTAAGCTATTTTCATTTTGAACAAATTAACAACATACACATTAGCATAAAAGTCATTTCCAATTATTAAAATTTAAGTATTTCTGAATAGTTTGTTAAAATAAGTATCATATCAACTTGACATTTGGAATTAAATACAGATCTTTAATTTCTCAGGCTTATTTAAAAAAAAAGCAAGTTACTGAGTAAGTATGATTTTTAAAAACATGGAGAGTATATCTAAATAAAAGGTTTTTCAATACTTGGAAATTTCAGAACTATTCTTTAAAGGATTTTTTTGGCAATTTTATTTTGCTGTGTATAAGAAATGAAAACAGCAAAATATTTTGTAATTCAAATACATTATGAAAGTTTAAAGCCAGGAATATTCAAAATTGCAATAGACATAAAAGAAAATTAAAAAAAAGATACTTTTTAGCAACTGGACACATCTGGAGGATAATACGGTTATTAATTGTAGAATTATTTATAGTAACCAGTTGACATTTGAGAAGAAGTTTCTGGATGGCAAACAGCATCTGTAAAAATAAAATGATTTCAATAAATTTGACAATAAATTTAATGTAAATCTACCTCAGTGTGATCAAGAAGAAAACCATCATCAGTATAAAGGAGATCAATAATTGAATAATTGAAAAAATGCCAACACTAATAATATTTCTGCAAAGACACTAGTTGAAAAAATCCCATAATACAGCCAACATAGTGGGATCTTATTTACAGTTGGCATTAAAATTTTAAGAATTTTTTTAAAGTATTTTATTTTGATTGTCTAATTTTATATATATTTATAATTTACAATTATTGAAAAAATGATTAAAACCTATTTGAAGAGTATTAGAAGAAATATTAAATTCTATTAATACATAAATAAGAAAAGTTATGAAAATGGTGTCAGAGGTTTAATATATAATCATTATTCATTATAATTGCTCAACTACAAAAATGAGTAATTTTTAAAATATTCTAAAAAAATTCATTATTTATTCTGAATAAGTAAAAGTCTAAGGTCACAATATATATTTATATTATATATATATATATACATAATTCATATAAAGAAACGAACAACAAGATATAAAATCTGGTGTTCAATGACATATTTTAATCTTTTATGAAATAGTGCTAAATATTAAATTTGCAAAATTTAACCTTACAGATTAAAAATTAAATCAACAAGGTGGTGTAAAAAGTTTGAAAACAATGAAAGCTTCCACTTTAATTTTGTGAACACATTAAATGACATGGATTCATTTCAAACAGTCCAATTCAGGAAACTTATTTAATTATTTCAAATTGTAATGACCTCATTTTAGAGGTACCTTGAACTTGCTTTTTCAAAAAACAGCATAACATGATGAAAAAAGACTATAATTTAATTAAAAATTTTTATTCTCAAAATTTAAATAAGTATGACATTAAGAGACAATAATTGAAAAAGAACAGACAAGTCATTGATTTATGAAGACAAACACTTGTAAGAAAATGTTTGAACAGCATATATCATGTGTGGGATCTTTTTTTAAAATATTTTATTAAATTTTTACTGTCCTTTCTAGCACATTAAAAATTTTAGTTATTAAGAATCTTTTTTACATCAAAGGACAATGAGCTTAAGATTTTTAATGAATGTTTTTCTAATTTTATCAGATGAAAAAAAAGACAACTTAGAAATTTTGACAAAAATCAAATAATCTTTTGGTTTAATAGAAACTTTCAGGAACTTATTGGCAAATGAAGGAAATTTGAAATTTTTTTTTTTTTTAAAAAAATCTTAAAAAAAAATTTTTTTTTTTAATTTTTAATTTGCATTTCATACTTAATTTCATGAAATTTTGAAAATTAAATGACAATCATATTCAGTTTTATTAGTCAAATTGGGATTCCTTGGAGAATTTAAATCATTTTTTTTTTTTGAAAACCAGGGCCTACAACTTTTTCTTAAAATCTTATAAATCTTTTTCATAAAAAAAAAATGGAATAAAACTATGTCATTATTTAATTAATTTTAAATTTGATTTTTTGAAAATTTTATTTGAAAATACATTTTTTCAAAAAATAATGAATTTTACAAAAATTTTTTCCATTTTTATAAAAAAATTTTAATTGTTTATAATATTATAAATTGTTTAAAATTTCTGTTTCTTCAGTCAGGTCTTAAGTGATTTTGATATTAATTGAAAACTATATTTAAAAAAATGAAAATTGAAAAAATCAGTAAAAGGCTTTACTTCCCAAGACTTTTTTCATTTTAAATTTTTTTATGTACATAAAATATTACATTAATTTTTGAACATCATGAAAAATCTTGATTTGACTATACTGTTTAAGAACACAATTTTGAACAGAATATTAAAAGAATTGCCTTTAAAAAACTCTTCAAAGTATTAAAGAAAAACCTGGATAGGATAAAAACAATTTAACAAGCTTTGAATTTACAAAACACTACCCCTATATAACAGCATAGAAAAAAAAAGTACTTAAATTCAACAACAAAATGGGAAAACTTCAAATTAACAGCCAAAAAAAAGTATAGTTGCTAGGTTAAACAATCAACACGATTTTTAAAATCTCAAATTTTTGGAAACATTACCCCTCAACTTCAAAGAAAAAAATAATTAAATTCAACAACATGAAAACAAACTAAAGGGTTTATTTTTTCAAAGAAATGGTAGATGAGGATTGTGCCAAAAAAAAAAAACTAGACTTTTTGACTTGAACCAAGAAGCATGGAAGAATGGAGTGAACATCTGGAAAATTCAACATTTGTTTGTTTTTTATAACTTGAGATGATAAACCCAACTATCACTCATTTCAGTTTATGGGGGAGAAACTGATTATCATCTCCTCAAAACCTGAACACCATTTTACCACCAGGTGTAAGTAATCCATACCATTGGCCAAGAAGAGCCTAAAATACAAAAAACAAAAAAACTGTTGCTGGAAGAATAGTTCATCCAGAAAACAAATAAAATTGAAAAAGAAATAAATGTCAGGATGCTTTTAGTCAACAAAATGAAGTCATTATCATCACAAAAAGTAAAAAAAAAAAAAAAATAAAATTAAATTTGGCAAATAAAATCAAACAAAAATGAAAAAGTGGACCAGTTTGCTTCTTGAAAACCCCAAGCAAATAATAATGCGTGTTTTGTTTTACCAAACTGTTTTTCAATCAGAGAGCAAATAAACATGAGCATTCATATTTGCAACATTCAAAAACATGGTAAACAAATTTTCACATTGAAATTGATTCTTTTTATGCCCCTTCTGAAAAAAAAAACCAATTGTCAAGTTAACATCTGAGATAACAGTGGACTGTAGGAAAATCCATTAAAACAGTTATCAAATTATTATCTTAAAACAAATACAAAAATTTAGTCAAAAGAACAGTTTTCCCAAAATATTTTTTTGGAAAAAAAAAGTGTAACATTTTGTGGAGTAATAAAAATTGATTTATTCAAAATATGCATAAAATAATTGACATTTTTGAACATGGAAAACAAAGATGTCAAAAATATTTTTATGGATTAGGCATGCATATAAGTATTTTTATCCAAATAATTTGTCAGATGGCATCCATTTTTTGATCCATGCCTATTCCTTCAAATTTAGAATATTAATGGTCTTGTTTTTTATCCAACATTCTTTTAATAAAATGTGGCATTTCAAAAATTACAATTCAATGGAACTTGGACAGGTGGGATCAAGAAGACTGGAAAACTATAATTTTAAAACATTTAAAAAGAAATTGTAAGGTCATATCCAAAACACAAAAAAACAAATGAAGAAAAAGCCTATATGATAATATTCCAAACCACTGAAGGCAGTTGAAATTTTTATATAACAACTGAAAGATGGTTGTGTGAAAAAAATGCATTCCAAAATGCTGTATTCTTTTGGCATATTGTTGGTAACATATTAAGAGGTGGCTGATGTAGCATCCATATACTTATCACCAGTCTCTACAGGTGAAATCGAATTAACAAAAACCTTTAATCAACAAAAAAATTCTAGATCCCTTAATCCCTCCTCCTTGGAAGGATTAAGAAGAATGAAAAATTTCAAAAGGTAAATTAACAATGAATTGACAAAATTATACCTTGTTGTACTTTTAAATGAACCAAAATTGTTGACATGGACACCATTTTTTATCCAACAATTCAAAAAAAAAATCAATGAAATGAATAAAAATATAAAAAAAGAATGGAAGGACCCATTCTTAAAAGGGTCTCACCATTAGCAGTACCGAAAAAAAATTTTTTTTATTAATCTAGTATTTTCTGGCTTTAAATTATAAAGCAGTGCCTTCATGATAAGCTTAAAAATAAAAAAAAGTTGAACAATTAAATCAGTGAAATTTGAATAGTCCAAAACGTTTCTTAAAATTGACCTAAACTCTTTTAACATGTTTAAATGATCCTGAATAAACATATCACTACCTTTTCAATTTGAAAATATCTTCTTTATGAAGGTAAAAATATATGGCATTATGTGTCCGATATGGCAAGGGCATAAATTTTCAACAAAATTCAATCAAAAAATTTTAACAATGTAAATGTTTCAGATTTAAGTTCTAATCTTTTCAAAAAGACACAATTTTTTTAAAAAATTTTAACCCTAGAAAGGATTAAAAATTTTTTGTTGAAAAACAACTTCACAATTGCAGAGTTATGCCAGTGCTTTCCATAATAAGGTGTGGAGAAAAGATTTATGTTTTTTTTTTTTCCATGTTGAAAAACATTGATTTGAACACAGAAGGAAAAATTTGGAAAATTATCCAGGATTATTAATGAAATTTAAATTATTTTTATTTTTTTTAAATTTTTTTTTTTTTTTTTTTTTTTAAAAGAAAATTTCAATTTAAAATTTTTTTTTTTTTTTATGTTAAACAAACTTGGAGAACAAGCAAAGACAAAAAGACAAAAAAAATTTCAATTTTTTTCTACAATTTTTTTTTAAATAAAGCTAAACAAACTAACATTGAACCAAATGTGATTTTTTTTTTTTTTTTTTTGTTTTGTCACAACAAGCTAACACATTTTATGAAAAACACCATGGAGAATTGTAAAATAATAAATACAATAAAACAATTATATTATTTAATTAGAAACTTTTTTTATTGCTTTTTATGACAAAGAAAAAATAAGAACACTATTGGACTTTAAACAAGAATATGGTTAATTTTGGTAACAATTGTTTTCATTTTTTAAAATTTAAAAATAAATATGATTTAAAAATTTAAAATTTAAAATTAAAAAGGAAGGCAGTTAGGGATATCCCTATTATTATTTTCAAATCAAAATTGAAAAGGTAAATAAAAGTTCAGATTTTCGCCAATATTTTTGTTAAAATTTTTAAAAAAGATTTTTGTCCGGTTCTAAAAATATTCCCAAACTTGAAAACTATGTTTGACAAATATACACAACATAATCAGAAAATAAGAGTGATGATAGTATATTTAAATTTTAAAAATTTAAACTCAACATTCCTAAAATTAGATTACAGAAAATATTTTCCAACATTTTTTTAGATTACTAAATACTTAAAAATTATATAAAAATTGTTCACCCATCATTTTCTTAAATTATGTTTTTAAAGATAAAGTCTCCAAAGAACAACAGTAAAATGTGTTGATAGATTTTATCATCACTTGTTAAGTGATTTATGAGTGACAACTAATATAAAATATAATCATGCTACTGTTTTTTTTAAAATTCATTTTTGTTATTTTAAACTAAATATTTTTTTTCAAATCAGATTAATTATACTTTAAATCAGCTAATATTCCTCAAATAAAGTTTCAGAAAATATATTTTATTTTTGGAAGATTTTTAAAACCAAAAATTAACTTTTGTTTACAAATGTATGTCAAAAATGGACGATTTTTTATACTTATCTGAAAAGCGGTATAAGCAAAAATATGAGATTCCAATCAATATAATTTCTATTTGAAATATAATGACCAGAGTATTTTTTTTTACTGAAATAGTAAATTTAATCATTTATGATTCAATTAAAGCTAAAATGAAAGGTTCCAAGAAAAAATTTTTCATTTTTCAAATTCATTTTTAAACTTTAAAATTTTTTTATAAATCTTAGATTATCAAAAAAATAAAACCAAATAAAATAAAAATTTTTATTCAATTTTAAAACTTTTTTTTTTTTTCTCTATGTGTATTAGTGATTATTAGTTCATAATGCTTATGAATCACAAAAGTAAACAAAATGTCATTTTGATTTCCTCATCCATTTTTTTCTCTTCCTTTTCCCAATCATTTGTCATATTATAACTTCTCTAAAATCAAGGCATTTTTTACATGAAAATAAAACTTTTTTTTTCAGACAATACATCAAGAAGTCTTTTTAAAACTGTCCAATGATCTATACACAAAAGATTATGGTATGTGTTTTGAATTTGAACTCAGGAAAATATCATCCACTATACAGCTTAGCTTAATGACAAAAACTCAGTAAATAAAACTGTCATTTTTAGTTTAAAATCTGAATAATACATGAGATGATTATTTTTCATTGTTAAATAACTATTTCTTAAACATTATCTTCCTTTTTTTCTCATAAAGAAGAAACATCAAGTCTATAACAACTATAATGATCAAGATGAAAACAAGAGTTTAAATAAGACAAATAGATTAAAGTATATTCACAATTCCACACCTGTAAAAACAAAAATAAGAAAAATGTTTACCTGAATTATTTTACTTTGAATTTATTGTAAATGATTTTGAAAAAAAAAAAAAAAACAAAAATTTAATTCACATCCAAACCACCAAATTTCATTTTTTTAATGTCCGGAAGTAAAAGGAAAAAAAAATCATATTTTTGAGACAAAAGGGAATTCAAGATCAAAAAAGATCATATTCAGCATCAATCAATAGATCACAAATATGAAGAAATGCTAATGAACAGGATTTTTTAAAATAGCATTTTCCCTAAAGCCATAAAAATGACAATTGTAGTCATAAATAAAATTATTTAAGTAATAAATGTCAATCATTTTTTTTACTAATACTTTACTTATCATTCGTCATGGAGTAAATAAATTTTATGAATAAGAAAATTTCAATTTTCAGATAGTAAAATAAAATTAAATTTTAAGAAAAATACTTAAGCTAAGTGTAAACAGAGACAGGTAGTATTTATGACAGTGCAATGAGAAAATGTGAAAATCATTACCTGTTTTGCATGGGTTGCCAACCACTGATTGTTCATTTCTTCCAGTGTGCCTGGCTTTACAGTATTTTCTTTTTAAACAGGAACTTCCTTTAATTTTCAAATGATTTAAAATCTTCAAAAAGTCTGTCATTCAAAAAGAGTAAAAATATTGCTACTGGCTATATCATCTGAAAAAATGTAAAAACAATTATGTATGTATGTATGTATGTATGTATGTATGTATGTATGTGTGTTTAGAAAATGTTTCTTTTTGTACATTCAAAAACCTTTCAAATCAAAATCAAAAAAAACATGATCTTCTGTCACTTACAATATCTTTTCAACTTCAAATTGAGAATATTCAATGTTAAAATGGACTAGCCAACTTCAAATTGAGAATATTCAATGTTAAAATGGACTAGCCAACTTCAAATTGAATATTCAATGTCAAAATGGACTAGCCAACTTCAAATTGAGAATATTCAATGTCAAAATGGACTAGCCAATTTCAAATTGAGAATATTCAATGTCAAAATGGACTAGCCAACTTCAAATTGAGAATTTAATTTTAATGTTTATAAGAGGTTTTTTATAAGAAATAAAATATTTGTCTGTGACAAAATAATTTCTTTGTCCAAGCAAGCATATATTTAATGAAGATAACACCAGAATGCTATGAGGTTTGACTTCAAAGGAATCTGTCAAAACCATGATTAAAGCATCATGCAAATTAGATGGGGATTGGGAGCCATTGGTCTAAATCCCTATTGAGTTCAAAAATTTTTAAATATTGACTGCAATATTTAATATGATTTCTAAATAAGATTATTTATTTTTTCTATAGCTAAGGATAAAATAGTGATGTTTTTTTAAATATACAATAAATTATATTCATATATGAAGTGTTCTATTTAATTGTTAGGTAAAAACTATAAATATGTCAGGTTACTGCCCACATGCCTGTCACAGAGCATGCCTAACATTGATATGGACAAACCTAACTTTAACCTCCATATAACTAAGAATAGAAGCAGAACCAGAGGCACAACTATTGTGGCAAGATCAAATGGAACAAATATACACCTGATAGGTACTATAAGTAATTGATATACCAAGAAATGCAAAAGGATTCTTTAACAAAGAAAATTGCTAAAACCTGGATGAAAGAATATTTGAGAAAGCTATACATGATATATAATTGTCTCTTGACCAATGCACCAGCTTATTCTGGAACAATATTGATATTAGAAGAGAATTTGAATAGGATTTCAAAGGCCTGTGTACAAGGTATAGATTCTGAAATAAGTGTACATTTATCAACCATGTCCAGGATTTATTTACTGACATGTTAGAATTAAAAAGCATCACATTTTAATCTGTTGCCATTTTTATTAATTATAATCCATACTTTATTTTCTGTACACAATATTTTTATAAGTTTCAATTAATAAGTAAATTATTAAAATTAAATATAAAAGGTTTGTCTTATCAATTATAACAATGAACAAAATATGTACAAACAAACTTTAAATGAAGTATTAACAGCAGAACTCCTCATCCTAATTTTAGCAAAACTGATCTCTTTTATATTGCAAATTTTCTGAACTAGCCTCATATTCTGAGCCACCTCTGAATTTAAAAAAATCATCAGAAAGAAAATGAAATAGCATCCAAAATGCAACTGTATTTCAATATTTTTTTCATAATTTTTATATATATATATATATATATATATAACATTTTAAAATAGCTAACATAAATTATTCAATTACTATTGTATTATTTCATCTTTATGTTCATTGTTTAGTAAATTTTGGATACCAAATGTTTAAAATGAATTTTTAAAAATGAAAAAGCATTTTTGAAGCTTTCTTTTTAGCTTTATTTGAAAGCTAAATGATTAAAATTACTATTTCCAGGAAGCAAATACTCTGGTGTATTTCAAATAGAAATTATATTGATAGGAATCTCAACTTTTTGCTTGTTTTCAGAAAATCATTTAAAACTGGTCATTTTTGACACATTTGTAAACAAAAGTTAATTCTCAGTTTAAAAAAATCTTCCAAAAATAAATGTACTTTTCTGAAACTTTATTTGAGGAATATTACCAAATTTAAAGTATAATTAATCTGATTTGAAAAAATATTTACTTTAAGTTTAAAATAAGAGAGAAATGGATTTTTAAATCAAACAGTAGTGGTGTGCTAATCACTTGTCAATCACAACAATGTGTCAACTCCTTTATTGTTGTTCTATGGAGATTTTATCTGTTAAAACACAATTTAAGAAAATGACAGGTGATCACCTTTTTTATATAATTTTTAGTGCTCAGTAATCTTAAAAATGTTGGAAAATATTCTCTGTAATCTAATTTTATTGTTTTTAATAAATGAATTTAAATTTTTTAGTATCTTTTATTTTCTGATAATGTCACATTTTTATACATTAAAAAAACATATTTTAAAAAAAAAATTTTAAAAAATAAATTTAAAATAAATTTTTTTGAATTTTTTCACTTAATAACAATATCACCTAACTGGAAAGTAATGCAGAATTTTAAACGATTCATAAATTATTATAGATTCTAAAAAGAGAAAAAAAAAGTGAAATAATTCTTGTAAAAATTCATTATTCATCGAAATTTTTTTTTCTTAAGTGTCATAATAAATCTGAATTTATAAAAACAATTTAAAAGCTTTTATTGAATAATGTTATAATTTTATTACATTTTTTTTTATTTTACGATTCGTAGCAGATTTTTGGTAACTGAGGGTCCTATTTTACAAAAGAAAAAAAAACTGATGATTTTAAAAGTAAACTCTCCAAAGAGTCCAGCTTTTAAGTTTTTAACTAATAAAACAAATTTTGGGATTGAAATTTAATTTCTCAAAATTTCATGAAATTAAACTAAAGTGTGGGGTTACATATGTTTAAAAAAAATATATTTTTTACGAAGATTTTATAAAAAAGTTTTAAGTAACTTCATTCATTCATTTGTGAATAAGTCAAAGTTTCATTAAAATCCGACAATTATTTGATTTTTTTCAAAAATTTCTAAATCAATGTTTTTTCATCTAAAAAAAACAAAAACACTACGTTAGACCGAGAATGTAAACAAAAAAAAATTGTTATAAAAAATACTAAAAAATACTTTGGTCTTTCCTTTTAACAAACATTTTTTGACGATAAAACTTTGTTTTTAAGATTGGGGCCTTTGTGGTGTTTTTGTTTTTTTGTTTTTTCAGTGAAAAATGGAAGTACCTTCTCTAGTTTAAAAATTTAAGCGGCATGTAAGGGAGGTGAAATTAAGTAAAACCGAAATCGTTTGAAATTAAACTTGGATACCTATTAAAAAAAGAAAATCTTAAAAAAAACATTATTGGCAGGCTTTGGTAATTATTGCATTATACGATTTTGACGTATTTTGCTATATTGGTTACTGAACTTAAAAAAGGAAAGTTGTTTGTTCACCTTTTTTTTTTAATCAAGTTATATGTGAAACAGCTCATTAGTAAATTTAATTTAAAAGCAAAGAAACATCTGCTGAGGGTTGACTGTGTCGTAAACCAACCAAAAATGAACACCTGTTAAAAAGTTTCATGATTTATTCATTAACTTAAAAATTTGGGGGCGGGAATAAAAAATTAATTATCACTTCAAAACGAATATTTAACTAGTTTTTAAGTTTCTATTTATTAGTATTCTTAAAATTCATAAAAGTTAACTTAATATTAGTTTTTAACGGCATCTTTATCGTAAAACAGTTTGTTTTAAGAACTTACACGGTCGAGCTAGCTCAGAACGATTTTTTACGTTTATTTTCCTATATAACAAATTATGGTGGCAGAGAAAGGTGCCATAAAAAATTACATTTTTAGTTAATAAATAAAGACGAAATAATATTATCATCTTTAAGAAAAAACTCAAATTTATTTTTGCATTTTTTTGTTTTCCGTTTCTTTTTGAGACTTTCATTCCAAATGGGTAAGTTTTTAATATTTCCGCCACAATTATAAGAGAATCCAATCACTATTCAGTAGTACATGGTCAACCAGACGAGATCGCTATTACCCGAAAGCGCCCATTTATTATTTATTAAAGTTTAATAAATTAAACGAAGCTTAGTTTTGGCACAAGCATCGAATTCACTAGTAATGATTTACAAGGCAAGTTCACCAACCATTACCCTTGCCTTAGTGTTTTCAACAAATGCCATAAGGCATTCAAGCGAGAATCGAACTCACTACGAATAATCTGCAAGCCGAACTTGCTAGTCATGACACTACCAGGAAACAACAATAAATATAAAGTTCATGTCAGTGTCACAAATAAATATAATATGGAAAAAATGACTTAAATGAAATGTAATTACAAAATGTTGTAAATCAATTAAAGTTCAAAACACGTAATTAAAAATCTGACATGACAACTTTTATTGACTCAAAGGAAGAGGTGTAACGTCTTACTTCCATAAAAAAAATTCGATTTTTCTCTACTCACTTGACCAATTATGAGACCAATGTGCCATTGTCCAGAAGTGGTGAATTTTTCCAAATAAGATTGGACAAGATCATCAGCCAACACAGTTCGCCCCATGAATTTTGCTTTCTTTTCGTTCTTAACACCGATCAAACAAGGCTACAAGAGTTACTCCCCTTTACAAGTTCAAGATGAATCATTAACATTAACAATAATGCTAACCAAAGTTAAAATAACTTATTAGCAGTCAATATTTATGGCAGTTTTAATTTTTATAAGTGCAATATAAATTGCAGGTGATTTGAAACTGTTCAAAAACAGTTGTTTTTTTACAAACACAATTGAATAGTTCACCTGAAGAAGCACCAGTGCTGAATTCTGAAACATGATAGCGGTTTATGTTTTTAATTGTTAATTTAAATGAGCTAAGTCTTATCAAATAACTGCTCTTATTTTTTTATAGATAATTACAATCACAAATTGACTGCAGTTTTCAAAATTCACTTATTCTTTTTTTTTAATACAAGTTCAAAACATTTTAAAACCAAAGTGAGTTATGGTTGGTCTTGTATTTTTTAGGTTTCCATTGAAATAGCTACTTAAAAAAATAACATGGTTTATCAGAGAATTTTTGATGTTCTTAATTTTTACATCTAAATCCCCGAAGGTGTTATCATTAAAAAAATATTTAATATCCACTGTGAATGCATCGAAAATTTGGTCCGAAATTTTAAGAAAAGCATTCAAGAAAACTCAAATTATTTTTTTGTAGGAGGTGCTGACTTTTTCCAGTGTATTATACTTCTTTTTTTTATTTCAACAGGGAAAAATCTGATGATGTATTTGTAAAAAAAAAAAAAAAAAAAAAAATTGACATGTTACAGTATAATTTTAAAATTTGTTCAGCAGATCTTGGTTGTTGCTGATAAAGTTGATGTGTATGAAGTATCGAAAAATGTAAAGTTTAAATGCCATTTTCAAGTGTAAACGTTTAAAAAAAAATAATTTATTAACTAATTAACATTTTTTTACTTTGCAACTGCTTAATTTTTTTTCTTTTTATTGTATGGATGAAAAAAAATAAAAAACTAATAAAAGTGTTGTTGGCTAATCTACTCATGCTGATAGTATTTTTTGCCTGTTTAATAAAGTTTTTGGTGTCATTAATTAATTTACACAGTTAAATCACTTGGTTAAAGGGATTGTAACTGATTTGAAAAATATTTCCACAAAATTTTCTAATGATATTCGGTATTTTACTTGATTTATGGTTAAATAAAACTTTTTTCAAGTATGAGCAGAGTTGTAAGATAACAATTATTATTTGACAAGCGAAGACACCCTACTACTGGGAAAAATTTTTTTTTTTTTTGCAAAAAGTAATATTTTTACAAAATCTAATTAATTAATCCTTAAATTTACTATCTTTCTTCAATATCTAAAATGGATATTGGAATTTTAAAGAGTCTTTTCCACTTGTCAAAAATGTAAATGATTTTGAAGGTTGTAGGTGGGTAAGTCTACCCGGATTAAAAGTGAAAAATTAAAATACAACTTAATGCTAAGAAATGATTTTTTTCTTTTGTCATAGGCAAAAAGGAAAACCAGATTGAAATAATCTTATGTACACATTTAACATTTATTTTTACATGGTAAACATTGTGTTTGTTCAGGTCATAAAAAACAAAGTTCAACTGTTCAACACAATTTTTTGCATTTGTTAAAGGGTAATTTCTAAAGTCATATGCCTTGGTCAATATAAAGTGTGTATATATGTGCGTGTCTGAAGCACATTTTAATGGAGTGTAAGCGTGGCTGCTCACTGAATGTATGGGTAAGTGAAGCACATTAGTAGAAACATTGTGTATGTGAGTGCTAATATGTGAAATCTGATTACGGTGGTTCCAAAAGGAAATGGACATACAGATAGATGATTAGACTTACATTTTTTTTTTAGATTTATGCAATCTATGAATATTTCTTTGAGTTGTGTGAATATTCCTTTGAATGGTGTGTAGTTGTCACTGACTGAGGCGTTGTCATGGTAATGAGAGTGTGGTGTTGTGGGAAGTGTTTATTCGTTGGTAATTGTTGCTTGTATAAGAAGGTAGGTAAGCAGTAGCAGTCACTTATGGACAGCTGCTAGTTTGGCCTAAAGGTTCAACAAGCAATCAAATTGAGGTCACCATAACATAAACAAACAAAATATGAAAGAGAAGGGTATATCAGAAATACTTTATATTTAAATACACATCAATGATAAGTATAATGTTTCTTGATTAACACGCACTAAGTCCGTTATTAAAATGTTCATTCAAAGAAAAGAAATCAGATTATGAAAGGAATTAAAGTGTCATTTTGTGAATACTTAAGTTTAGGCGTGCGGGTCCCAGGAGATGAAAGGTGAGGTCAATGGGTTGGTAGGTGTCATTTGATATCTCCGTTGGTGAAGGAAAACTGGAGGCGTCGGGTTGATGGGTGAGAAAAGCGTAGCGACATTCTATGACGGTAACTTCAAGGCTTTCGTTCTATTTATGTGTGTCCATCGGATCTGAGTCAGTATGCTGAAACAAACTGTTGGATATGGCGCGGGGCCGTTTAATTGGTGGAAATTGCTTATTATATTCTTTTTATTTCTTTTTGATTTTCCACCGGAACTTATGCGTCGAGCCTGGTGCGCAATGACCAGTATTGGTCATTTGCTATCTAGACCTCTGAGGGTTAACATCCGGTCCTTCGCTTGCTCAGTACCACCACAAGAGAATTCTGGTCAGGTATTTGCAGATCCAACCGCTTGTCATTGACAAGTGATCCACATCCAGCTGTTGATTGTGTTTTTACTGTGTGTTTTTATTACCCCCGAAATTGGTGTATATATAGTTATCCTGATCATGTGATTGGCTCCAAATGAAAGCTTTTCGGTTTATGCAGGATAGCGTCCAGCAACTAGTTTATTTAGAGTTCAAACTTACAGATGTAGTCAGAAGCATAGCACATGACTGTACTGTCCAGTCAAAATAATTATTTAATTTTGGATCCTATTTTTTTACTGATCTATAGAAAAGTTTTTGTTTTTAGTGATTCTGATCCTATTTACTTGTGAGTGTTTCTTAATTATTTGTGCTTCACCTATTGGTTGTAAAATATAGGATTTTATATCCTATAATGTACCTCTTATTTGACAATGGGACTGTCAATTAATGTCAATGACCATACAGCAGAGAGAACCTTGAATATATGGGCTGTAATGTGTTAATAATAATAATAATAATAATAATAGATAATTTTCTTTTATTGTATCTCCACTTGTAACTTTTTATTTACATGTGCTTTCTACAAGCGGCATTGTCATTACCTGTGTTGTTGCAGGTCCTGCTCACACTAGCAGGAACTGGTTTATCACTCTTGATAGTATGGGTATTTATTTTGGTGTTTGGCTCCAATTTGTATTTATTTAACAAGATAACATCTCTCTTTCTCTGAAAGAAAAATTGGTAAAAATCTAAAATCAGCCCGATTACCTCCCCTGTCTTTATAATTCATGCCATTTAGCCAAAATGGCAAGAATCTTCAACTACGTTCAAAAAAGGCACATAAAGCTGAACTAGACTTTGACTTTTCATTCAAATATATTTTCAAATACATTTTTTTAACATTTCTTTCTGAAATGTATATTCACATATTCCATTTGTGTAGATACTTGTTGGTTCCTTTTTCTCTGAGCTGTAGATGAAGCCAGCTATATTGTTTGAATATGATGAACTAAGTTATTAAAGAAAGATTCATGTTTTGAAAATTATTTTCATGAATTTATAACCCAGATCATGTAGCCCATTATAAGCAGACCAACCATCACCAATGATCGTAGAAACTTGTTCAATAAGTGAAGTCTTATAGTGGGTCAGCCAATTTGTATTGGTTATAAATAGAAATAAAAACTGACCCTCTACAATTTTTACAATATCAAATGTAACAAAGACAACAACAAGAGAAATAATCAAGTAGAAGAAAATGTGAATTTGTTCAACAATAAATATTTTTTTATAAACACAACAAATACATAATATATAGTGCAAAAGTTGATAAACACAATAGAGTTCTTTGGTGTGTGTGTTACTGAAAGAATTTGAGCTACTGTACTGTATGTGAAAATGACAAGGTTTAGTTAGCTATATTTGTTTTTATAGGAAAATTAAACAGATGTTTTTTTTGTATTAAATAGAAAAAAAGTATTGTTCTTGACTCACTGATTGTTATCGCTCATTAACCAGAGATTCTTGTGGAATGGAATATTTTGTGGGAGTGAGCGTTAAGCCTGGAGATGGTTGACAAAGTTTGTTGTTGTATTGAAGATAAAGTTCGTCTGTGTTGATTTCCAATGAAGTCAAGTGAATTGGTTTCAATATTTTAAGTGCCCACTGACTAAGTCGCGTCGAAGTTTCGTTTTTATTAGTTCTCTTGGTCACGTGGGGAGGCTCGTAAACATGTTTACATTTTATGGCGTCAACTAGAGGTCAAAATTTGGGTCGGTAACTTCGGACGTAGTTGACGACACCTAATTAATATTTTACAACCAATCAAAATACATCAGTTGTTATATTTGGCTGGGAGCCTCTATGTGTTTAACTTGCACAAAATTTAAGATTTAAAAAAAATGTAGGAATCTGATTCTACAGTCTTTAGATGACTGCTTCTAGCTAGAGTGCTTCTCAGCACTCCTATCAGGAACAAATTCTACAAAGTAATTAAATTATTCAGAATTTCTTTCAATTCCTCCAAAGAGTTATTGCTGATGAAGCACTTGACTTTGGTTTTATTTTCTTTTTAGTTTTTATTTACAATCAATATTTCATCAATCTCCACTATTTTGTCTTGACCTCCAATTTTATCACTACTTCATACATTGATTTGCTTCCTTGCAAATTTCACTAATGTGTCTAGATAAGTAGGTGTTTAACATGTAAATTCCAACATCTGCTTGATTTTTCCATCTCATCAAGTGCAATTCTATTTAAAGTGTGTTTATATCTGTTTCTTTTTGATCTTCAAAACTTCCAGTACTTAAATCCAATTGCTAAGTGTTTGTTCAGATTACTTCATATAGCAGCACCTCACAGTTATCTCTGTTTCTTATTGTATTGTTATAGCGAAGAAAACAGCAACTTACCTCACCAAACCAAGCGACAGCACGTTGTGTGTATTATACGACAGAAAATGTGGCAAAAAAGAAAATTACTTACCAAACAAAAGGGCACGTATTCAGCATGACATGCTGAAAATGGAATATTTGAATTAAAAAACAAGTCCGTTGCAGGAGTCGCTATAAAGTATGTTGATATGCAAATTACTGAACATCCTCTCCCAGCTGTCGATGAATGGAAAAGAAAACGTTCGGCCGATAAAAGCAGTTGGTGTTCTCGAATCGGGGGAAAAAAGTCGGCGATTTTGGCTGCCGAGGGAGTTATTTTTCTGACTGGTTGCGTGCATTGTGATTTGTGAAATAGTACTTGCGAATCGAGTTTTTGGCATTTCCTTTCTGTCCCCGATGTTCGAGTCTTGAACTTAGTGATTTATTCTCGACGAAGTGGAAATAATCTGCAACAAACATTTCCTTTGCAATCCCAGATCGTTTACAATTGTACAACTCTGTATCATCAGCACAGAAAAAGTTGTATCTGGAATGTCATTAATATATATCAGGAACAGCAAAGGTCCCAATCTAGAGTCCTAGGGGACTCCACTTTAGCTCTTCCATTATCTAAAATTAATCTTTGCCTCCTGTTGGTAAGAACACATTCAATCCAATTTAAAACTCTTCCTTAGATTTCAGTTTCTTTCAACCTGAAAATTAATATTTCCTGTGAAACTGTATCAAATGCTTTTGGGAAATCCAGATACGCTGTTATAGTCCAGAATGATGAGGATATTTCATCATTCTAAAAATAACATTGCCATCAGTGATGATAGAAAAGAAGGATATTTTATCATCTTAACCCTTATCATTATAAAAACAACACTTCCACCACAAGAGAGTAGAGTAGAGTAGATTAGTGTAGAGTAGGATACCCATAGCAGTAGTAGAGTAGATGAGTAGTAGTATAGAAAGACACGTCTGCCAGCACTCTGGGAAGATTGAAAACAGACAATTTCAAACACATCCTCACAAACGAAATTCTTGGAACCAAACCAACTAAGTACTGATTTTTAAACAAAAGAGACGTTAAGAACATTTTTACACATGCCATACCAACATTCTCTAATTCAGATCACAAAAAGAAAATGCAAATTCTTGCTATTTATTTCAATGTGTCTCAACTTTTTATTGTTGTTATCGTACATTTATGCATTTTAATTTCTGCCATTATTATCAACCCTGGAAAATAATACATTAACACTCAACATTACCAACACCATTACAACTCTATGTTAGTTTGCTTCCCATCATCCAAATTCAATGTCCAATCATTCAAACATTCCTATAACAGAATAAAGCAGCTACATCCATTTCTGAAGCCATGTTGATAAGATGATAGAAATGTATTTTTCATCACATTTCCAAATATATGAGTTTGTAATATTCTTTCTAGTAATAATTTTACTACCTATGAGGTCAGTGAAAGTGGTCTGTAGTTACCCCTTTCATAAAGTGGTCATTCTTTAACAATCCTATGATACAACCTTGTGAGCAAGAGAGAAGTTAAATAGTAAAGACAATGGAGTAGCAAAAGCTTCATATCTTCTAAGTATATTTACCATATTTGCCAAGATCAAAGATGCAGTATTTTCCTGAAAAAAGTCTCCAAAATTTGCTGTGTATACTTGAGGACAAAGGTTAGGGTTTTTGTAGGCCCATGCTAACCCCAGAGGAAGGTTATCTATGCCAGATGATAAACTGAATTCCTGTATGTTATGCAAATTTCAAGAAAAAAATGTATCCTTGATGTCATCAAATACAGTAGGTTTATATTGTGAGGACTAAAACTTTGATGTTTGTAAATGTTACTAGTAATTTTGAAACTTGTTCATTAATTGCTACATTTCTCAAAATGAAATTTACTTGATTCTCATTTTTTGGATTTGGTATGAACTCACATTCAAACTTTTGCAAAAGCACTGAACAAATGTATAAATAACTGGCAAAAATTAAAATAGGAAAAAATACCTGTCATGATTTAGGTATCTCAGCTTTGTTGGCAATTTCTGCTGAACTACAGATTTTCATTTTGGGGGCCTGGATGTACACATGCTGCTCTTGGAATAGTTCTGGTAGGATGTATGTGTCTCTGTTGTAATACTGTTTCCCATCACTCTGGGAATCAGTGAATTTGTTTCTGGTTTCCTCCTGATCATGTGGAGGATTGATTTTACTTGGCAAGTTTGTTTTATATTTAATTGCATTTAGCAGCTCTTTGAAGAGTGTTAATGAAAGTATCTGTCTATATTTCTGTGATGAAGTCTTATGTACATTATTTACATTATTTGGACTATTGTCCTTATCTTTGTCACCATATTTATTACAACATTTTGGCCATTGTACACTCTGGCTTTCTTCAGGTGGTTGGAATGTCGAACTGAACCCTTTATTTTGCTCACTGGGGTAGACTGTTCTAGTTCCACGTGCCATGTTTTTAATGGATGTCAGTTGTCAATTATCTCCTGTTAATTCCCCTTACCAAGTTCTCCACTGCCTTAACCGGGTATTGAAGTCACACTCTTTGAATCCTGTCACTGGATCTTACTAATGCCTTTATCCACTGTGCCATGTGTCCTTGAATGAATGTATATGAATGTGTATGTCTTCTGATGGAGATCTTGACTTTCTGTACACAAACAACAGACTTCAGAATGGGATCACACATATATCGACAGGATGAGGGCTTAGCAATGGGCTCACCATTATTACCAGCAATGGCAAATATATACATGGAATACTTTGAGGAAATGGCATTAGAATCTATATCTCTAAAGCCAACTCTATGCACACACTGGCCACACCAGGAAGATGTTCAGCTTCTACTGGACCATGTGAACTCAATAAGACCTTCAATACAATGGAGAAAGAGAGTAACAACACACTCCCATTCCTGGATGTTCTAATATCTCGAACAGAGCATGGGTGCAAGACATCCGTATACCGTAAACTGACATTCACTGGACAGTACCTCAATTTCAACTTCCACCATCCATACAGCATAAAGAAAGGGATTGTCCACTCCTTACAACACTGAGCAAAAGTCATAAGTGGCAACCCAGAGACATTAGATAAAGAATTGGTCAGTATAAGTAGTACCCTACAACACAACAACTACCCTAGGTACGTGGAAGCAGCCCCCCAAAACTGGGATAGGCAGGTACAAGAGGAGGACAACAACACTCAGAAAACAGTCTGCCTGCATTATGTAAAGGGGTTATTAGAGAAAATACAAAGCATCTGCGGTCCATATAACAATAGGACAACATTCAAAAGCTGGACAACACTTTGCAGATATCTCTCCCAAGTAAGACCCCCCCCCAGAGGAAAACATGACTAAAGACTGTGTGTACGCTATCCCACGCATCTGCGGAAAGAAATATAAAGGGAGAGACAGGCCATCTCCTTAAGGTAAGGCTTCAAAAACACTAGAAAGCTGTAACATGAGGGGAATTGGAAAAATCAGGCATGGCTGATCACATATGGAGAGAGGTCACTGCCCGCTGTGGGATCAGGTTGAGATCATAAACAAAGAACACCATTGGAAAATTCATAAACTTAAGGAATCAGCACATATGCTAGGGCACAAAAATCACCTGAGCCAACCAAACATAGAAATGAATACAATATAAGGAGTGCCAGAGAAAAGCGATAATAGCAAAAATTGCAATATGAGCTCTCGTAAAAACATATAATGATAACAGCAAAAATTGCAATATGAGCATTGGTAAAAAATGGTTACTGAAGACATTAGGTTTATAATACCCAGAAATTCATACACAGATGTCCTCAAGGATTAAGGACATCTGTGTATGAATTTCACATGGACACATGGTACAGTTGGTGAATAAAGGCGTTAGTTAGATCCACTGACAGGACCCAAAGAGTGTGAGTTTAATACCTGGTTAAGGCAGTGGTGATAACAGGGGATAATTGACAATTGACATCCATTAAAAACATGGCTCGTGGAACTAGAACAGTCTACCCCAGTGAGCAAAATAAAGGGTTCAGTTCGACATTCCAACCACCTGAAGAAGGCCGGAGCGTTGTAATAAATATGGCGACAAAGATGAGGACAATAATCCGAATAATGTAAATAGTGTTAATGAAAGTAAAGTGAGATATGGATTGTCCTTTGTGTCTTGGCATTTGATGAGAGTTTCCTTAATTGCCTCTATGTATGTCATTTTGAAGGCCATGGACTCAAAGAAATATGGGGATGTCGTTGTGATTGTGAATCCATAAGTTTTGGCTTGTTCCCAAATTCACATGATATGAATTGATTATTGTCGTCACATATATGAGTTTTTCAGGTATTCCCTGTTCTAAAAATATTTTTTGGATTGTTGAACTGACGGTTTCAGTTCTTAAGTTTCTCAATTTCCAGACAAACAGGAATTTGGAATAGTAGACCATGATTTATATATATATTTATATTTTTAGCATATAACATTCAGAAAGCATCTTCTTTGTATATACCTGTCCAGTACACTTCAGATTTTGCCCTCGGTTTGCATTTTTTTATTCCTATATGGCATTGGTGAATTTTCTGAAGGATTTCTGGTTGCAGTGTTTTGGGTATTATCAGGCATAAGCCCACTAGCAGAACACCATTCTGTAATGAGAAGTCATGCATAATAGAGCAATACTGCTGTATTAAAAGTTTTATCTCGTGTTGTTTTTCTGGCCAACCTTGTATAATCTACTATAAGAGTACCTGTAGTTCTTGGTCTTTATTGGTCTTGTCATTGATTTCTACTTTGTCACCCTGATGTTGTGGCGTATTTTGATACCCAGGTGTTTCATCTGAAATTTGTCATTTACAGACAGGTATGACAGGGTATCAGCATCATATCTTTTCTTGGTTTGTATGTCAGAGTGAAGTCATACTCTTGTAACCAATTGAGAAGCTGTTGTGATCTGGCTGGTGCTATATGTAGGTTCTTTTTATGGGTAGCAGTCACTTTCTACTGCTAATTGTCTGTTATATAGGTACTGTGGAACTTATTGCATCTGTATACTACTGCCAGCAAATCTGTTACAATGTTGTCATACCTTGTTTTTGTTGACGCTAGTGCTTTTGATGTAAGTGCCATTGGTTTTCCTTCTTGTACCAATGCTGTCTTTAGACCCATAGTAGATGCACCTACCTGTAACACTACTGGCCTGTTGTAGTAGCAGAACACTGCATATTGTTTCTTTGAATTCATCAACATGTTTCTGCCATCCATTGTAATTCCACATTATCTTTCATCAATTCTGTAAGGCTTCTGTATAGTCAGACATCTTTGGAATGAATGAGTTCATTGAAAAAAGAAAAAGAAAACTATGAAGTTCTTGCTTGTCTTTTGATGATTACATTTTGGTATTGGTTGCAATTTATTTCTAGGTTTTGCTTTATTCTGTTATGTGTGTATATCATCTCAAAGTACTGACATTCTTCCAGTTTCATTATACATTCCCTGGCATTCAGTTTGATACCTGATCTCCTTGTATTTTTCATTGCTTCAGGAAGATGAGAATCATGTTCTTTAATATTTACCAAAGATTTGTATATCATCTGCAATTCTTGTGGTGCCTCTGTTTTCTCTATTATTAACTGTTTTGTTTTAAACTTTGAATTTCATACCTGCAAATACAGTGGTTGGATCATGGTTCAATATGAGGCCTGAGTTTCTCAGACCATTTGTCTTTATTGTTGCTGTCTTCTTTGCTGGGGTCCCAGCTATTGAATAGTCCTTTTTTTCCATTCTGAGAAGTATATAACTTTATTTTTGTCTGTTAAGTTCTTTAAAAAAGTTTTGAAAGTCATGTCACATTTTTTATTGAATTTTTTGAAAACATCATATTATCATCATCAGCATCCCAGTTTATTTTGGAGTGGAGGTATGGCATTGTTTCTGTTCTCTTCTTCTTTCATTTGTGTGGCAGTTGTATGAAGCTTTTCTTTCTTTTGTTTCATACTCCATCCATTGTTTTTCCTTTTAGCTGAGGGTTTATAAGTTGCCACTGATACCATGTTATGCTTTGTGTTATACTTAATTTCATATTATTGTAGCTTCACACATAATTTTATTTACATTATGGTTTTTCTCAATTCCTTTTTTTTGCAAGATTACTTTCAATGTTATACCTTCTTTAATTTATGAACATTGTCACACACATATGCAAGATCAATGAACACAAGATGTTTGGGATCAATACAAGTCATCTCAGAACATGCACACCAGTGGACAGTGGAAGAAGGCATGCTTATGACAATCAGACATGTTTGCCAAGCCTGACTTGAAATTCATGTCATTTAGAGGTAGTGCATTCCATATCAATCACCAGGTAAGTGAAGACTCAGGGTTACTGAGGTACTCCACTGGCAACACCCAGGACCTGAAATAGCACAACCTACTCACTTACAAGCTAAACCACTCATAGAGTGGGTTCAATGCAACCTCCTCCACTAATCCCCAATACAATGACCTCCTAGGCTCTGAAAGGCCATCGGACTGAGGAATACCCATGTAAGGGATGAAAATAATCAAAGACTTCTTATGATCCCAGCACGACTACTTCAGCCCTAATGAACTGGACTCTTCACTCTCTCCTACAAAAGTGCCCAACTCTTCTTCCCTTCACCACTATGGAGGAGGACTCTTCAACTCTCCTACACTCTCTAAAGAAGACTCTTCACTTGGTATTCACTCTCTATGAGATGGCCACAGACTCTTCAATCTCCTGACCTTGTTGAACTGCCTTGGACTGATCCCTACACTTGATCAGCACAGACTCTTCACTTCTCTACACTCTCTATGATCAGCACAGACTCTTCACTCTCTCCCTACACTCTCTATGATCAGCACAGACTCTTCACTCTCTCTACACTCTCTATATCTTCACTCTCTCCTACACTCTCTATGATCAGCACAGACTCTTCACTCTCTCCTACACTCTATGATCAGCACAGACTCTTCTCTCTACACTCTCTATGATCCTTTGGACTCTTCCTCTCTCCTACACTCTCTATGATCAGCACAGACTCTTCACTCTCTCCTACACTCTCTATGATCAGCACAGACTCTTCACTCTCTCCTACACTCTCTATGATCAGCACAGACTCTTCACTCTCTCCTACACTCTCTATGATCAGCACAGACTCTTCACTCTCTCCTACACTCTCTATGATCAGCACAGACTCTTCACTCTCTCCTACACTCTCTATGATCAGCTCTTCACTCTCTCCTACACTCTCTATGATCAGCACAGACTCTTCACTCTCTCCTACACTCTCTATGATCAGCACAGACTCTTCACTATCTCCTACACTCTCTATGATCAGCACAGACTCTTCACTCTCTCCTACACTCTCTGATCAGCTCTTCTATCTCCACTCTCTATGATCAGCACAGACTCTTCACTCTCTCCTACACTCTCTATGATCAGCACTCTCCTCTCTCCCTACACTCTCTCTCTCTCCTACACTCTCTATGATCAGCACAGACTCTTCACTCTCTCCTACTCTCTATGATCCACAGACTCTTCTCTCTCCTACACTCTCTCTGATCCAGTCTGCACAGACTCTTCACTCTCTCCTACACTCTCTATGATCAGCACAGACTCTTCACTCTCTCCCTACACTCTCTATGATCAGCACAGACTCTTCACTCTCTCCTACACTCTCTATGATCAGCACAGACTCTTCACTCTCTCCACAGACACTCTCTATGATCTCTATGATCACAGACTCTTCACTATCTCCTACACTCTCTATGATCAGCACAGACTCTTCACTCTCTCCTACACTCTCTATGATCAGCACAGACTCTTCACTCTCTCCTACACTCTCTATGATCAGCACTCTTCACTCTCTCCTACACTCTCTATGATCAGCACAGACTCTTCACTCTCTCCTACACTCTCTATGATCAGCACAGACTCTTCACTCTCTCCCTACACTCTCTATGATCAGCACAGACTCTTCACTCTCCTACACTCTCTATGATCAGCACAGACTCTTCACTCTCCCTACACTCTCTATGATCCGCACAGACTCTTCACTCTCTACACTCTCTCAGCACAGACTCTTCACTCTCTCTACACTCTCTCCCTGATCAGCACAGACTCTTCACTCTCTCCTACACTCTCTATGATCAGCACAGACTCTTCACTCTCTCCTACACTCTCTCTATGACAGCACAGACTCTTCACTCTCTCCCTACACTCTCTATGATCAGCACAGACTCTTCCTCTCTCCCTACACTCTCTATGATCACAGACTCTTCACTCTCCTACACTCTCTATGATCAGCACAGACTCTTCACTCTCTCCTACACTCTCTATGATCAGCACAGACTCTTCACTCTCTCCTACACTCTCTGTGATCAGCACAGACTCTTCACTCTCTCCCACACTCTCTATGATCAGCACAGACTCTTCACTCTCTCCTACACTCTCTATGATCAGCACAGACTCTTCACTCTCTCCTACACTCTCTATGATCCTCTTCACTCTCTCCTACTCTTCATCTCTTCACTCTCTCCTACACTCTCTATGATCAGCACAGACTCTTCACTCTCTCCCTACACTCTCTATGATCAGCACAGACTCTTCACTCTCTCCCTACACTCTCTATGATCAGCACAGACTCTTCACTCTCTCCCTACACTCTCTATGATCAGCACAGACTCTTCACTCTCTCCTACACTCTCTATGATCCTTTCACACTCTTCACTCTCTCCTACCTCTCTATGATCAGCACAGACTCTTCCTCTCTCCTACACTCTCTATGATCAGCACAGACTCTTCTCTCTCTACACTCTCTATGATCAGCACAGACTCTTCACTCTCTCCTACACTCTCTATGATCAGCACAGACTCTTCACTATCTCCTACACTCTCTATGATCCTCTCTTCCTCTCTCCTACACTCTCTATGATCACAGACTCTTCCTATCTCTCTCCTACACTCTCTATGATCTCTTCAGACTCCCTACACTCTCTATGATCCTTCAGACTCTTCCTATCTCCTACTCTCTATGATCAGCACAGACTCTTCACTCTCTCCTACACTCTCTATGATCAGCACAGACTCTTCACTCTCTCCTACACTCTCTATGATCAGCACAGACTCTTCACTATCTCCTACACTCTCTATGATCAGCACAGACTCTTCACTCTCTCCTACACTCTCTATGATCAGCACAGACTCTTCACTCTCTCCTACACTCTCTATGATCAGCACAGACTCTTCACTCTCTCCTACACTCTCTATGATCAGCACAGACTCTTCACTCTCCCTCACTCTCTCTGCATGATCACACTCTCTATCTATGATCAGCACAGACTCTTCACTCTCCCTATCTCTATGATCCTAGACTCTTCACTCTCTCCTATCTCTATGATCAGCACAGACTCTTCACTCTCTCCCTACACTCTCTGCCAATCCACTTTGAGACTCTTCACTCTCTCCTCTCTATGATCCTTTACAGACTCTTCACTCTCTCCTACACTCTCTATGATCAGCACAGACTCTTCACTCTCTCCCTACACTCTCTATGATCAGCACAGACTCTTCACTCTCTCCCTACACTCTCTATGATCAGCACAGACTCTTCACTCTCTCCTACTCTCTATGATCAGCACAGACTCTTCACTATCTCCCTACACTCTCTATGATCAGCACAGACTCTTCACTCTCTCCTACACTCTCTACATCAGCACAGACTCTTCACTCTCTCCTACACTCTCTATGATCAGCACAGACTCTTCACTCTCTCCTACACTCTCTATGATCAGCACAGACTCTTCACTCTCTCCTACACTCTCTATGATCAGCACAGACTCTTCTCTCTCCTCTCCCACACTCTCTATGATCAGCACAGACTCTTCACTCTCTCCTACCACTCTCTATGATCAGCACAGACTCTTCACTCTCTCCCTACACTCTCTATGATCAGCACAGACTCTTCACTCTCTCCCTACACTCTCTATCATCTTCACAGACTCTTCACTCTCCTCTACACTCTCTATGATCAGCACAGACTCTTCACTCTCTCCTACACTCTCTATGATCAGCACAGACTCTTCACTCTCCTACACTCTCTATGATCAGCACAGACTCTTCACTCTCCTACACTCTCTGATCAGCACAGACTCTTCACTCTCCCTACACTCTCTATGATCAGCACAGACTCTTCACTCTCCCTACACTCTCTATGATCAGCACAGACTCTTCACTCTCTCTCTCTCAGACTCACTCTCCTATCAGATCTATGATCAGCACAGACTCTTCACTCTCTCCCTACACTCTCTATGATCAGCACAGACTCTTCACTCTCTCTCTCCTACACTCTCTATGATCAGCACAGACTCTTCACTATCTCCCTACACTCTCTATGATCCACAGACTCTTCAGACTCTTCACTCTCTCCTAGACTCTTCACTCTCTCTACACTCTCTATGATCAGCACAGACTCTTCACTCTCTCCTACACTCTCTATGATCAGCACAGACTCTTCACTCTCTCCTACACTCTCTATGATCAGCACAGACTCTTCACTCTCTCCTACACTCTCTATGATCAGCACAGACTCTTCACTCTCTCCCTACACTCTCTATGATCAGCACAGACTCTTCACGCTTACTATAAAGGGCGAAACGTGAAGTTGTAGTTGAATAACGCTTTTTTATTTTACCTCTTCCTCATATCCCAACACCTATTTTATATGGCGGTTTGTCTGACATTTCAGCCTGATGAGGCTTACTATAAAGGGCGAAACGTGATGTTGTAGTTGAATAACGCTTTTTCTTATTTTACCTCTTCCTCTTATCCCAACACCTATTTTATATATGGCGGTTTGTCTGACATTTCAGCCTGATGAGGCTTTTACTATAAAGGGCGAAACGTGATGTTGTAGTTGAATAACGCTTTTCTTATTTTACATCTTCCTCATATCCCAACACCTATTTTATATATGGCGGTTTGTCTGACATTTCAGCCTGATGAGGCTTACTAAAGGGCGAACGAAGTTGTAAAGTTGAAAACGGGCTTATTTAAACATTTTATATGGCGGTTTGTCTGACATTTCAGTTGAATAACGGGCGAAACGTTTGTAGTTTATTTTACCTCTTCCTCATATCCCAACACCTATTTTATATATGGCGGTTTGTCTGACATTTCAGCCTGATGAGGCTTACTATAAAGGGCGAAACGTGAAGTTGTAGTTGAATAACGCTTTTCTTATTTTACCTCTTCCTCATATCCAACACCTATTTTATATATGGCGGTTTGTCTGACATTTCAGCCTGATGAGGCTTACTATAAAGGGCGAAACGTTGTTGTAGTTGAATAACGCTTTTCTTATTTTACCTCTTCCTCATATCCCAACACCTATTTTATATATGGCGGTTTGTCTGACATTTCAGCCTGATGAGGCTTACTATAAAGGGCGAAACGTGAAGTTGTAGTTGAATAACGCTTTTCTTATTTTTACCTCTTCCTCATATCCCAACACCTATTTTATATATGGCGGTTTGTCTGACATTTCAGCCTGATGAGGCTTACTATAAAGGGCGAAACGAAGTTGTAGTTGAATAACGCTTTTCTTATTTTACCTCTTCCTCATATCCCAACACCTATTTTATATATGGCGGTTTGTCTGACATTTCAACCTGATGAGGCCTATAAAGGGCGAAACGTGATGTTGTAGTTGAATAACGCTTTTCTTATTTTTTACCTCTTCCTCGCCTCCAACACCTATTTTATATATGGCGGTTTGTCTGACATTTCAGCCTGATGAGGCTTACTATAAAGGGCGAAACGTGAAGTTGTAGTTGAATAACGCTTTTCTTATTTTACCTCTTCCTCATATTCCAACACCTATTTTATATATGGCGGTTTGTCTGACATTTCAGCCTGATGAGGCTTACTATAAGGGCGAAAACGTGATGTTGTAAGTTGAATAACGCTTTTCTTTTTTACCTCTTCATATCCCAACACCTATTTTATATATGGCGGTTTGTCTGACATTTCAGCCTGATGAGGCTTACTATAAAGGGCGAAATTTACAGCCTGATGAAGTTGTAGTTGAATAACGCTTTTCTTATTTTACCTCTTCCTCATATCCCAACACCTATTTTATATATGGCGGTTTGTCTGACATTTCAGCCTGATGAGGCTTACTATAAAGGGCGAAACGTGAAGTTGTAGTTGAATAACGCTTTTCTTATTTTACCTCTTCCTCATATCCCAACACCTATTTTATATATGGCGGTTTGTCTGACATTTCAGCCTGATGAGGCTTACTATAAAGGGCGAAACGTGAAGTTGTAGTTGAATAACGCTTTTCTTATTTTACCTCTTCCTCATATCCCAACACCTATTTTATATATGGCGGTTTGTCTGACATTTCAGCCTGATGAGGCTTACTATAAAGGGCGAAACGTGAAGTTGTAGTTGAATAACGCTTTTATTTTACTTATTTTATTTTATATATGGCGGTTTGTCTCTTCCTCATAATCCCAACACCTATTTTATATATGGCGGTTTGTCTGACATTTCAGCCTGATGAGGCTTACTATAAAGGGCGAAACGTGAAGTTGTAGTTGAATAACGCTTTTCTTATTTTACCTCTTCCTCATATCCCAACACCTATTTTATATATGGCGGTTTGTCTGACATTTCAGCCTGATGAGGCTTACTATAAAGGGCGAAACGTGAAGTTGTAGTTGAATAACGCTTTTCTTATTTTACCTCTTCCTCATATCCCAACACCTATTTTATATATGGCGGTTTGTCTGACATTTCAGCCTGATGAGGCTTACTATAAAGGGCGAAACGTGAAGTTGTAGTTGAATAACGCTTTTCTTATTTTACCTCTTCCTCATATCCCAACACCTATTTTATATATGGCGGTTTGTCTGACATTTCAGCCTGATGAGGCTTACTATAAAGGGCGAAACGTGATGTTGTAGTTGAATAACGCTTTTCTTATTTTTCTTACCTCTTCCTCATATCCCAACACCTATTTTATATATGGCGGTTTGTCTGACATTTCAGCCTGATGAGGCTTACTATAAAGGGCGAAACGTGAAGTTGTAGGTTGAATAACGCTTTTCTTATTTTACCTCTTCCTCATATCCCAACACCTATTTTATATATGGCGGTTTGTCTGACATTTCAGCCTGATGAGGCTTACTATAAAGGGCGAAACGTGAAGTTGTAGTTGAATAACGCTTTTCTTATTTTTACCTCTTCCTCATATCCCAACACCTATTTTATATATGGCGGTTTGTCTGACATTTCAGCCTGATGAGGCTTACTATAAAGGGCGAAACGTGAAGTTGTAGTTGAATAACGCTTTTCTTATTTTACCTCTTCCTCATATCCCAACACCTATTTTATATATGGCGGTTTGTCTGACATTTCAGCCTGATGAGGCTTACTATAAAGGGCGAAACGTGAAGTTGTAGTTGAATAACGCTTTTCTTATTTTTACTCTTCCTCATATCCCAACACCTATTTTATATATGGCGGTTTGTCTGACATTTCAGCCTGATGAGGCTTACTATAAAGGGCGAAACGTGAAGTTGTAGTTGAATAACGCTTTTCTTATTTTACCTCTTCCTCATATCCCAACACCTATTTTATATATGGCGGTTTGTCTGACATTTCAGCCTGATGAGGCTTACTATAAAGGGCGAAACGTGATGTTGTAGTTGAATAACGCTTTTCTTATTTTACCTCTTCCTCATATCCCAACACCTATTTTATATATGGCGGTTTGTCTGACATTTCAGCCTGATGAGGCTTACTATAAAGGGCGAAACGTGATGTTGTAGTTGAATAACGCTTTTCTTATTTTACCTCTTCCTCATATCCCAACACCTATTTTATATATGGCGGTTTGTCTGACATTTCAGCCTGATGAGGCTTACTATAAAGGGCGAAACGTGAAGTTGTAGTTGAATAACGCTTTTCTTATTTTTACCTCTTCCTCATATCCCAACACCTATTTTATATATGGCGGTTTGTCTGACATTTCAGCCTGATGAGGGCTTACTATAAAGGGCGAAACGTGAAGTTGTAGTTGAATAACGCTTTTCTTATTTTACCTCTTCCTCATATCCCAACACCTTTTATATATGGCGGTTTGTCTGACATTTCAGCCTGATGAGGCTTACTATAAAAAGGGCGAAACGTGAAGTTGTAGTTGAATAACGCTTTTCTTATTTTACCTCTTACTCATATTCCAACACCTATTTTATATATGGCGGTTTGTCTGACATTTCAGCCTGATGAGGCTTACTATAAAGGGTGAAACGTGATGTTGTAGTTGAATAACGCTTTTTCTTATTTTACCTCTTCCTCATATCCCAACACCTATTTTATATATGGCGGTTTGTCTGACATTTCAGCCTGATGAGGCTTACTATAAAGGGCGAAACGTGAAGTTGTAGTTGAATAACGCTTTTCTTATTTTACCTCTTCCTCATATCCCAACACCTATTTTATATATGGCGGTTTGTCTGACATTTCAGCCTGATGAGGCTTACTATAAAGGGCGAAACGTGAAGTTGTAGTTGAATAACGCTTTTCTTATTTTACCTCTTCCTCATATCCCAACACCTATTTTATATATGGCGGTTTGTCTGACATTTCAGCCTGATGAGGCTTACTATAAAGGGCGAAACGTGAAGTTGTAGTTGAATAACGCTTTTCTTATTTTACCTCTTCCTCATATCCCAACACCTATTTTATATATGGCGGTTTGTCTGACATTTCAGCCTGATGAGGCTTACTATAAAGGGCGAAACGTGAAGTTGTAGTTGAATAACGCTTTTCTTATTTTACCTCTTCCTCATATCCCAACACCTATTTTATATATGGCGGTTTGTCTGACATTTCAGCCTGATGAGGCTTACTATAAAGGGCGAAACGTGAAGTTGTGTAGTTGAATAACGCTTTTCTTATTTTTTTCCTCTTCCTCATATCCCAACACCTATTTTATATATGGCGGTTTGTCTGACATTTCAGCCTGATGAGGCTTACTATAAAGGGCGAAACGTGAAGTTGTAGTTGAATAACGCTTTTCTTATTTTTTACCTCTTCCTCATATCCCAACACCTATTTTATATATGGCGGTTTGTCTGACATTTCAGCCTGATGAGGCTTACTATAAAAGGGCGAAACGTGAAGTTGTAGTTGAATAACGCTTTTCTTATTTTATTTTCTTCCTCATATCCCAACACCTATTTTATATATGGCGGTTTGTCTGACATTTCAGCCTGATGAGGGCTTACTATAAAGGGCGAAACGTGAAGTTGTAGTTGAATAACGACATTTTTTACCTCTTCCTCATATCCCAACACCTATTTTATATATGGCGGTTTGTCTGACATTTCAGCCTGATGAGGCTTACTATAAAGGGCGAAACGTGATGTTGTAGTTGAATAACGCTTTTCTTATTTTACCTCTTCCTCATATCCCAACACCTATTTTATATATGGCGGTTTGTCTGACATTTCAGCCTGATGAGGCTTACTATAAAGGGCGAAACGTGATGTTGTAGTTGAATAACGCTTATTTTACTTCCTCATATTCCACACCTATTTTATATTTTCGAAACTTTTACCTCTTCCTCATATTTTCATAAACACCTATTTTATATATGGCGGTTTGTCTGACATTTCAGCCTGATGAGGCTTACTATAAAGGGCGAAACGTGATGTTGTAGTTGAATAACGCTTTTCTTATTTTACCTCTTCCTCATATCCCAACACCTATTTTATATATGGCGGTTTGTCTGACATTTCAGCCTGATGAGGCTTACTATAAAGGGCGAAACGTGATGTTGTAGTTGAATAACGCTTTTCTTATTTTACCTCTTCCTCATATCCCAACACCTATTTTATATATGGCGGTTTGTCTGACATTTCAGCCTGATGAGGGCGAAACGTTACTTTTCTTATTTTAATATCCCAACACCTATTTTATATATGGGTTTGTCTGAAACCTGATGAGGCTTACTGGGCGAAACGTTGAAATAACGCTTTTCTTATTTTACCTCTTCCTCATATCCCAACACCTATTTTATATATGGCGGTTTGTCTGACATTTCAGCCTGATGAGGCTTACTATAAAGGGCGAAACGTGAAGTTGTAGTTGAATAACGCTTTTTTTCCTATCCAACCAGCCTATTTTACCTCTTCCTCATTAACACCCATTTTATATATGGCGGTTTGTCTGACATTTCAGCCTGATGAGGCTCAAAGGGCGAAACGATGTTGTAGTTGAATAACGCTTTTCATTTTACCTATTTATCCCAACACCTATTTTATATATGGCGGTTTGTCTGACATTTCAGCCTGATGAGGCTTACTATAAAGGGCGAAACGTGATGTTGAATAACGTTTTCTTATTTTTCCTCATTCCCACACCTTTTGAATAACGCTTTTAAAGGGCTTATTTTAATAACGCTTTTCTTCCTCCTCATATCCCAACACCTATTTTATATATGGCGGTTTGTCTGACATTTCAGCCTGATGAGGCTTACTATAAAGGGCGAAACGTGATGTTGTAGTTGAATAACGCTTTTCTTATTTTACCTCTTCCTCATATCCCAACACCTATTTTATATATGGCGGTTTGTCTGACATTTCAGCCTGATGAGGCTTACTATAAAGGGCGAAACGTGAAGTTGTAGTTGAATAACGCTTTTCTTATTTTACCTCTTCCTCATATCCCAACACCTATTTTATATATGGCGGTTTGTCTGACATTTCAGCCTGATGAGGCTTACTATAAAGGGCGAAACGTGAAGTTGTAGTTGAATAACGCTTTTCTTATTTTACCTCTTCCTCATATCCCAACACCTATTTTATATATGGCGGTTTGTCTGACATTTCAGCCTGATGAGGCTTACTATAAAGGGCGAAACGTGAAGTTGTAGTTGAATAACGCTTTTCTTATTTTACCTCTTCCTCATATCCCAAACACCTATTTTATATATGGCGGTTTGTCTGACATTTCAGCCTGATGAGGCTTACTATAAAGGGCGAAACGAAGTTGTAGTTGAATAACGCTTTTCTTATTTTACCTCTTCCTCATATTCCAACACCTATTTTATATATGGCGGTTTGTCTGACATTTCAGCCTGATGAGGCTTACTATAAAGGGCGAAACGTGAAGTTGTAGTTGAATAACGCTTTTCTTATTTTGCCTCTTCCTCATATCCCAACACCTATTTTATATATGGCGGTTTGTCTGACATTTCAGCCTGATGAGGCTTACTATAAACTCTCTGTGAAGTTGTAGTTGAATAACGCTTTTCTTATTTTACCTCTTCCTCATATCCCAACACCTATTTTATATATGGCGGTTTGTCTGACATTTCAGCCTGATGATGAGGCTTACTATAAAGGGCGAAACGTGATGTTGTAGTTGAATAACGCTTTTCTTATTTTACCTCTTCCTCATATCCCAACACCTATTTTATATATGGCGGTTTGTCTGACATTTCAGCCTGATGAGGCTTACTATAAAGGGGCGAAACGTGAAGTTGTAGTTGAATAACGCTTTTCTTATTTTACCTCTTCCTCATATCCCAACACCTATTTTATATATGGCGGTTTGTCTGATGATTTACAGCCTGATGTAGGAATAACTTACTATAAACACCTATTTTTATACGGTTTGTCTGACATTTCAGCCTGATGAATAACGAAACTTTTCTTAACGCTTTTTCTTTACCTCTTCCTCATATTCCAACACCTATTTTATATATGGCGGTTTGTCTTTTTCACATTTCTGCCTGAAGAGATGCTTATTTTAAAAGGCGAAACGTGATGTTGTAGTTGAATAACGCTTTTCTTATTTTTACCTCTTCCTCATATCCCAACACCTATTTTATATATGGCGGTTTGTCTGACATTTCAGCCTGATGAGGCTTACTATAAAGGGCGAAACTGATGTTGTAGTTGAATAACGCTTTTCTTTATTTTACCTCTTCCTCATATCCCAACACCTATTTTATATATGGCGGTTTGTTCTACATTTCAGCCTGATGAGGCTTTACTATAAAGGGCGAAACGTGAAGTTGTAGTTGAATAACGCTTTTCTTATTTTTTTCTTCCTCTTCCCAACACCTAATATATGGCGGTTTGTCAACACCTTCTTTAGACCAGCGGTTTGTTCTACATTTCTCTTGAACCTTTGCATATTTAAAGGGCGAAACGTGATGTTGTGAAGCAATAACGCTTTTCTTATTTTACCTCTTCCTATATCCTTCTGTATTTTATATATGGCATTTTGTCTGACATTTCAGCCTGATGAGGCTTACTATAAATTATTTTACGTGAAGTTGTAGTTGAATAACGCTTTTCTTATTTTACCTCTTCCTGTATCCCAACACCTATTTTTTATATGGCTCTTTGTCTGACATTTCAGCCTTATTTTACTATAAAGGGCGAAACGTTCTGTGAAAAGTTGAATAACGCTTTTACTTATTTTACCTCTTCCTCATTATTCCAACACCTATTTTATATATGGCGGTTTGTCTTTTACCTTTCAGCCTGATGAGTGCTTACATTTACTCCTTCTGGTTGAATAACGCTTTTCTTACCTCTTCCTCATATCCCAACACCTATTTTTATATGGCGGTTTGTCTGACATTTCAGCCTGATGATTTACTCTATAAAGGGCAAACAGAAGTTGTTATTTTACAGTTCTAATAACGCTTTTCTTATTTTTACCTCTTCCTCATAGATGTCCAACACCTATTTTATATATGGCGGTTATTCTGACATTTCAGCCTGATGAGGCTTACTATAAAGGGCTTCTGTGAAGTTGTAGTTGAATAACATTTATTTTACCTCTTCCTCATATCCCAACACCATTTTATATATGGCGGTTTTGTCTGACACAGCCTGATTAGGCTTACTATAAAGGGCGAAACGTGATGTTGTAGTTGAATAACGCATTATTTTACCTCTATCTGTGAATTTTAGATGTGTCATTTTGTCCTTTCAGCCTGATGAGCTGCTTATTCTAAACTCTCTGTGTGATGTTGCAGTTGAATAACGCTTTTCTTATTTTACCTCTTCCTCATATCCCAACACCTATTTTATATATGGCGGTTTGTCTGACATTTCAGCCTGATTTTACTTACTATAAAGGGCAAACTGTTGAATAACGCTTTTCTTATTTTACCTCTTCCTCTATCCAACACCTGCATTATATTTGGCGGTTTGTTCTGTTCAGCCTGATGCATTATTATAAAGGGCGAAACGTGAAGTTGATGTGAATAACGCTTTTTTACCTTTTCCCTCTTCCTCATATCCCAACACCTATTTTATATATGGCGGTTTGTCTGACATTTTGCATTATTTTACTTACTATAAAGGGCGAAACTGAATTATTTTTTTACCTCTTCCTCTGTCCCAACACCTATTTTATATATGGCGGTTTGTCTGATTTTCAGCCTGATGAGGCTTACTATAAAGGGCGAAACGAAGTTGTGGTTGAATAACAGCTTTTCTTATTTTACCTTCTATCCCAACACCTATTTTATATATGGCTTTGAACATTTCAGCCTTATTTTACCTATTCTGGGCGAAACGTGAGATGTGTTGAATTTACGCTTTTTCTTTTTACCTCTTCTCATATTCCACACCTATTTTATATATGGCGGTTTGTCTTATTTCAGCCTTCTGAGGGCTTACTATAAAGGGCGAAACGTGACTGTAGTTGAATAACCAGCTTCTTATTTTACCTCTTCTCTATTCCACCACCTATTATTATATGGCGGTTTGTCTGACACCAGCCTGATTATTTTACTATTCTGTGAAGAAACGTGTCATTTTAGTTGAATAACAGCTTCTTATTTTACCTCTTCCTCATATCCAGCACCTATTTTATATATGGCTCTTCTGTTTGTCAGATTCAGCCTGATTGGCTTACTATAAAGGGCGAAACATGATTCTACAGTTGAATAACGCTTTTCTTATTTTACCTCTTCCTCTATCCCAACACCTATTTTATATATGGCTTTTGTCTGACATTTCAGCCTGATTTACTTACTATAAAGGGCGAAACGTGATGCTGCATTGAATAGTTGAATAACGGTTTTTCTGCATTATTTTACCTCTTCCTCATGTGAATCATTTTACACCTATTTTATATTATGGCGGTTTGTCTACATTTCAGCCTGATGAGGCTTATTATTTTACCTCTTGATGTTGTAGTTGAATAACGTTTTCATTTTACCTCTTCCTTCTGTCCCAACACCTATTTTATATGCATTTGTTCTACAGCCTCTCTTACTATAAAGGGCGAAACGTGATGTTTTACCTTGAATAACGCAGATGTTATTTTACCTCTTCTCATATCCCAGCACCATTTTATATATGGCGGTTTGTCAACTGCATTATTTTACCTCTTCTGTTGAATAAGATGTTCTTATTTTACCTCTTCTGGCGAAACATATGGTTTGTCTGACATTTTCATTTTAACGCTACTTCTTAATAACACTCTATTTTACCTCTTCATATCCCAACACCTGCCTCTATGGCGGTTTGTTTTTTCAGCCTGATGAGGGCTTCTATAAAGGGCGAAACAGTTGTAGTGAATAACGCTTTTCTTATTTTACCTCTTCCTCATATCCCAACACCTATTTTATATATGGCGGTTTGTCTGACATTTCAGCCTGATGAGGCTTACTATAAAGGGCGAAACGTGATGTTTTAGTTGAATAACGCTTTTGTTATTTTACCTTCCTCATATTCCAACACCTATTTTTTATATGGCGGTTTGTCTGACATTTCATTATTTTACTATAAAGGGCGAAACGTGATGTTGTAGTTGAATAACGCTTTTCTTTTTTACCTCTTCTCATATCCCAACACCATTTTATATATGGCGGTTTGTCTGACATTTCAGCCTGATTATTTACTATAAAGGGCGAAACGTGATTTAACGCTTTTCTTATTTTACCTCTTCCTCATATCCCAACACCTATTTTATATATGGCGGTTTGTCTGACATTTCAGCCTGATGTGGCTTACTATAAAGGGCAAACGTGAAGTTGTTTGAATAACTTTTTCTTATTTTACCTCTTCCTCATATTCCAACACCTATTTTATATATGGCGGTTTGTCTGACATTTCAGCCTGATTGGGTTTACTATAAAGGGCGAAACGTGAAGTTGTAGTTGAATAACCTTTTCTTATTTTTTTATAGATGTGTCATATTCCACACCTATTTTATATATGGCGGTTTGTCTTTACATTTCAGCCTGATGAGGCTTTTACTATAAAGTGAACCAAACGTGAAACATGTTGTAATAACGCTGAATAACGCTTTTCTTATTTTACCTCTTCCTCATATTTCCAACACCTGTTTTATTTAAAGGCGGTTTCTTGTAGTTGACCAGCTTATTTTTATGTCTCATATAAACCTATTTTAAGAAACTGCATTATTTTGTCTTCTGTTGAATAACGCTTTTCTTATTTTACCTCTTCCTCATATTCCAGCACCTATTTTTCTATATGGCGGTTTGTCTGACATTTCAGCCTGATTTTAGGCTTACTATAAAGGAAACAGAATAACGTCATTGTTTTACCCTTGAATAACCAGCTTCTTATTTTACCTCTTCCTCATATTTGTAACACCTTATTTTGAATCAGGCATTTTTTTACCGTTTCATTTCAGCCTGATGTGGCTTTACTATAAAGGGCGAAACCAGCTGCATTTTCTACTAACTTACCTCTTTCATTCTTTTTATTTTATTCCTCTGTATTTCAGCACCTATTTTATATATGGCGGTTTGTCTGACATTTTGAATAACGCTGCATTATTTTACCTATCCTCTTTCTTTTGAAGTTGTCAGATTGCATAAAGGGCGAAACTCTTCTGTGAAGCTTTTTTATTTTTTACCTCTTCTCATATCCCAACACCTATTTTATATATGGCGGTTTGTCTGACATTTTCAGCCTGATGAGGCTTACTATAAAGGGCGAAACGTTCTGTTGTAGTTGAATAACGCTTTTCTTATTTTACCTCTTCCTCATATTCCTGTGAACACCTATTTTTTATATATGGCGGTTTGTCTTTTACATTTCAGCCTGATTAGGCTTACTATAAAGGGCGAAACGTGAAACGTGTTGTAGTTGAATAACGCTTTTCTTATTTTACCTCTTCCTCATATCCCAACACCTATTTTATATATCTGTGTTTGTCTGACATTTCAGCCTGATGAGGCTTACTATAAAGGGCGAAACGTGAGTTGTAGTTGAATAACGCTTTTCTTATTTTACCTCTTCCTCATATGCATTTTTTACTATTTTATATATGGCGGTTTGTCTGACATTTCAGCCTGATGAGGCTTACTATAAAGGGCGAAACGTGAAGTTGTAGTTGAATAACGCTTTTCTTATTTTACCTCTTCCTCATATTGTGTTATTATGGCACCTATTTTATATATGGCAGTTTGTCTTGACATTTCAGCCTCTGATGACCATTTATAAAGCGGTTTGTCTGACACAGCCTGATGTTGAAGTTGAATAACGCTTTTTATTTTACCTCTTCTCATATCCACCACCTATTTTATATGGCGGTTTTGTCTGACATTTCATCTTACTATAACAAACTGCATTTGAATAACGCTTTTCTTATTTTACCTCTTCCTCATATCCCAACACCTATTTTATGGCGGTTTGTCTGATTTCAGCCTGATGAGGCTTACTATAAAGGGCGAAACGTGAAGTTGTAGTTGAATAACGCTTTTCATTATTTTACCTCTTCCTCATATTCCAACACCTATTTTATATATGGCAGTTTGTCTGACATTTCAGCCTGATGAGGCTTACTATAAAGGGCGAAACGTGAATTTGTACCTTTCTGTAACGCTTTTCTTATTTTACCTCTTCCTCATATTCCACCACCTGCATTATATATGGCGGTTTGTCTGACATTTCAGCCTGATGAGGCTTTCTATAAAGGGCGAAACGTGATTTTGTCCTTGAATAACCAGCTGCATTATTTTACCTCTTCCTCATATTCCAGCACCTATTTTATATATGGCGGTTTGTCTGACATTTCAGCCTTCTGAGACTATAAATTATTCTGAAGTTGTAGTTGAATAACGCTTTTCTTATTTTACCTCTTCCTCATATTCCAGATGTGTTTTTTATATGGCGGTTTGTCTGACATTTCAGCCTGATGAGGGGCTATAAAGGGCTTACTATAAAGGGCAAACTTTTTACCTCTTCTGAATAACAGCTTTTCTTATTTTACCTTCTTCAACTGTAAAGGGCAAACTGCTATTTTATATTTACCTCTTCCTGAACATTTATATGGCGGTTTGTCTGCATTTCATTGATAGGCTTACTATAAAGGGCAAAACTGAAGTTACTATAAAAGTAGATGTGTGATTTTACTCCTTCTTGAATAACGCTTTTCTTATTTTACCTCTTCCTCATATTCCAACACCTATTTTATATATGGCGGTTTGTCTGACATTTCAGCCTTTGAGGCTTACTATAAAGGGCTGAAACGTGATGTTGTCTGTGAATAACGCTTTTCTTATTTTTACCTTTCTGTATCCCAGCACCTATTTTATATATTACTTGTCTGACATTTCAGCCTGATGATTCTTACTATAAAAGGGCGAAACGTGAACTGTAGTTGAATAACGCTTTTCTATTTTTAAGCTGTGTCTTTACTCCTTCTGTAGAACACCTATTTTATATATGGCGGTTTGTCTGACATTTCATTATTGATGAGGCTTCTATAAAGGCGATGTGTCATTTTACTCCTTCTGTATTTTACCTGCATTATTCTATCCCAACACCTATTTTTATTTTACTCTATATGGCATTTTTTACTCTTCTGTTTCAACCAGATGTGGCTTACTATAAAGGGCTGTGAAGTTGTAGTTGAATAACGCTTTTTACCTTTCTTGATATTTTAACCTATTTATATATGGCTTTTGTCTTTTTCACCTCCTTCTATACCAGCTGCATTATTCTTTTCTTATTTCTCTTCCTCCAATCCCAACACCTATTTATGGCTTTTGTCTGACATTTCAGCCTGATGACTCCTTCTATAAAGGGCTGAAACGTTCTGTTGTAGTTGAATAACCAGCTTTTCTTATTTTACCTCTTCCTCATATTCCAACACCTGTTTTATTTATGGCGGTTTGTCTGACATTTCAGCCTGATTATTCTACAACTCTATGAAGGGCTGAATCTTTTACCTTCAACCTGTCTGTGAATAAGATGTGTCATTTTACCTCTTCTTCATATCCCAACACCTATTATTCTACACTCTCTGTGAACTATAAAGGGCAACTGCATTATTTTACCTCTTCTGTGAAGTTTAGATTTTTGTGTCATTTTTCCTTCTTGTAGTAGACCAGCTGCATTATTCTACACTCTCTGTATAACCAGCTGCATTATTTTACCTCTTCTGTAA
Source organism: Acanthosepion pharaonis (assembly GCA_903632075.3). Lineage (NCBI taxonomy): Eukaryota > Metazoa > Mollusca > Cephalopoda > Sepiida > Sepiidae > Acanthosepion > Acanthosepion pharaonis. Next base: position 147,549 of record CAHIKZ030001634.1, on the reverse strand, counting down.
CGCAGATGCTTCATTTTACCTCCTTCTGTATTCCAACACTATTTTATATATGGCGGTTTGTCTGACATTTCAGCCTGATGAGGCTTACCTCTTCTGTGAAGCAGATGTTGTTTGAATAACCTTCTGTAGACCAGCTGCATTATTCTACACTCTCTGTGAACCAGCTGCATTATTTTACCTCTTCTGTGAAGCAGATGTGTCATTTTACTCCTTCTGTAGACCAGCTGCATTATTCTACACTCTCTATGAACCAGCTGCATTATTTTACCTCTTCTGTGAAGCAGATGTGTCATTTTACTCCTTCTGTAGACCAGCTGCATTATTCTACACTCTCTGTGAAGCAACTGCATTATTTTACCTCTTCTGTGAAGCAGATGTGTCATTTTACTCCTTCTGTAGACCAGCTGCATTATTCTACACTCTCTGTGAAGCAACTGCATTATTTTACCTCTTCTGTGAACAGATGTCTTCATTATTTTCTCCTTCTGTAGACTAGACTGCATCATTCTACCTCTCTATACTCTCTGTCTAGAACAGCTGCATTACTCTTCACTCTCTCCTACACCCTCTGTCAGCACAGATGCATTATTTTTACCTCTTCTGTGAAGCAGATGTGTATCTCTATGATCCTTCTGTAGACCAGCTGCATTATTCTACACTCTCTATGAACCACAGACTGCATCTTTTTCCCTCTTCTATGATCAGCACAGACTCTTCAGATGTCACACTCTTTACTCCTTCTGTAGACCACAGATCTGCATTATTCTACACTCTCTATGATGACTCTTCACCATGATCAGCACATCTTCATTTCCCCACCTCTTCTGATCAGCAGATGTTCACTCATTTTACTCCTTCTGTCAGACCACAGACTGCATTATTCCTACACTCTCTGTGAAGCACAGACTCTTCACCTCTCCTACACTCTCTGATCAGCACAGACTTTCACTCTCTCCTACACTTCTACAGCACAGACTCTTCACTCTCTCCTACTTCTGTATGATCAGCATGTGTCATTTCACTCTCTCCTACACCAGATCTGCTCTTCACTTATTCTACACTCTCTGTGAAGCAGACTCTTCATTATCTCCTATTTTACCTCTTCTGTCCTACATGATCAGATGTGTCATTTATGATCAGCACACTCTTCTTCTGTACACTCTCTATGATCTGCATTATTCTACACTCTTCTGACTCTCTATGACCAGCTGCAGACTCTTCACTCTCTGTGATCCTACACTCTCTATGATCAGCAGATGCGTCTTCTCCTCTCTCTGTAGACAGCACAGACTCTTCATTATTCTACACTCTCTATGAAGCCAGACTCTTCACTATTTCCCTACACTCTCTGTGATCAGCACAGACTCTTCATTTTCTCCTTCTCTATGATCAGCACATTTCATTCTCCCTACACTCTATGATCTGCAAGACTCTTCACTGCTCCCACACTATTTCAGCACAGACTCTTCTGTGAAGATCAGCACAGACTCTTGTGTCTTTCCTCCTTCTGTAGACCAGCTGCATTCCTACTCTCCTACACTCTCTATGAACAGCACAGACTCTTCACTATCTCCCCACACTTCTATGATCCAGCACAGACTCTTCTACACTCTCTCCCCACAGATCAGCACAGACTCTTTTCTCCTCACTCTTCTGTAGACTCCCTACTCTCTATGATCATTATTCTCCTACACTCTCTATGAACCAGCCTACACTCTCTTTCAGCACAGACTCTTCACCTCCTACACTCTCTCTGTCTTCACTCTCTCCTACACTCTCTATGATCAGCACAGACTCTTCATTTACTCCTTCTGTAGATCACCAGCTGCATTATTCTACACTCTCTATGAACAGCACAGACTGCATTATTTTACCTCTTCTGATCAGAAGACAGATGACTCTTCATTCTCCTACACTCTCTGATCAGACCAGCTGCATTATTCTCCTACACTCTCTATGATCAGCACAGACTCTTCACACTCTCTATGATCAGCACAGACTCTTCACTCTCTCCTACACTCTCTATGATCAGCACAGACTCTTCACTCTCTCCTACACTCTCTATGATCAGCACAGACTCTTCACTATCTCCTGACACACTCTCTATGATCAGCACAGACTCTTCACTATCTCCCTACACTCTCTATGATCAGCACAGACTCTTCACTCTCTCCTACACTCTCTATGATCAGCACAGACTCTTCACTCTCCTACACTCTCTATGATCAGCACAGACTCTTCACTCTCTCCTACACTCTCTATGATCAGCACAGACTCTTCACTCTCTCCTACACTCTCTATGATCAGCACAGACTCTTCACTCTCTCCTACACTCTCTATGATCAGCACAGACTCTTCACTCTCTCCTACACTCTCTATGATCAGCACAGACTCTTCACTCTCTCCCACACTCTCTATGATCAGCACAGACTCTTCACTCTCCCACCCTCTATGATCACTCTCTTCACTGATCAGCACAGACTCTTCACTCTCTCCTACACTCTCTATGATCAGCACAGACTCTTTCACTCTCTCCTACACTCTCTATGATCAGCACAGACTCTTCACTCTCCTCCTACACTCTCTCTATCTCTGATCAGCACAGACTCTTCACTCTCTCCCTACACTCTCTATGATCACTCTTCACTCTCCCTACACTCTCTATGATCAGACAGACTCTTCACTCTCTCCTACACTCTCTATGATCAGCACAGACTCTTCACCTCTCCCTACACTCTCTATGATCAGCACAGACTCTTCACTCTCTCCTACACTCTCTATGATCCCCTCTTCACTATCTCCACTACACTCTCTATGATCAGCACAGACTCTTCACTCTCTCCTACACTCTCTATGATCAGCACAGACTCTTCACTCTCTCCCTACACTCTCTATGATCAGCAGACTCTCTCACTCTCTCCAGCACTCTTCATGATCTCTGTGATCACAGACTCTTCACTCTCTCCTACACTCTCTATGATCAGCACAGACTCTTCACTCTCTCCTACACTCTCTATGATCAGCACAGACTCTTCACTCTCTCCCTACACTCTCTATGATCAGCACAGACTCTTCACTCTCTCCCACACTCTCTATGATCAGCACAGACTCTTCACTCTCTCCTACACTCTCTATGATCAGCACAGACTCTTCACTCTCTCCCACACTCTCTATGATCAGCACAGACTCTTCACTCCTCTCCTACACTCTCTATGATCAGCACAGACTCTTCACTCTCTCCTACACTCTCTATGATCAGCACAGACTCTTCACTCTCTCCTACACTCTCTATGATCAGCACAGACTCTTCACTCTCTCCCACACTCTCTATGATCAGCACAGACTCTTCACTCTCTCCCTACACTCTCTGTAGTCAGCACAGACTCTTCACTCTCTCCTACACTCTCTATGATCAGCACAGACTCTTCACTCTCTCCTACACTCTCTATGATCAGCACACACTCTCTGACCAGCACAGACTCTTCACTCTCTCCTACACTCTCTATGATCAGCACAGACTCTTCACTCTCTCTACACTCTCTATGATCAGCACAGACTCTTTCCTATCTCCTACACTCTCTATGATCAGCACAGACTCTTCACTCTCTCCCTACACTCTCTCTATGATCAGCACAGACTCTTCACTCTCTCCTACACTCTTCATGATCAGCACAGACTCTTCACTCTCTCCTACACTCTCTATGATCAGCACAGACTCTTCACTCTCTCCTACACTCTCTATGATCAGCACAGACTCTTCACTCCTCTCTATCTCCCTACACTCTCTATGATCAGCACAGACTCTTCACTCTCTCCTACTCTTCAGCACAGACTCTTCTCCCCACTCTCTATGATCAGCACAGACTCTTCACTCTCTCCCACACTCTCTATCTCCTCCTCTATGATCAGCACAGACTCTTCACTCTCTCCTACACTCTCTATGATCAGCACAGACTCTTCACTCTCTCCTACACTCTCTATGATCAGCACAGACTCTTCACTCTCTCCACACTCTCTGATCAGCACAGACTCTTCACTCTCCTACACTCTCTGTAGATCACAGACTCTTCACTAGACTCTTCACTCTCTCCCTACACTCTCTATGATCAGCACAGACTCTTCACTCTCTCCTACACTCTCTATGATCAGCACAGACTCTTCACTCTATCCTACACTCTCTATGATCAGCACAGACTCTTCACTCTCTCCCTACACTCTCTATGATCCTTCACAGACTCTTCACTCTCTCCTACACTCTCTATGATCAGCACAGACTCTTCACTCTCTCCCCACTCTATGATCAGCACAGACTCTTCACTCTCTCCCACACTCTCTATGATCAGCACAGACTCTTCACTCTCTCCTACACTCTCTATGATCAGCACAGACTCTTCACTCTCTCCTACACTCTCTATGATCAGCACAGACTCTTCACTCTCCTACACTCTCTATGATCAGCACAGACTCTTTCACTCTCTCCCACTCTCTATGATCAGCACAGACTCTTCACTCTCTCCCTCTCTCTCCTCATTCACACAGACTCTTCATCCCAGCACAGACTCTTCACTCTCTCCCCTACACTCTCTATGATCAGCACAGACTCTTCACTCTCTCCTACACTCTCTATGATCAGCACAGACTCTTCACTCTCTCCCACACTCTCTGCACAGCACAGACACTCTTCACTCTCTCCCTACACTCTCTATGATCAGCACAGACTCTTCCTCTCTCCCTACACTCTCTATGATCAGCACAGACTCTTCACTCTCTCCCACACTCTCTATGATCAGCACAGACTCTTCACTCTCTCCCTACACTCTCTATGATCAGCACAGACTCTTCACTCTCTCCCACACTCTCTATGATCAGCACAGACTCTTCACTCTCTCCTCCTCTTCACTCTCCCTATGATCAGCACAGACTCTTCACTCTCTCCTACACTCTCTATGATCAGCACAGACTCTTCACTCTCCCTACACTCTCTATGATCAGCACAGACTCTCTACACTCTCTATGATCAGCACAGACTCTTCACTATCTCCTACTCTTCAGCACAGACTCTTCACTCTCCTACACTCTCTATGATCAGCACAGACTCTTCACTCTCTCCTACACTCTCTCCAGCACAGACTCTTCACTCTCTCCTACACTCTATGATCAGCACAGACTCTTCACTCTCTCCTACACTCTCTATGATCAGCACAGACTCTTCACTCTCTCCTACACTCTCTATGATCATGCAGATCAGGTGCAGGTTTTTCTGATTTGTTTGGCCTTTTACAACACAAGTTTGGTCTGGTCTCAACAAAATCTGCAAACAAACCATCAGGATTTTGGCCCAAATCTTTAACTCCTTGTTTATTGGCATGTAATCATCTAATTCTCTATCACCATGCTTGTCTTTCTTTAACAGCATGATCACACCCCTGGAAATCTGATTGGGAACAGACCCTGCCAGAACCAGTTGAATACCACTGTAAAATCAGTACAAACATGTGCAAGTATAATTTGTAGGGCAGACCATCAAGTCCCAGAGACTTACTACTGCTGACCCTCTTCAATGCCTTGTGGACTTTGCCCACTTTAATGCTGCTTCTGTTGACAGGAGTCAAGGAAAGTCAGTTAAATAACTTGTCAAAGTCTTGCTTACAGAGATCAAGCTCCTTGTAAACTAGTTTTGGAAATGCTGCCAAAATGCCTCACACATGTTGTTGGTTGACTGCAGGCTGTATCGATCTGGGGGAGTTGACCTGATGAATGTAACAATTGGAACCTCAACATATTTCCTCCTTGCACAATTTTGCACCCATGTTCATCACTTCATTAGATATTTTCATTAACTTAACCCTAACTGATAGCACTCACTAGCCAAATGCTTCATGGCCAGCCTAGCTAAAGCTATCTCTAGGGGATTGGGGGATCCACTGCCCAGACCAGACTATCTTTTAATACCTTCACCTTCTTAGCCTTGTCTGAGGTGAATTGTTGGCTATATTCAGTGGTGAAAGACCTGATGCTATCCTTAAGATTCTCACTAATTCTCACTGCACTTATTTAATCCTATCTGAACTTCTAACATAGGGGTGGGCAAACTTTTTGGCTCAGGAGCTACATTGACTTTTACAAATTGACAGATGGGCCGGGTCAGTATCCAATACATACATATCAAACAGAAACAGAAAAAAGCATTACAGTGTTAATACTTACATTCACTTTTAGTGGGAACAGTGTTGTTGATCATTCTTTTTTTGCCAGTGCATCAAAGTCTGGTGTTGTAGCAAGTCTCAGAAAAGATCTGAGTTGTTCATCACTCAACTGGGAATCTGGGGGGGGGAGGCTTTGTTAATGTTCATCACACTAAAAGTCTGTTCACACACATAAGTAGAACCAAATAACACCAGCATCCTCTGTGCTATCTTCTGGATATTTGGAAATGTGGCTGCACTTAATGAAGCATAAAACTCATCCAGTTTAAGAGAAGACAGTGTTAAACTGATCAATCAGTTCCAACTGCAACTCCTGTGGTGCTGTTTTAGGGTCTTGTGTGAAGGGCTTGCTAACTAAGTCTTCGTCAGTTAGTTCAACACAGTAAGTCACTGTTCTGTGTGATAAGCTAATTTTTTCAAATTTGTTCTTGCTCTCAGTACACAAGATATCTACTGTCTCTACCATGCACTATTTGAGAAACTCCCCTTCAGAGAAAGGCTTGCTGGTCTTTGCTAATTTGAATGCCAGTAAATAACTTGCCTTTATGCTTGGATGGCAGTTTGTCGGATAAAGGTGTTTTGCTGAGCCTGCAAAGTAACTGCCAACCTCCGAGTGATGGCCATCCATTCTTACATTGACTGGTTGTTAGCGTAATTAGCATGCTTGGAGGAAAAGTTGTATTCTTTTAAAACTGCAATGGTTTCTTGACAAATAAAGCATACAGTCTTTGACCAGACTTCAATGAAAAAGTATTTACTTGTCTATTCTTTATTAAACACTCAGCACTCACTGTCTTCTTTTCAAATTTAATGGCAGCAATCAGCTCTGGTGACTATGGCACAGCCGTTCCATTGCACTTGGAAATAAGGTGAATGTACCACCTATTGGGATGCCAGGCATTACAGAACAAGGTCAAATGAATGCAGTCATAATTCTGTTAATCTTCAGCAGGCCGGATTAAAAAGACCAACAAGCCAGATGCAGCCTGTAGTTTGCCCACTCTAACACCATCCTGCCACAAACTCATTTGTGGTCTGAATAGCCTAACTAATGGAACAATCTAGCAAATCTAGATTGACTCTTCTCACTAACATTCCATTCAGGTAGATGACCACCTAGGTAGACAGCCAATTAAACGTCTACATCCATATCTCCCGTTCTGGGTGATTGACCTGGTACTTACTGACGAGGCCAAACTCATCGATTAGATCAACCAGGTTATGATCACTCGACTTTCCACTAGCTCCTTGCACCTTGTCTAACTTGAGGAGCAGGATGCCATTCCAGTGCCCATTAAAACTAAACATTCTGAATCCACCAGGAACAAAAGCAACTGATGGAAGTATGAATAATGCTCGCCTCAATCATTGAGTGCATAAGCTGGAACAATCCAAAACAAACTACTTTTCACTGCAATAATGGTCAACCCTCACACACAGGGACGCTTCGCTAGCAAGGAAACTTCTCTGGCCCGCCAGCCCGTGCATACTGAATAGATAACACTAGACAAGTCACTTAGACAACAGATGAGCATTGGCCTTGCAAACAAAAGTGAATATCCTGGATTGCAGCAACATACACACTGAAGGACAGGAGATTATGAAGCAGATCTTTCAAATTCAAGCATGTCAACTTGATAGCCATTTTTTAGAGTAATTCAAATACTGGCCTGAAATCTGTAGGATTCAGGGCCCTGATAGATTTTCCTAGGTTACCAGAACCCATTTCAGACATAACCCATTGATCTGTAACAATCCTGCCACTCTCCATGGGGAAGGTTAGTCTTACTGCTCCATATAACAAGGAATGGAGTAAAATTGGGGCCCTCCCTGAAATTTTTTTTTCAGATTTTACTGAGCTCAGGCGACACTACACTACACTATCCTGAGCTCTGGGAACAATTCTTTGCTAGCAGATATTAAGTTCCAGACCTTTAGTCTGCTGCCACTTTTTGGAATTAATGTGATAACACCAGTAGTTTTAGGAAAGTTCTTGCATTCTCTGTTGACATGAGGTTTCTGTCCTTCAACAATGATGAATATGTTCCTTCCCCAGCATGTCAGGGATGTCCAGGAACTTTTAGTATGTCACTGTCACTTGGAGCACAAAGTCTACAGTGGCAATGATGGATTTGCTTATTACTGGAGAGATCTTTGTTGGGTACATATTGCAAAAAAAACACTCTCAGGTGGTCTTCAGAGATGTCCATTGGCACCTTGTGTAGCATTACCCTAGTCTTCCGGGTGCCAATGTACAGTCTGCAACCTCAGTTTTTTGGTGTGGATACTCCCTGCCAGCTCCTTTCCTGCTACTTCTGATACCAGCAGGACATTCCACATGGCATTACTGCATTTTGCCAATAACTTGGCTGCAATGTTTAGGCATTTTAAAGCCTCTTCCATTGTCTCCCTGCTAGCACCAATCAACTTTTGGGTTTTGGCATCTGTGATTAGCAGGGAGATAGTCCTGGTAGCCATCACTTCCAGCGCTGAAGGTATTGTGAGTAGCTCATTCCCTGAGATGTATTCCTTGTATTTGTCCTGCATGCCTGCATAGTGATTCTTCTTCTTTTGGGGCCTATAACAGGTCCAAGCCAATAAGTTTGGAGATACAAAATGATCCTGTTGTGCCAATTGCCGAGGAGACTCCACCATTGCAGTTTGGGTTACCACACAGCACAAATGAGTAAAAGAAAGGTGATTAAGGATAACAATAACAAACAAACAACGCTTACAACAATAATTACACAAGGCAATGCAGATGGTGTCCATGTATGATGATTTTATTTGGTTCTTCATATGTCATTGCATAGTTTGACATCTACGTGCTCCTTACTATACTTGAGCCTTTTTTGGCTGGTCTGCTGCTTAAGAATTATGCTTAGGTTTGTGGCATTACAAAGAATGGAGTGTTGACATGACATTCAATATTGGAAACTTACACCTAGCATGTATTTTCTTTAAAGATGTTTGTTAGTATATAGATACAGCTTTCTTGATGTTGACTGAAGTTTAATTTTTCTACTTTCTAAAACCATCCACTGATAACATCAGCTTGTTAAATCTGTCATGAGGGATACAATAATGTTGGTTTGTGATGTCTTCCTTCCACAATATTTTGAATAAACAGAAGTTGCTACTAATATCATTATCAATGTCATCAGCTATTTTCCTTTACTCTACATTGTATTGGGTTCTATGACTTTGAATAAGCATGGTGTCTGTTTTCAAGGCAGCTTTAATCTGCATTACAACCAATATTGCTTAGCGTGTCCATTTATTTTTCCTTTAGAGAAATAGAAATTCTCAAAGTAATCCTTCTTTTCACAGTGGCTAAATTAAGAAATTGATTCAGGTGCATTCTTGATCAATTTTTTTTTTTGAATTCTGCCCTTATAACATCTGTATGAAGTTGTCTGTATGTTGGTCTTGATTTACCAGTTATGCATTTTGTGTTGGATGTTGAGACAAGAATAAAGTGTTCTCTTGTGATCAAATATTCTAACAATTTTCATAAGGTACTCTATCATCAAATTATCTTCCCAAAATAATCTGACCTTCTACTCTAGGTTTTTAATTTACTGACAAAATTGTGAAACCTAGCTGCAAAATTGCATCTGTTGACCAGTAGTTTGAAGAGAGTTATGAAAGTGTTTGTTTATGTCTCCCAGATTTGTGTTTTCTCTTCGCAGAAATGTATTATTTAAAAGTTTGATAAGTATCTCTTTGAAGTCCTTCACAATCAACTTCTTGTTCAGCTGTCTATTTTTCTTTTTTTCACACTTTCACACTTTCTCTCCCATCTGTAATAAAGCAGCTCTTTTTTGTTTTTGTATTTGTGACATCTGAGTTTGTAATGAATCTTTCTAGTTCCACTTTTCAATTACAAATTTTTCATCTTGGAGAAAAGGTTTCTGACTGATTCTCCAAATTGTTTGCTTTTTCTGCACTGGTTTGGCAATAAAAGAGTTAGAGCAGCAGGGGTTAGCAATTTTTTTGGCTCAGGGGCCACTTTAAGAGGGTCATGGTTAGCGGAGGGCAGCACCTTCTAAAACATATTCATTAACATTGCATTTCATTTAATGTGAAGTGTAAATTGCATTTATGTGCAAATTACACATCAGCCAGCACAGATAATTTAATGAGACAAATGTAAATGCCTACACTTTTTTTACAATTCTTTTGAAATCAGGAATGAGGTTGTTTGTTGATATCCTCATCACTACCTGCAAGTTTATGTCAATCACAGAGAATCTATTTTTACTCTTGTTGATTTTCATGCAAGAAAAACTTTGCTCATAAATTTGTGAATCCAAAAATTAAAAAAAAAATTTTCCCAGCAAATTTCTTCACTCATGGAAAATTGTCAGTAGTAGAAATTTTTAAAATTCTATCAATGTTGCAGAATTAAACATTTCTTTCAGTGTGTGATTTGACTGCATGTCAATTAGTTCAAGCTGCATCTCCTCAGGTAATGTATCAATATCAGCAGTGAAAAGATAATAAATTGAATTCAGGCTCAATTTTCATAAGTCCTAAAATCTTCTTGTGACCTCATCCTCTAAACTCAGCAAATGATCGCTAATCTTGAGAGAAACACTTGCAGGCACTTTCTGTTTTCCTAAAAAGGGAAATGACAAAACTTGTCTGCATCAGTTTGTCTTGCAAATAGACTTAATTTTGTTTTGAATGGGCTCTCATACCTCAACATTTCATGTGCAAACAGCTCCTTTCCATGCAACATAATATTCATTTAATTTCTCAAACATATCAACTGCAAACATCATCTCATATCTCTACTCTTCGCATCTCATTTTAGTCATAAAATTACAAGAAATCCCCTTTATGTCCAGAAAAAGGATTTCATTCTGTAATTCCTAAACTCATTTTAGGACTTTGCCCAGGCTCAACCACCAAACACTTGTGGTAAATCACATCTTTATACTCTGCCTCCATGTCCTCAAGCAGAAATTTAAATTGTCAATAGTTGAGCACTGATTGTATTCACCACACTTACTACAGGATCTACCACATACTTTAGGTCTAGTATAGTGTTGTGGACCCAGAATAGATCTGAAAGAAAACTCGAAATCAGCAATTTAGTGAAAACAGATTATTAACAAAAAGAACAAATACAAAAGTGTTGCACCCCCCTCCCAAGCCTTTACCTCCTCAGGAGTCTTAATATTGTCTCCTTTTTGGATTGATGACGAGAGGGTCCGTGGACTTCCGCTTTCTTTTAGATCGTCGCGGTCCTGGAGCTGCTTGAGGTATTTGAATGACGAAGGTGTCGTAAATGGTAACCATAACTTCTTCCTGGGGAGTACTGTTGCAGTCATCCAACAGTCGTTTCCTGATTTGATTCAGGTGTCTCTTGTGAGAGAAACGAGGGCCTTGGATTATGTAGACCAGGCATGTTAAACTCAGGGCAATTGGAGAGCTTCATCGGCCATATCTGCAACCTCGAGGGCCGCACCTTAAATTAATCACAGCTAGTGGTAACTAAACTTTAAATAAAAAATACTTACAATACAAGGTAGTACAATTTAATCATTTTTATGTTGTCCTGATGATTGACATCGCTTTAGATAAACTATTCTCGATTTATCAGGTTGGAATGTCTGTGTAGATCCCACTTTGATTAAAGATGACAAATGTTCATCGTTTAATCTGGTTCTGTGAGAAGTTTTTGTGGCCTTCATAAACGAAAATAATTGCTCATAGACATATGTGGAACCAAACATCGCCATAATGTTTGTGGCAAACTTTTTGAAGTTCTTAAATGTCTGAGGAAAGTATGAAAAAAATCCGGGCATCCCTACTTCAAGGTACTTTCCCTTGAGTGCTGAGTCAGTGTGCATTTCCAATAGTTCCATTTGTAGACTTTCCTCAACATCAAAAGTGAATGGTACTGAAAATAATGCAAACTGATCTCCACAGGATGAAAAATGACAACATCTTCGCTGAAATTACTTTGACAGCAATTCCAGGTAATTGTTGTACTTAGCAAAAATAAATACAGACTCAGTATTGGCAGTTTTTTCAGCACCTTGTATATAGGAAAATGAATCAAGTTTTCATGTGATAACTGGGACTTGTGGGGTTCAGCGTATCCGGATTAAAGGAGAATTTAATACGGGATACTCTGCCCACAAAATACAACGCAAATTTCAAAAAGAAACAACACGATAAGGAACTTTTGTAGAAAATAGAAAATTGTATATTTATTATCTTGTGAATAGGGTAAAAAAGATTCATGTTTTAGTTCGTTTAAGCAAAAATGTGATTTTGACAGAAAATGTCTGTGTTCGCTGTCTTTCAACAGAGTAACAGAGTAATGTCTGTTACTTTTGTTTTTGTATAGTTGTAAAGGAAAAAGGGGCTATCAATTTAAGTTGAAAAAAAGAGAGTGTGAAGGAGGAATAAAGATAAAAGGAAAATGTACTTATGAATTGTTTTGGAGTCAGTTGTAAATTTGTTGTTGTTGTGGCTGTCCTTTCCTAATCCACTTTCGGCTCTTAGTGTCGGGTTGAGTTAGTGATGGAATTTACTGTCAGTCTTCTGTCCTCTATGATTTCTACGCCCTGCTGACTGGCGACTGACTTGAAATTCTGTATTTATTGTTGGCTTTTTTTTTCACACTGGCTCGTTATCTTTTTATTGGTTTAGCAAATCGCCTCCTTTGAAAATTAATTTCACACCTTATTGTGAAATCTGTTTTTAATCGTTTTGATCCGATTTTGCGGGTGTGCAAATCTACTTTGTGCTTTTTAGTCATTTGTTGGAATGATATAGAATTTGTATCCTATAAACCCCCCTGAAGATTGATAAATATTGAAATATTTTTCAATATCTAATATATTTTTTAAAATGAGTAGGCCAGTGTACGTGTCTACCCGATCTTGTGGTAATGTTTTTAGGTGTGTTTGGAGGTGTAGAAAATGTTTCACTTACGTTGGTATTTGTCTCGGCTGTAGAATGTTCCGACGTACTTTCCTTTGTAGGTAAATCCAAGTACGCTGGTTTTAGTCTGTCTATTTTGCTTTTTTGGCACTTTAAACAAGTTTGAAACCAGCTTTTTATGTCAGTATGCATGTTTGGCCAGACAAAACGACTGCTAATCAACTTGTCAGTTGCTCGGTGTCCGGGATGTGAGAGATTGTGAAAGTGCAGAAATATCTTTTTTCTCAATGAAGGTGGAATATATGGTCTTGAATAACCAGTCCCAACATCACAGAGTAGTGTTTTTGTTCCAAATGGGACGGGGTGTTCCCTCAATTGTAAGTGTCCTCTTTTATTTTGTATAATGTGGTACCTTCATTTTGTTCATCTGCAATGCGGTCGAAAGTAAGGGTTTCAGAATCGATAGATTGTATCGTGGAGCGCGAGAGTGTATCTGCCACGATATTGTCTGAACCTTTAATATAGCGGATATCCGATGTAAATTGGGATATGTAGTCCAGTTGTCGGGTATCTCTGGGTGTGTATTTATCTGTGTTCACATGTAAAGCGTAAGTGAGGGGTTTGTGGTCTGTGAAAATAGTAAAGTTTCGTCCCTCGAGCAGATGTCGAAAATGCCTTATTGCTAAGTAAATAGCTAGTAACTCTCTCGAGAAGGTACTGTACTTCTGCCGTGCTTTGTTTAATTTGACCGAGAAAAGGGAGATTGGCTTTTCTGAACCATTTAGCTTCTGATGTAGAACTGCTCCAATTGAATCTCCTAAGGCGTCAGTTGTCAATGTAAGTGTTGAGTTAGCATCGTCACTGATGTAAGAGAGCTTGGTAAAATCTGCTAACGCTTTTTTAGCATTTTGAAATGCAGCTAACGCTTCTCCGTCAATCAGTATTTTTGCATTTTTCTTCTTTTGTTTTTGCAGCAAGTTTGTGAGTGGGGTCAAAATTCTGGAACAACCTGGAATAAATCTACGGTAGTAATTTATTAAACCGAGAAATGATGTGATGTCGGCTGCTGAAAGTTTTGCATTGCTGCTACTTTCTCTGGGACAGGTGTGATTTTGTTTTTGTCGATCACATGGCCCAAGAAATTTAACTTTGAAACAGCAAAATCGCATTTGTGGACATTTATCTTTAAGCCTAAATGTGCCAGTCTCTCGAAGACTTGTTGAATATGGTATAGGTGTTCTTTTCCATCACGACTGGCGATAAGCACGTCATCGATATATGCAAAGGTAAAAAGCAATCCTCTCAAAACTTCATCAATGAGTCTTTGAAAGGTTTGGGCGGCATTACGTAACCCAAATGGCATCCTGGTGAATTCATAGAGTCCAAAAGGAGTGGTAATTGCAGTTTTCCTTATGTCTTCTTCTGCTACTAGAATTTGGTAGTACGCCTTAACCAAATCCAATTTTGTAAAAACTGTGGTTCCTTGCAAACCTATGGCGAAATCATGTAAGTGCGGTATAGGATATTTATCGGGAACAGTTTTTGCATTGAGATTCCTAAAATCCCCACAAGGAATGATATAGAATTTGTATCCTATAGACTTCAACAAATCTAATTTTGCAATGAAACACTTTATATCATCATATAACTGTGTGATGAGCTTATTTTTACCTTGTAATTTCAAATTAAGGTCACTTAACTGGGTAGTAATATCCACTGAAAAGCTAGATCTTGGAGCCAGCTTTCATCTTTCAATTCATCTGTGCTTTGACCCTTCATCTCCAAAAACATAACAATTTCGTGTCGCAAGAAAAAATCTTTTCAGTACCTTGTGACATGAAAGCCACCAAACTTCTGTGTAGAGTGAGACATTTGTGAACTGATTATTCACGTCTTCCAATAACTGGTTAAACTGACGGTGATACAGAGCACGACCTCTGATATAGTTCACTGTTTTTTATGACAAAACTCGACACATGATCTAATTTTAAAATCTTAGAACATAGGTTCTGTTGATGAATTATACAATGAAAATGCTTGAATGTTGAATCTGGATATATGTTTTCTATTTTGTACCTAACATGGCAGCAACGCTATTATGTCTCCCGACCATATTGGCAGCACCATCAGTAGCTAACCACACAAGTTTACTCAAATCAAGGCCATACTCATGGAGAAGCTGTTCAACTTTCTCAAAAATGTCTTGGCTTGTTGTAATATCATGCATTGGGACCAGTTCAATTAGTTTTTCATAATTTTGAAATTCATTGACACAAGCCCTGATAAAAACGGCAAGCTGTGCTATTCCAGCAATGTCAACAGACTCATCCAGAGTAATAAAAAACTGTTCAAAACTTAATGATAAAATCTTTAAATATCAACTCAAATCACGTTCCATTTCATCAATCCATTCAGCAACAGTGTTCCTGCTTAATGAAATGTCTTGATCGTGTGACTTCTCTGGACATACAATTTCAGCTGTTTTTACAAGACATAAAAGAGCTCAAAGCTTGCAATAACAGAATTAACGCTGCCTTTCTGAATTTTTGTAAAGCATCTTTGTTGCTGTATAAACTTAACCTTGAATTCCTTCACTTTTGAAACATGTATATCTCCTTCATATTTATCATAAGATCGATGGTTTGTTTCATAATGTCTTTTCACATTATATTCTTTTGGCGTCACGATGCAGTGGTTGCAAATTAAACAGTTTATCTTTCCATTAAGAGTGGTACAAAAGTACTATAATTCCCACTTTTCTTGAAACACACGCTCTTCTTCAGATAATTTTCTCTTTTTACGATATGGAGTAGAATTCGACATTTTTAAGGCAAAATATTACAAAATTACGAACGTTTTTACTTTATATTTGTTCTTATTTAGTAGTTAAGGATGATCACATGATTAACCGGAAGTTAAAAATTGCCGCTTTTCGAAAAGAAAAAAAACATTGAGATAGAATAAGCAATCTAATCATACCAATTGAAAAAAATCTCACTGTTTTTAATTATTTGCATTACTAACATAGACAAAATTCTCGATATACCACGGCTATAGAAAAGATGTGTTATTTTTTAAACATCTTGAAGAATACTTTTTCCCCTGGGCTGTATTTTTTCTTTGGTACAATAGAGGTCGGACCTTGTTTTGTTTGTTTGGGCAGCAATTTATCAAAAACAGATCTTACTTTACACGCAAACATTATTTCTGTCGGAGATAGTGAAGCTATTGCGATAACATTTGGCGTGATCCTGTAAACTTGTAAAAACTGCTACAGGGCCTTTTCCTTTGGGGTGCCGCAAGCTTTTTTTAGGGCTCTTTTTAGGGTGTCTACGAAGCGTTCTGCTTGACCGTTCGACCTCGGGTGATATGGGGGGGGGTCGTAATGTGTTTTATCTGAAAAATCTCGAAGAACTCTTTAAAGTCGGTTGAAGTAAATTGAGTCCCGTTGTCACTGACCAAGCAATCTACTACCCCAAAACGAGCGAATAATTCGTGAAGGTAGATTATTGTTGCCTCCGTAGTGGGATTTTTACATCGGAACACTTCCGGCCATTTTGAATAACTATCTACTACAATTAGATAGTAGAATCCCTCTAGCGGTCCCGCAAAGTCCATGTGGATTCTTGACCAAGGTCGGTCCGTCTTTGGCCACGGCTTATGTGTGATAGGTGGTGCTTTTGCCGCCAATGCACAGCCCTTGCATGTGTTGACCATATTTTCGATGTCCTGGTCCATTTTAGGCCAGTATACGTAGCTGCGCATTAGACTTTTTATCCTATTTTTTCCCGGATGCCCAATGTGAAAATCCTTCAAGATTCTCTTCTGTAGGTTTTTTGGAAAGACGGCATTCTCGGTGTATAGCAGTACCTCGTCACATAGGGAAAAACTGTCTGAAATGTGTTGGTCATTCTCTGAAATTTTTGTTTTTGTTGCGCAAATGAATTCATCATTGCGGGCTTCATGTTTTATTTCTTGTAGCGTCACAGGAAGTTCTCTTATAGTGCTAAACAATAAAGTTTTTATTTTCCCCTCCGTTCGTAGTGAAGCGATCACAGAATCTTCTAAGGGTTCCCTATGTCTTGGAACCAGTCTAGAAAGTCCGTCAGCGTGACAGATGTTTTTCGAGGGGATGTATTCCAACTTGAAGTTGTAATTTTGGAGAATTATCCCCCACCTCAGCAGTCTGTTTGCCGTATAACCGGGTAATCCTTTTTTGACCCGAAAATACTGAGTAGCGGTTTATGGTCCGTTTGTAATGTGAAAAATCTTCCGTGTATGTAACGGTGAAATTTCGTGACTGCGAATATGATTGCTAATGCTTCTTTTTCTATTTGGGAATAGTTCTTTTCCGCTGGGAGCAGGGTCCTTGATGCATGAGCGATGGACTTTTGCGTTCCATCTGGCATTTTATGAAGGATGCACGCTCGTATTCCATGCGTCGCTAGCAACTATGATCTTGAGGTTCGGGTCGTAGTGTGTAAGGAATAAATCCGATGTTAGGACTTTGATAGTTTTCTCGAATGTCTCCTGGCATTCAGATGTCCATTCCCAAACCTTATCTTTTCTTAAAAGCTCATTCAGCGGGGCATGGAGGTTATGCATATTTGGGATAAATGTTTGGTAGTAATTCACTAACCCTCTGTAGTGCTGTGACATTTTCAGGAGCCGGCATGTCCTTAATTGCAGTGGCCCTCTCTGGGTCCGGTCTCCTACTGTCTTTGTCTATGATGTGACCCAAATATTTGATTTCTCTCATGAAGAAGTCACATTTGCCTTCCTTTATTTTGAATTTATAGTCTTGTATTCGTGAAAATACTTTGTGGATGTGTTCCCGGTGTTGTTCCAAGCTTTTACTGTTTATCAAGATGTCGTCGAGGTAAGCCATTGAAAAGTCAAGTCCACCCAGCATGGTGTCCATAACCTGCTGAAAAATGGCTGGTGCGACTTTGACACCAAATGCAAGCCTTTCAAATTTGTATAAGCATTTATGTGTATTTATACATAGTAATTTTGAGCTTTCTTCCTCAACGGGTATCTGGAGATAAGCTTCGCTGAGATCGATTTTCGAAAAGAACTTGCCTCCATTAAGTTTTGTAAAACTTCCGGGCTTGGAAGTGGGTAGTGATAATTTTTTAGTGCTGCGATTAGTCCAGTAGAAAAATCTGCGCATACGCGGATTTCCTTAGACTTCTTCTTTACATACACTACTGGTGCTGCCCATTGGCTATATTCCACTTTAGATAAAATTCCTTTAGCTCAAATTTTGCTGACATCTTTTTGCATCTACCAAGGCCAGCCGAAAAGACCTCGGGGAAGGTTTCTTTTAATTCATTTCTTAGTTTATCTGACTCGGTCGTCAGATTTTCTATTTTCTGGCAAAAAGCATTAATTGGCAAATCCCACAGATTGAACTGCTGCATCCAATCTGTGCCAAATAGATTGTCTGTGTTTTTTAACACGAATATTTTCAATAATTTGGTTGTTCCGTTGAAAGTAACGTTCGCGATAATTTCACCCTCAAACTTAATTTTTTTTACCGGTCACCGACCTAGCTATTTTGCCGGTTTTTAGCATGGTTGGTTTATTTAACCTTTTCCAAGTATGTAGGTTGATTATTGATAAATCAGACCCGGAGTCTAATTGTAACCTGACTTTTTTTTATTCAGTATTTCTACTTGCACATACTTTCTTATATTTTTGACGTCCAGTTCGTCTGTTTTTGTAGTTCTAATCTGGCTTTTTCCTCCTTTATTGGATCTGCAATGTAAACTCTTGTGTCCAACTTTATTACAAGTTAGACAGGTTTTAAACCGATATTGGTAATCTTTAAACCAATGAAGTGCTCCACAACGGTAACATGGACTAGGCGGTAAATTTTTCGGTTTTCATTGAGTTGACTTTTTTTCTTAGGAGAGTGAAAATAATCTTTTTTGGTTTGACTTGTTTTTGAAGGGGAGGAAAAATGTGGTTTTCAATGTATTTTTCTTATGTGTGCAACGCCTGACTCTTCAATGTCTTAGAATCATTTTTTACACTTATATATTTTTGGCAGTCCTCAGCTATATTTTGTAGAGTTAAATTCGGTTCTCCCTCTAACCTGGATAGGACTCTACGTCTAATTTCTGTATCTTCCATTGATACAAGTCCTTGTACGAATATTAGGCATTTTAAATTGTCTGCGGTAAGTTCGGTCAATTTAAAATCGTCACAATGTTTGTTAACTACCGATGCGAACGTCGAGTAATCTTCGCTGTCTTTCTTGGTTAGGTTCAAACACTTCCACCTTTTGTGGAATAACGATGTTTTGGGGCTGAATAATTCTGTAAGGAGATTTACAGCTTCAACGAAAGTCAAATCACAAGTTTTTCGAGGTAATATGTAGTCCACGAATTTGCTATGTTCAGTAGTCCCTAATTTCCTGAGCAGTAGACGTAGCTTTTTAGCGTCTGCCCATTCCCACAATCTATTTCGAATAGATCCTCATACCTTCTGAAATATGAAGCGAAGGTTTTATCTTCGTCTGGCGAATACGTGAAATTGTCAAAAGCACTCCAAATCGCGTTTTATGAAAAAGTAGTTTCGCTCTCGGTATTTTGACCCTTATTCGACCCTGTTTGTAGAATCAATTCTTCAAACCTTTTCTGTTGTTCTATCATTTGTCGCTGTAATTTGGATTGTACTTCTTCGTGTTTTTGCTGTAATTCTAATTGTTTTTCTTCGTTGCTTCGTTGTTGTTCAAACTGGACTCTAACCAGTTCTAAAATAATAGCTTTAAACTCTTCCATGTTTTAATTTTCAATATTACACTTCTAACGTAATTTTAATTGTACCCAACCTTTGAGTTGCTCGGAGGGGAAGGGAAAAAAACAAATCACTTTTTTCCCTCTTTAACTGTGTTATTTTCGTACACAGTAGTTTTTTGGACACCCGCGAAACGTAAAGTTTATAACTTCGGCACAAGTTTTTCTCTTTTTTTTTTTTAGCCGATAAGCCTGTTTTTCAACTTTTATTTATTTATTTTTTTTTATATCTCGTTCTCCCGTGGAGTTATTTAAATCCTCATCGCCAGTGCTGTAGACACTGGTAAACAATTTTTTTCTCTTTTATGGTTCTCCCGTGGAGTTCTTTAAATCCTCGTCGCCAGTGTTGTGGACCCAGAATAGGTCCGAAAGAAAACTCGAACTCAGCAATTTAGTGAAAACAGATTATTAAGAAAAAGAACGAATACAAAAGTGTTGCACGTCCGACTGACAGCAAAGTAGTACAGTAGTCAACTGGTCAACTGTAGAAAGCTCTCTTGAGATGCATAATATAGTAACAGGACGAGTCCATAAAGGTAGGTCCCATAACATATAGCTTTACAAAGGCTTTTCTGATGCAAAATACAATGAACAGATATCACTGTCTTAGTGTTCTGCTTTTAACTTGTTTAATCATACCCACATTTATTCCAGTTCCATTTATTCTCTGGCCCCATCTGTTGTAATGCTTGCCATTCTATTCCATGACAAGACACTTTTCTCCATACAATCAACAGCACACTCAAACAAGTTCTGACCAGTGTTTGTATTTTTCATTGATTCCAAACCAAATAGTTGTGTGATGATGAAATTTTTATCAATTCCATGGATAAAGATAAGTAACTGTGCAGTGTCTTGATTATTGGTGCTCTTATCCAGTGCTAAAGAAAACCAGACAAAATCTTTGCTTGCAGAGTTCAGCTGTTCTGTTAGTTTGTCATTGATTAAGTCTATGCACTGCGCTATAGTCCTTGATAATGAAATGGCTTATCAGGGTGCAGGACGTTTGCTCAATCTACCAAGTACTGCTTAACAAACTCACCATCAGAAAATGGCTTTTGTTTTTAGTGAGGTTGTATGCTACCATGAAGCTTGCCTTTGTAGCACTATTCTGAAGTGTTGAATGCTTCTTAAATATGGTATTTTTGCTTCTTCAGCTTTATAACAAACTCTGCTGTTTTTTTCCTTGTATTCTTCTGGGGACATTTCACTATCAAACTTGCCATGTTTTGTTTGGTGGTGTCATTTCAAATTGTATTCTTTGAATACAGCAACTGTCTTGTGACACAATAAACACACTGCCTTATTCCCTGAATTACTGAAGAAATATTTATGTGCCCAGTCTTCATTAAACATATGATGTTCTTTTTTTGATTTTGTGCTTTTTAGGAGGGCCCATGGTTCACTTGGGTTAGAATGTTACAGATCTTACTGTGGCAAAGATGAAACTGAAATGAGACAGAATTGCTGGCAATGTGGGTATCAACAATGACTGCATATAAACAGTAAGTATCCAGCTATTAAAACACAGAGCTAATTTTCTTTGACACATAGAAAGCAAGTCTCAGTTCATGTTAGCCTCAGCACTTGCAGTTCATCATGATCAGTTTATAGAAATATTTGATTTTGATTGCCAAATGTATCCACAGGCCGCAGAAAATGCTGTCATGGGCCACATATGGACTGTGGGCTGTTAATTGCTCACCCCTAGGTTAGAGTATATCTATGGATATGATTATCTACTTCCAGAATTGAATCTGTTATTTGGACATTTAGGTGTGTAGGATACTCCTTGAAAGTTCATTTTTGACTTTTGTATTCATCATGTAACTGTTACTGTCAAATTCTTTCATTAAAGATCTAAGTTTGTTCACAACTGGAAAAAAGACTTTTCTTTCCATAGTTCTATATAAGGAAATATTTCATATCCCCATTGATGGTTGTAACAAATGATATTGTGTTTTAGGTGATAAATCATATTTAACAGCATATTAATATCTGCCATCTTTGTTCATAACTAACTCTTCTCAATTCTTGTTATTGTGAGATTATTATCTTAAAATCACAAATCTACTCAGCACTTCTTTTTTGCAACAAGAATACACAATTTGTTAAGTGGAATGGATTCTATACAGCAATGAACAGCTGGATCTGGACTGAGGTGAAGTACTAAACACTTACTCAAACCAAAGTTTTATCAAAAGAAGGTCAACTGGAATCATCCACTACAACCCCTTAAATCCTACCAAATAAATGACAAAATGCAACTGAGGTGTAATTTTTGTCCCCCAAATTGAAAAGGACCCATTCTTGGTTATGACAGTTCCAAAACATGTCTCCCAAATGACTAGAAATTGAATGAACTGACTCATGAAACTCTAACTCACTCAGAACTCTCTCTAACTACCACCTTTTCAAGCATCTTGATAATTTATAACTTATAATTATTCTTTGTTTATTATAATTTAACATTTAATATCTGAGTTTGATGTTTTAGAATTTTTACTCTTAATCTTCTTCCAAGGATTCTATCCATGATCAATTTTTGTTTTTAATATTGTTTATTGCAGAAAAGCTTGCTTCACACAAATATGATATTGAGAATGGAACAAGTATTTCTATTGCTTTTTTTTGTATTTGCAAATTTACCTTAAAGGGATAACCAAAATGATGTAAATTCTGTTGTTGAAAATTTTAATTGCAATCCTCTGTCATTTCTTATTTCTGTTAACACTTCTTTTGTAATATTTAAATTTGCTGAAATACATGCAATTAAAACAAATGGATTTCTCACCCAATCCATAGATTTTATTTCAAATGTGCAGATAAATATTAAATTACCTAATTTAGAATTTTGCATTGTTAAGAAGATTGATACTTAATAAAATTAAAAAATATGCTCAGTATGAGCTACATGTCTTCACTACTTTGGGTACAATTCAATACATGCACAATAAAGGATTGCTGAATCACTCCCAAAATCAACTTTGGATGATTTTAACATATCAGTGTTCAGCAACAAGTCCTTATCAAATTGCATAACCTAATTTCACATCAGGGTTCCCACTCTTTTTAGGAAATTATTTTCCAGAACATTTCCTGGACAGCACTTGTTCATGGAGGTTTCATAATTTACCATTATGTTTAATATTGATATATTTAACCAGTTTCATTCTTACTTTTTTATGATATAGGGTTAATGATGAAGTATCTTGGATTCATTACTGACAAGTATATAAAAAAAGCACACCATCCCCAACCACCACCACTAGATTTGGGTATGTTGTTTGCTCAGATGTTTCCTGACAGTCAGTCAGTTATGTGCCATGCATGATACATGTATAGGCAATCATGTATCTTTCGATACATGACTGACGAGGCAGATTTTTTCCAGCAGTAGGCTGCCATTTCTTTCTGCGGTAGACCAGTTGCCATCCAAGGCTATAAAACCTAGTCTGTCCTGCTATTTACCCATAGCTAGGGGAGAAGAAGAGGATTCATACCTTTCCCAATGTAAGTGTATGTAATGGAATTCAAACTTGACTCTCTGATTCCTCAATCTGAGCCGCTACATTACATGTAGTGCAACCAAAGCAGCATAACTGATTTCTTTTGGCTTGGCACCCTATTTCAGAGAGCAACTTATAAAAGGCATCCAACAATCAAATTGCTACATCATTTCAACTGACAAATGCCTGATTAAAGTTACTCAGACTGAGCAAATGAACTTAATTGTTCGGTACTGGGGTGAGATTGAAGAGAAGGTAGTAGTAAATTACTTGAACTCTCAGTTTATGAGACACACCGAAGCAGAGGTGCTTGTTGAGAGAATGAAGAATTCTCTATCTCCACTTGATCCAAACAAGCTCCTACAAATATCTATAGATGGCCCATGAGTAAACTGGAAGTGTATGAGATTATTTGAGGAGGACAGAAGCAGGAAGGACCCGAATGCTTGAAGGTTAGTAAACCTTGGGAGATTTGGTCTCAATTCAGTTCATGGGAATTTCGAACAGGGTGAGGAGACAGGATGGAAGATTGATGAAAGCCTAAGAGCCCTTTGACAGATTTTTCATGATACACTAGCTAGGCAGGATGATTTCATTGAAATCACAAAAACCTCAAAATTCCCCCTCAAATTTTGTAGTCCCAGGTTGATAGAAGATTTGCCAGTGGCATAGCAGGCCATTGAGATATGGCCATCTTTACAGAAATTTATGAACCACTACAAAAATTCAGCAAGGTGGAACCGACAAGTTTTTTTTACTGTTGACGACCCCCTTTTTGAAGCCAAGCTCCAGTTTTTTTTATCTATATGAAATCCACTCAGACCCTTCCTTGAAGGTTTTCCAAAGAATGCCCCCATGGTGCCTTTCTTGGTTAATTTGCTTTCATGCTTCACAAAGAGAGATGTAATTGAGGCCAACAGTACACCTTTACAATTGCTCAAAATTAATGTGCTGAAGAATGAGCTTCATGCACCATTAAAAGAGGTTGACATTAGCTTTGCCACCAAACATGCTGTTATCAAATCCTCTGAGAATCATCCTGGCAACCAATTGCTGGGCATACAGTTCAGAAAAGAATGTCTGACCTTCCTCTCTACAACAGTAAAGAATCTGCTGGAAGAATGTTCACTAAATTATGCGGCAGTAAGACATTTAAGATCTATTGATCCTTTGTTCATGATTAGTGAACAGAGGATTGCCATATTAAAATTTGAAAGCTCCTCCAACTGCAAATGAATGCAAAATGGCATACTGCATAGCAATCTGACTAAATTCTTGCTGAATATTAAAGATTATTCACTGCGATAGCCCAATAAAATAAACAAGAGTTCCTAGAGGTTAACTACAGAAGTAACTCCTGTTGAGTAGACATATTTCTAGGAAATTTTTTAAGAGGTAAAGTAGAATACACAAATCTGTGGAAGTTACTGAAAAAGATTTTCACATTGTCACATAGGCAAACAGCAATTGAAAGAAGATACTTTGTAAACAAGGACATTTTGGTAGGAAATCTGAAAGAGAAGACATTGATTATACAAGATTCATTGTCGGGTGACCCATTAAAACTAATACCCAAATACAGCAATGCAAATCTTCAAAAATGATAGTATGTTAGTTATTTGGAAGAGAAAAAGAAAAAGAAAAAAGAATCTGCAAATGACATTAAAAGGTAGGACCTCAGCTCTGAAATCACAAAAGTGACCACAAAGAGACATAAGAGAAATAATGGGCAGCATCAAAGTCTTGCAGCAAGAGGCAGATGCAATGGCAGAGAAGGCTGAACAAAAAAAAATGCTTGCAAAATCCAATGTCTACCAATGTATTGCAGAAAAAAATAAAGAAGTGACCATTCTAGATGAACTTTGTTTGAATTAAAAGAATAAAGATTACAAAGCTATCAGTATACTAACATCAGCATTCTTGCTAGAGTTTTATCTGTAGCACTTTATTTTCAGTAAATCCAAGTCAAATTTTTACTCTTTGTGTTCTGTTGTATTTTGTTTTTTTTATCTCAGGTTATTTATTTGACAAAAACAAATTTAACTTGAAATCTTGATTTCAGTTCATTTATGTCAATGCAGTTATAAGGATGCTTGAAACAACCCATTATTATTCTATCCATGAAATCAGGTGTTTTCAACTAAACGCAAGATGGTTAATCAGGTACTATTTTTCAACTTAAAATCATTATAAATCATTTATTTAAGTAAAAAAAAAAAATTGTTTTAACCTAATGCCCAGCATCAATTAGTTTCAAATAAATTATTCCCCTAAAGATAATGTCTCCCAACTTTTGGCCATTTTTCAATTTTTGTCCTACAGCTATTTATTTTTTACAAGGTACCAGAAAAAAAATGTTATCAATTAAAAATGAAATTAGAGATTTCTGTCAAGAAGAAAGTAAACACTGGCAAACATTATTGATAATTAAGCAATTTAAATATAAAAATATAAAATTATTTTTTCTGTTTTTCAATTTTTGAGGTCCTACCAACTTTTTGCTTGTTTTAAGAAATATTTTTAGCAGAAATATCTTCAGCAAATAATCCCTACATTAGTGATCAATAAAATAAATTTGATGACTGGCAGGTTTTGTTTTAAATAAGTAAAAATAGTTTCTACTTAGATTTGTTTTTACATAAATTACATTGTATACTAACACTAAAAGCACTAATTTAAAGTTAAACAATTAAACAAATAAGTTCACAAAAGTAAACATTATTTTGAATTAAACCTTTTTTTTATTTTTATGTAATTTATGGACTTGAGGTTTATAGGTGTTAGTCATTCAGTTGTTAATTGTTTCTTCTTTTAAACTTCATTTTAAACTTCCTAGCTTCCAATTGAAAACCTGAGTTTTTTCTTCTTCTTGTTTCTTTTTGGCACCAGAAAAAAACCTATTCTTTTTCTGAGCATGCTCAGATTGTTCTTCCTGTCTGAGGCCTCCTGGAAGCTTGTTATTTCTTTTGGATTTAGTTTATTTTGTGTTTTTTTAATCTGGTTTTATTTTATCTTTTTATTGTTATCACTTTTATTTATTATTCAATCTCTACAATACATCCCACCTGAAGTAGCGGAGCTACAGAAAGGATGCATTAGAGAGAAAGTTAATCTCTTGTAAGGTGTGTGTGCAAATGTGTGTGATTCTTTTTCATTTTTATTTATTTATTTTTTATGTGTAGTAGAGGTGGTCATTATTTCTTATAAAACGAACACATCTGCCTGAGCACATGATGCTTGGTTCCTGCAGTGTGTCTTGCTGTATTTCAGGTGTTGGAAATGATGTGTTTTCTGTTGTGTTGTTATTACTTGGGCAACGTTAGGTGTTTTTTTGCTATCATGAGCAAGGTGAATATTACAGGTTTCAATCTTTCAACTGTTTGACCAGCCGATGTCTCTATAATAATGTGTTTTTTTTTCTCTTTTAATGATTTTGTGTGGCCCTGAGTATGGAGCTTCCAGTGGTTTGAATTCTGTCTGTTTACAGCCATATGTGTGTCAAGGTTTTTAATATTTTAGGTATGAAGGATTTTTGAGTTGTAACTGTCCTTCAGAAGGGAGGGTTATGTCTCACTCTGCATCTCCTTGGCTATATTCCTGGGTGATGATTGGTTTTGATAGTAGTAATTACGTTCCTGTAACTGCAGCAACTGGGGAGAAGTGTTGGTCATTAGGCATATTTCCAATACCAAGCAATATAAGTGGTAGTGCATCCAACCAAGTCTGCTTTTTTGTCATTATCACTGTTTTCAGAGTGCTGTATAGCCTTTCAATCATTCCATTTGTTTGAGGGTAATATGCTCTGGTGTGGAGCCTGTGGAAACCTATTATAATAGACACGTCTCTAAACAATTTACTCTCGAATTGGTTTCACCGATCTGTTATAATGTGTAATGGAACTGTCATATGCCCTACTCAATGAATAATTTATAATGCAATCATACGCTGACCAGGAGAAATATACATTATCACGTCTATGGAGAGATACGGCCTATCTCTCCCAGACCATGACAAATGGATAATTAGTAAACAAAAATATTTTTAAAGAATACTGTTCAATTGAGATAATCAAACAGTAGTCTTTTCCCAGGTTTGCTTTGGTTTCAACACATATACCGATCCACAATTCAAGGATGAACGATGAGGCATAATAAATTTTGGTATAAGAATTTTAATATATACATATACACAAGATATTACAATAAAAGAAAAATATAAGCATGAGTAGTAAAGCACCAGACGACCAGAACCTCAAGACTTATGTTGGGATACCAAAATATGCCCAAATCCATGTGGATTCGACTTAACCCGAACGGATGATAAAAAAAAATAAGTATGAATAACTATGAATGCAGAAATCAACACATGACCAAAAAAAAGAGATGGGATAGGATTTATATATTACTATTTTGACATGTGGAGAGGTGTTTGTGAGAACATAAAATTTATGGATGCATGTGTATCTTTCTAACACGGGTCCAAAATATATAGTTACTTATCTTTATATTCAGTTCTCTCTCTTACTCATTGTCCTTTCTTTTCTCTCTTTCACGTTTTCTTTTTTTTTTTTTTTTATACAAATTCAATTTCAAACACGGTCCGGCTGCAACAGAGATATATACTTTCTTCTTGCTTGTTTTCTCTTTTCTTTATTAAAACATGGGCTGTATTCTCAGCGTGCAAGTTTCCTTGCGTCTTCTGTGATAAATAACTCGATTTATCTTCTTCAATCTGGAGTTGACGAACAGAAATATATATCCTTATATTTCTTATCCGGAGTTGCTTATGATGAATCGGACAAGTTCCATCATTACCAAAATGAGTCTCATCTTTCCATTCATAAGATATCAGCGCTTCGATTTCGAGTCTTGCTCCTTCAAAGACAAGACAGCAACTGACTTCCAAATAATTTTTTAATTCCCACGTGTCTTGCATTTTGGCGCGAATTCCAGTTCCTGATGCTTCACGACCTTACGCCAGTCCCCTGTCTAGATTCTGTCTAGACGTCTGTTGCTACGGGTAACTGGGTCAGTCAACCTCTTGACCTGCTTCCCCAAAATGACTCAAGACTCCCACGTGACCTCTTCTGTTGTCAAGCGGAGATTAACCTTAATATATGCGTGTATGTGTGTTTGGGCTATCTGCATTCGTAACAATATAGAATGTGTAAATATTCCGTAACACTAAAATTAACAAAGCAGAAAACATACTGGTTACTGTGTTCAGGTCACACAATTTAAAGCTCATTCTTTTTGAGGTGTTTTTACAATGATTTTGGTTTGGACTAAACTTATTTTACGAATTTGATAATTGAAAAATTACATGCAGTCAAAAAAAGTGGCTCAATAAACAATTAAAGGCTATTCTAAAATGAATATCTTTTGAGTTTCAAATAGACGGACATGGATGATTACTCTTTTTTGATAAAAAACTCACCCAAGACATCTTTATTTTAACATCCCTTTTTTCACACTCACGGGCATTCTAGGACAAAGCATTCCATTTTAATCTCTCTCTCTATATATATATTTATACACATATATATTATTATTATATATAAAACAGATGTCTGTGTGTATCTGTTTGTTATATATTTCTACATTTTTCTACCAATCTTGCTCAAACTTGACACACTGATATCTTATGCTCCTAAAGTGGTCAAGACCAACTTTATCCCCCCCCCACGCATAATAAAAAACTGTTTAGAAAACCAGTTTTTTGCTTATAATTCCCTGATTTTTCAAATGATTTTTTTCCAAATTTGACACGTTTATTACTTAATTGTTTTGATTCATTTTTTTTAAGGTCATTCGTGTTCTTTGCAAAAAATCTGCAAAATTTGTTTTTTTGCCATTAACTTCCACAATTTCCAACCAATTCACTCCAAATTTTGCATGAACATTACTTATGCATGAAGGAATGTTTTGAAATAATTTTGTATCAAGTTGATTTGCTTTAAATTTGCAATTTATTTGATTAAACTGATTAAACTTCTGCTATTTGATTAAACTGAATAAACTTTACTCTGCCCATGGTGTGATAACATGGGGTGGACTGCAAGCATGACCTTTGACATGGGTAGGAACACTATTAATGCCCACTCCTTTCAGTTTCTTATTTGGAATAAACTACTGCTTTAGCCACGCCTTTATTGTTTACTCACTTCCCCTCCCTACTTATTACAACTCCCACTCATAATGCCCCCTTGTCACCACCATATTCCATAATATATTTTGTGCATGGGATGACTGCAAACACAATAATAAGGGGATGACTGCAAACACAATCTTTGACCTGTACATGTAAACACTAATAATGCTTGCTTTCAGCCCCTTAATTCATGTTTCTTTATGGGAAAAATACAAAGAGGACCTTTCTAAAGACTTCAAATACCATGGGAAACTAATGCTTCATGGTTTTGATGCAGCATTCAGTGACAGATTTATAAACAGAGTGCTTATTGACATTGAAGATAGGATGGTTTCTATGGGCGAAAATTCACTGCAAACTGCCCCAAGTTCACGAAACGAGTTCAGATATTCTTCCAACAGGCATAATTCAGGAAACTTCCCATGACGTCAACGCTCTTGAATGGTATGTCAGCAAAAATGAGCCAAAGTTGCTTAAGGATTAGCAGTTTGCTTACAGTACCTTTTTCGACTCTGTTCACTCTTGGAAAGGTGGTTTGTTGTTCTTGGGTGCACCTGGAGGAACAGGTAAAACATTCGTTCCAAAGCTATTCCTCGCAAAAGTATAGTAAAACAAGCAGATCAACTTAGGTGTAGCATCCTTTGGAATTGCTGCAACCCTTCTGCATGGTGGTAGGACAGCTCACTCCACCTATAAACTGCCAATTAATTTGTCTTTGTCTGATTCAGCGACCTGCAACATCAGTAAGGGTTCAGATAAAGCTCATTGTGTGGGATGAGTGCACGATGGCCCACAAAGTAGCTCTCGAGGCCCTAGATAAGACTTTGTCAGATATAAGGGATTGTCAACATCCAGTGGGAAGAGTACCTGTCCTTCTATCAGGTCATTTCAGGCAAACTCTCCCTGTTATTCCTAAAAGTACAAGGGCTGATGCTGTGAAAGCGCGCATTAAGTCATCACCTCTGTGGCAACAGGTCAAAATTTTGCCTCTTAAAACCAACATGAGAGCTGAACTGTTCAAGGACAAAATGTCAGCACAATTTTCAAAGGACCTTCTATAGCAATTGGTAACGTGCTATCGGATGAAGCTGGAGACATCTCAGTTTCACAAATATGCTCCATTGTAAATACTGTCCATGACCTCAAAGCTGTTGTATTTCCAGATCTGGCTAACAATTTTAGAAACTATAGTTGGTTGTGTGAAAGGGCAATATTGACTCCTAAAAACACCAATGTTCCAAAAATCAATGAAGAACTGCTTCAAACCTACAGGTCAATTGACACTGTTGCTGATACAAAAGAGGTGGTTCACTATCCAGCAGATTTTCTAAACTCTTTGAACCTTCTCTGGACTACTGCTCCATGCATTGCACCTCAATATCAGAGCCCCAGTAATGTTGCTGAGAAACTTGGAAGTGCCAAGGCTCTGCAATGAAACCCATCTTGTGGTTAAGAAACTGCTGCCACGTGTTATTTAGGCCACCATTCTCACAGGATATGGCATGTAAGAGGATGTATTCATACAGAGGATACCTCGCACTCCATTAGATGTGGAAATCTATTTGGCTCTACGCAGACTTCAATTTTCACTAAGACTTTGCTTCGTGATCTCAATCAACAAGTCTTAAGGAGAAACGTTCTCTACAGCAGGTCTATATTGAGGTGAGCAAATATTTTCATATTGAGAGCTATATGTTGCTTCTTCCAGAGTAGGAGGCAAAACAAATTTGCTTTCACTTCAAATGGAAAAACTAAAAATGTTGTCTACAGAGAGGTGTTGTAGGCTCTTCACATGTTCGCCCGTAGTCACAAATTTTGTAACACTTGAGTCCTTCTGGTTTGCCCCTGTTTCCTAGCACGGTTTAGGTGAGTGAAGCACTTCACATATTTTTCCTTTTGTTTAACTCTTACTGACTGTGTCTTTTGTCAGCATTTGATTCTGTGTCCATTTCACTAGAGGCCTTTGCCATGTCTCCGGTATACTACCATCTCTTACTGTGCATAAATGAAAAAAATCCCTTTTTAGGGCTACTGCTATTTGATTGTTACACTGTGGTGAATATGAAATAAAAATAACTTTTTTCTCCACTGTTTTGAAATTCGCGAGCCTATGCAAAAATTTATTTTGACCAATGGAGAAAGGGATTGGCTCCGGGCTGATGAAAATACCAAGGCAAACTTTAGTGAGCCTATGTGAAAATTTATTTTGACCAATGGAAAAGGGAACAGCTTACAAACTGAGAAAAAAGTAACAAGCTGATGTGAAATCACTTTTTGATATAAATAGGCAGAGAAAGTTGAATCAAAGAAGAGAGAAAAAGCAGAAAGAAGCAGGAGGCAGAAAGATAGAGTTCCACACATTTGAATAACACTGGTGTCAAATTACACGTTGATACATCATCATCCTCTAATGAGAGCAGGTCAATTTTAAAGGACTCTATTCAACTTCAAAGCTAAGTATCTTAAAATATATCTTTTCATCCATGTTGGATACAACCGTATAAATTTTATGTGAAAAACGAACCCTCTCAATTTGTTTTAAACATTTTGGAATATTACTTTGTGTCCAATGATTTAATATGAACATTTTCTCTTATTGACAATTCATCGGAATTACAAACTTTAGATATTTGATTCCTTTTCCTCAAACAAGCTACTGACAACCTCAAATGTGTAAATTTGTAAATAAATTCCTTATCTATTTTTATCAAATATAACACTTTTCCTTGTCATTATCCCTCGATCAATACTTCAATACTCTCATGGAATGTATTCCAGCCTTTTTTTTTAGGGTTACCACAATTTGATTGTTAAACTCTCAAAGAATGCTGTCAAACCCTTTTTAGAGCTACCACTATTTAATTTTTACACTGTCAGTGAACAGCCTTTTTCAGGGTTTCTCCTTAAACCCCCACTTCTTACAAGCAGCACTATGATTAGAAAACCCTGAGCAACGCTGGGTATATCTGCTAGTATTTAATAAAAGGGGTGGTCGAAATAAGAATGTCCCGGGTAGATTTTTCTCCAAAAAAGAATAATCATCCAAGCTCGTATATTTGAATCTCGCAGTAGTTTGGACGAGGCTCAAAATTTAAATTTTATGAATTTAAAAATGATTAAGTACCAACTTTGAAGGGAGTTAACTCTGTTTTGCCCATTGTTAGAGCGTCATTAGTCGAGGAACAGCTTGTGTTCCAGTTACATTCAATTATGCAGCGGTTAGCAATCAAACGTTTATTAAGGTATGCATACTGAAAGGTTTTTCTCGTGTGCATTAAATGTTCATATTTATCGTATACTTAGTCGGGTTTCACTTTAATTTTGAATTATTTAAACAATTTGAAAGTAACGTATCCTTTCCCTCCCCTTTCACTTAACCACACTAGTTTGAAATTAAAAACTGACCTTTTACTTGCGAAAACCAACTTGTAAACAAACTAACCTTGTGGCTTTAAGAAGAGTTTTAGTCTTAATCTTGATTTTTATTGATTTGGTCGTCAACTATTCATTGTACAACTACTTCAAATTTTTATTATTACTCGAGTGACGAGTCCAATCAAGGTAAAGTTTTAGACTGCAATTGTTTGACTCCCCGACACGCATTGACATTGTTTCTTTAGTTTGCCATCTTAGACAGCTACCTAAGCCTTAAACCGAAACGGTAATCTTTTTACATTTTTTTTATTTTTATTTAAAAAACATTAATAAAATTAACTGCTCCGAGTGTGTGGGAGAGCAAGTGAAACATTTCTTTTATTTTAAAATACTCTAACGTTAAACGGCTTGTTTTATTTATTTATTTTATTTACTATTTTTTTACTTTTTATTTTTTTTACTTCGTTACTGAAATCTTCTTTATTAGAAGTGACAACTTCTCAGATTTTCCTAAGTGTAACAAATGCTACTATAGGTTAATTTTTATTTATGAAGAAGCAAAGCCCCTGCCACGCTGCTTGAAGTAAAAACGCATGCTAGTGTTTTCGACAACACTATCGTGATACTGGCAATCACTTATTTTTATTTCTTCGACTTGAATGTGTAATTAATTTTCAGTATTAAAGTGATATTTGTATTCGTTACTTACTAAAACTCGACATAGTTTCTGTTTGTTTTTTTTTTATCTTAGTTTTCTGAAGCTTCATGTTGGCAGCGCAGACTGAAACCACTTTCAATTCTACCGATTAACTTTTTCGTATCGCTTAAAAAAAAAAAAAAGGCTTCTACAGAGGAGCGAGATACAACTTAAGGTTCAAGTTAGGATTTCAAACATTTCACCTTTTTTAAAAAAAATTTTCTTCAAGGGTCACTTCATGGCTTTTTTTTTTTTTTTTACAACAGCGCCACCTTTTACCATGTTAAACCAGAAATGGTAGACTTTCTCGTTTATTTATTTTTAAGGTCATGGAGTAACTAAAGCTTTACTCAGTATGAGTAAAAAAAAAAAAAAAAAGTAAAATAATTTTTAGACTCAAGCAATTTCATTTCTTCTATTGAGAATTTTGGGAGTAAAAGCCAAGGCCAGATGTCCTTGCAGCAAACCTAAACACCAAAGTTTTACAAATATTCCATGAAATAAATTGAAATATATTAATTCAATATTTATTAATTTCAGATCCTACCCTTCACTCAACTTGAGAATTAATGTTAACAGGCTACGTAATAAAGTCGATGTTGTCTTACCAGGCTTACGCTATGATGATCTTGACAATGCTGGTAAGTAAAAAAAAAAAAAAAAAAAAAAAAAATTGTCATCTACGTAGATTTTTGTAGCAATATTCACAATTTTATAAATATAAAATAAACTAGAATGTCAAAGCCACTAAAAGTAGGATTAAAATTTTGCAGATATTGTAGTAAGAAGCAAACCAGATGTATTTAAAAAAATGAAAATAGCAAACCTTTAAATTTGTGTCAAACCAATTCTATGCAGTTACTTATCAAACTTTGAATAGTGATTTGAACTTTTATTCCTCATTTTGGTGACTGTTACTAAAATAAAAGGACTACTGTTTTGTGACTTATCCATATGCATTGAGTAGAAGGTACATTTTGCATTTTGAGAAAGTTAAAACTGATTGCATAGGGAATATGCAAAGCTCAAGAAATCAGTTTGAGAAAACCTTGTGATAATTCATCTCTGAATATAATACTCCTAATTCTGAATATCTAAATAATTTATCTTCTAAAATAACTTCTATTTTCTCTTTCCAGGTCTGCCTGATATTTGGCGTATGTACGACATGATCAGTAGAGTGGAATTTGCAGCTTTTTTCCACAATGATTCTTCATTTCTCGACTATGCATCTCTTCTGGGAAATAATGTTATGACAATTATGAAAGCAGTACGTATGGACATTCGCAGTAGCTTTTATGAAACTACCACACCAAAAGCTCCCCTGGGAATTTCCATGAAGCTATCACATATAGGGGATCATTCCTTTATGACCACCGCAGGCATGTTATGTGGTGGTAAAATGAAACCCTCTATATACCTTAGGAATGTCCATGCTGTAGTCTCGGCTGATAAATTGAAGACTTGTTCCTTGCCAGAATGGTGGCTCCAGAAACATGAAAAGAACTTGACTGAACCTGTAAAACCTTACCTTATTGATCCCCCAGCAGTTCCTTCAAAGACTTATGATCATATTTTTACAGTTCCCCTTATTGATGCAGATGTTCATGGCAGAACACGATGTGCTTCTTATGTTCGCTACTTTATTGAGAATGCCAGCATTGCTTCTTGGAAAGATTTTTATCCCCAGACTTCTACAAAGTTCCACAATTACTGCATCAGCCGAATTTCAATGTTATATTTTGGGCCAAGTACTTGGGGTGACACTTTAATCTCAAAGACTTGGGAAGATGACATCAAACCATACACCCTACATTGTAATATTATTAAGGATGGCAAGCCTGTTTGGTATGGCTGTTTTGAGTTTCACCCAGAGATTTTTGGCCTAGGTAATGAAAATGAGGTGAATTGATGAGATTAGTGGCTCATATTTGAAAGTGCTGAATAATAAGTAAATGGGGGAATAGTTTGTTCTAGTGTTTGTAGACTGTTAGAAAGTTCCTGTTGGTTTTCTGGAAAATGCTATCCACTTAGCATGAATACATGAGAGTAAAATTTTACAGTATCAAGCATTGGTGACTGTCATTGAAATGCCCTTATTTTATTTATTTTATTTTTTTTTTTTTTCAACTATTTTTCCACAAACAATTTCAATTAAAAAAAATCTTAAAATGTGTGTACTCTGCATACTGTAAGTTTAGGTCTGCTGAGGTCTTATATCATAAGCAGCTTGAGTAGTTGTGGTTGCAGCAGAAATAGAAAAGATTTAGTATGTTGGACTTAATAACTACAATGTAGTAGTAGGGAAAGATTGAGAAAGTCTTTCAAGATTCCTGCTTGAAAACTAAATATGACCCACTCCTAAGTATCTTTACTCGCTCAACTGCAACACTTCAACTTAACATCAAGTATTTATATTTTGATGCATTTTTTTTAACATTCATGTCAGTCACAAAAAAGTGACCTGTTTTCTCTCTCCATCCCCAACAACAAAAACCTATTTTTCTCCTCTTTCTATATCTGAAATGACTTGCATTTTCTAACCTCTGGTGTCATGAAGTTTAAAAATTACAAATTTATGTAACTATTTGGAAAAGAAAATGTTCATTGAAACAATATTTTACATGTTAGCTATTTATTTTTATAATTTTTTTCTTTGAAAATGGTCTTTTGGCAGATTGGCATGCATATCAGTAATGTTTGATTGGAACACTATAAAATTTGTAAGTTGATACTCGCCAGCATAACTAAGGAGAAAATGCTCTTGACTTTTACTTTAAAATTAATGACTTAATATTCACTGTTCATATATAACTTGAGTTACATTACAAGTTGTTTTTTTCCTTTTTCATACTCTCATTCCAAAATATAACTTATATAAGTAAAGCATCCCCTGTGTTTTTTTTGCTTATAAGGCAACACATGGTCTGTCCACTCTAAAGGACAATATCAGATTTTGATTATGGTACAATATATGAATACAATATGCATGATATTCTAGCAAAATCTTTAGTTATAATTCGTGGAAGCAGATATCACACCTCTGATATGCACACATGCTCATTATATTCAATTAACTGCTTAGAAAAGGTCAGATTGTAGGCTTTTGATAAAGAAGATGGCCATATTAAACATTTCCTACAAATATTGGATGTAAAATGTTGGAGTAGTTTAATATTGGCAACAGTTGTCAACTGAACATTCCTTAACTTTAACCTGGTATTGGATGATCACATTGTGTAAGCAAACAATAGCAGATCATGCAGATTGGTGAATATGGGCCTAGAAGTATCAAGACTATAGGCAAAAGCATGTTTTGAGCCATATTGCTTCTAACTGGGAGATCAAATAGCACTATGTTGTGTTCAGTGAAGAGAGGAGGTTCTGCCTTCATATAAGTAATGGTTATTTGCATGCAACAAGGACCTTGGAGATGGCCTATTCCGCAGTGTATTTGCCCATAACATTGAGTGCAAAGCCCTGGTATGCATAACATGGAGTGCAATAAGTTACAACTCTAGTTTACGTTTGATGATTATAGAAGAGTGAGCAGATGAATCCAAAACAATTTTCAACCTATTCCGTATACCATTTCTTCAATAGGAAAGCAATGTCTGTACTAAATATGTTCAGCAAAATGTTTAGTAACATCTTTGGCCTGCATGATTGCTAGACCTGTCCTCCTCCATTGAATATCTATGAGATGATGCCTGAATCATTCAGTCAGTTTTCCCATCACTTTCTGCAGTACTGTATCAACAAGTGCAAAAGGCATGAAACAATATATCACAGGATAGCATTTTATGTTTTTTATAGGATCTGTGTTGGATATGTTAGTATTAATTTTTTTAAGATATTTTTGTCTTGTTTATAATTAGAATGTCTTTGGTTGCAATATAAAAGATTAATGTTTGGAGTTGAAGTATTATTCTATTTGCTTTGTATTAGAATTTCTGATAGAGCATCTTGTATATTCATTGACTATATAATTAGGGAAGTTAATATTAATAAGAGTTTGTTTTATTTTTTAGTTCGCTGTAGAAAATCTGTTTTGAGGATGAATTAATTTTTTGCACAGTTTATTGGGTTTTTATATAATTGTTATTTTTGGACATTCCATCTTATAGTTAAGGGTGCACAAATTTATGCTGATAGGTTTTCTATATGAGGAGATAGTGAATTTGTTGTTATTAGTGTATATCAATATATCTAGAAACGGAGTATGCACATATATACATACATACATACATGCATACAATAATTTAGAATTCTTGATGATTAATTATATCTATGGTGGGGGAGATAACTAACATCAGTTAACAATCTCAAGGTCTATATAACTTTTGTGTTGTATGATCATTCCTTCTACTGTACAAAAGTATGACTTTTCTGCACTGCCAAATTTAGATTCTTGCAAATGTTAAGGACCCAGTTACGCATTTAATCAACACTTTAATTTTGGAGATCCTTAATGTTTGTAATCATCATTATCTACTACTGTAAACTGAATAAAGATTTAGTCAAAATTCCTGGAAGGGGAGCTTACTGAGTATGGCAAAACTTGTAAAGGTTAGAGAGTACAATGGCTGAAAAGTTCAGTATATAATGAAAATGGGTATATTCATTTGAATGGAAAAGCATATAATATTTTTTCGTTATAATTACTTAATTTTAATATGGACCAATAAAGATGCATTGAAAAAAACCTGCTTCTCATTTTTATCTGTAATCATCAAAATCTTTAGCT
This sequence comes from Acanthosepion pharaonis, assembly GCA_903632075.3. NCBI lineage: Eukaryota > Metazoa > Mollusca > Cephalopoda > Sepiida > Sepiidae > Acanthosepion > Acanthosepion pharaonis. Next base: position 109,159 of record CAHIKZ030001634.1, on the reverse strand, counting down.
TTTAAAATAAAGTTTCAGAATTAATAAATTAAGGTAAGTTTTCTCTTTTAAGAAGAAAAGCAACTGTAAGACATAAGATAATCTTCAACTTTAAAAATAATTCTGGTAAATAGCTTGATGAATTATTTTTTATTTCTTATTTATTTATTTATTACTAGAGCATTTCCAATTGATTGTTGATTATCATGTTTTATAAGCAGGTCATGCATTCTCTCTGCCCAGACATTTTTATGGTATTACTAAACGTTTAAGCTTAACTCTTTATATTTTATGTTTAATATTAACTTTCAGCATATGATTTTTCAACTGGTGTGCTGTAGTTTGAAGGTCATTAATTTAATTTATTTTCAAAAGAAGTCCATAGCCTAATAAAACTAAAACACCTTTATATTTATTATACAAATATATCATTGTTATGTTAAATAAACATGCACGAAGTGGATGGGGTATATGTAGCATCCTGGAGAATAAAATGTAAATTTTTCAGGACTAGAAACCCAAGAAAAATGGGTGCGGCTTTTTTTTTTTTTTTTCCCCCATAACAAAAAAAAAAAAAAACTTGGAATATGTTTGTATTTTGTCCTCTCAAATCACAAAATTAATATTATTGTTAACAAATATGCTCTGGATTATTTTAAACATAACTTTGGTTTGATATTTACATTCAAAACTGGATATTTTTTTTAAATGTATTTAAATATAAACATGTTTCAAATTTCAGGGTGAATATAAAATATTATTTCCTTTGGATTTCATATTTCAGTTTCAATTTTTATAGTAACCAAAACCCATGTTTGAAGAATATGAATACAAATTAGTGTTCATTTACTATTTTTTTGTTAGTTTATAAAACAACTCACTTGAGGAATAAAATAGTTAATTTTGACTGAAAATATTATTAGGTGAATGAATTGTAAATGTAAGTATGAAACTTTTAATAGAACATTTTCAATTCAAAATTTTGTTATGACAAGATAAGTTGTGGGGATTTAATAATAAACAGAATAAGATAAATTCCAAAGAAATAACAAGCTCCCAGGAGTCCTCTGACAAGAAGAACAATCTGAGCATGCTCAGAAAAAGAGGTTTTTCCTGGCACCAAAAAGAAAGAACCCTGGGGGTTCAACTAGGAAGACAGCTATTTTATTGCTTGGGGAGATCCTCCCCGTCTTCAAAAATTAGTTGCGAACTTCCATAGTAATAAAGTTGAGTCTTGGTAGCTTTAGCTGTCTCTTTGTATCTCCTTCCTTTCATTCCATTTCAGCTAATGTAACCGCCAAAAGAAAATAACATATTGGGGTTTAAAAGAAGAAACAACAGCTGAACCATTAATACCTATAAACGTCAATTCCATAAATGGTGACGTGATGTGAACCTGTAACAATAATAATAATAAAATTTGAAGACTGAGACTTCAACAAAATGAACAAAACTGACATTTGAACACAAAAAGCTTTCAACAGAAGGAACTGTTGTGGAGTGAATGGTTCTTTGAATTAATTATATATCAGCAGGATAGTTTGGTTGCGTGAATATAAACTTCTCCACAGACATTTAACTTTGGGTATGGCACAAGGCTATCAAATCCAAAATATAAAACAACAATGTTTTCTAGAAATAAAACTTTTTATATCAACAATATACAAAACTGAAGAATGAATTTACTCAGGTAATTTAAACTGAGTTGCAAATTGTTACAAAGTGTTATGCTAATATGTAACATTTATAATTAATAATATAGCAGGAGTTAGACATTTATTGAAAAATGTTTGAACAAAGTAATTATAAATAAAAAATTTTTTTTTGATATCCTCTGCCAGCTGCAATGATGGAGAAAGCATTACCCCAAACTGTTGCCCGCAAGAGCCACTCTGTTTTAATCGAGACACCATCATGCCAATCCTCTGAAGGAACGCCATCGAAGAGGGCCAATAACCCCAGTCGCAAATTAATTGATGAGATACTCAGTGGATCATCTCAGTGTTTCTTGGGTAGTTCTTTCAAACAAGCTTACTTGTATATATATATATATATATATGTATATATATATCCCATTATATATATCAAAACCAAAAAGCTGGGATAAAATAAAATACGAGGCCAATTTTACTAATTTGAGGCTCTCTCTGGATCAGCATCGCCTCCCCTGTCTACTATCTGCTTCACAACTGAGTAGTGGTGCCTGGCTCAACGCAGTGCCCTCTTCATCTACCGGTACCCTCCTAGATGATGAGTGCACTCGGATCGGAGTTGTGATCCATCTTGGACTCAAATTATGTGAGCGTCACATGCAAATGTGGTGCTTCCATTGATGAGTTTGGTTTGCATCCTCTCTCTTGTCGTCGTAGTGTCAGCCACTTTCCATAGCATGCAGCAATAAATGACATCATCAGAAGAGGTTTGGATGCAGCTGGGTTCCCTTCCCAAATCGAAACCGTAGGCCTCAACCATGGTGATGGAAAGTGGCCGAATGGCATTACTATTTTCCCTTTTGAAATGGAGAAGTCATTGATTTGGGATGTGACTTGTGCAAATACATTTTCAACTGGTAATTTGATCAGGTCCGTGGTTGAGCTGGTGTCCATCGCACAGGACACAGAGATAAAAAAATAGTTAAATATTCTTCTCTTGCTGATAGATTCCTTTAACTGGAAATTCTTAAAGAATTTTAAGAGAAAATATTTTTATCTGAACTCACAGAAAAGATTTCAGTTCATGAAATAAAGTTCAGTCTCAGTGAAAGAAATGTTCAAAGTTGCTTTTTGAATAAAATGTTTGACAAACTATATGTTCTTTGAGTAAAATTCTTGTCTCAATAAAAATTGTAGATGTTAAAATTGAAATGTAGTTTGTCGGTGAGTAAATGAATACGAAGTTTGGGATTATGCTAGGAAATCTAACTTAAAAGTTTCAAAGATTTGAATGTTGTGAATTTGTTTAGCGAATTGTTTGATGCTGCAAAGGTCACTGTTAGAAGTTGACAAGTGTTGATAAGGAATGAATAAGATGATTCAAGATATGTGCAATGTTCATATGTACGTGTGTGCACTTTCCCTTAAACATGATTTCTCCCCAGCTACATTTTGTATGTGAGAGAAGGTAAAAGAGAGGAAGAGTTGAAAATGTTGCTGGTATTTATAATGTTGTATGTCACGTGATAGGCTCAAAACACATAGATTTTTGGCGGTAAATTAATTTTAACCATGCAGACATAGTGGAAAACATTAGCATTAATTGACCAATCAGGAGTCAGAGAAATATCAAGGCTCTGTGATCAATTTTTGCAGATTTTATTGATCACAGTACTGATAAGTAAGAAAAGTATTGGAATCTTTTTTAACCAACATTGACTTAAAAAATTTAACCCAGAAACTTTACCTGCAGCAGATATTTGTTATTGTTTTTCCTCTTGTTGCTTTGTCACAATGGAAGAAAGCATAGCAGCTATGTTTATAAAAAAAACAGCTTTTATGCATGTGGCAGTGGTCAGTTGGTTCACTATTTGAGAAGCACAGTTTGAATTAAGACATATCTCAAAAAAAATGTGAGATTCTATCATGTCTTGGCGGTCATTCCACTCAAATTGATGTCCAACCTACCATCCATTATTATAACCTCAAAAAATACACAGAATTAAAAAACATGCAGAAGAACTAAGCCAGAAATATTTGCAAAATTAATCAGCAACACACAGATGACAGGAAGATTTGAAATATCTTCACAAGTTAATAGCAACAGTGAACAAGGTGTTAGAGATGGACTCATACATCACAAATTCATGCAGGCGCTACATTTTAAAATAACACTGGTAATAGTGGTGATGAAAAATGCTTTCCTAATGGAGCTGGGTACATTAGCAGATAAAATAGTGCCATATTTGAAACCCAGTATAGTGCAAAACACCAACGTGCCACAAAGTATTAACAGATACACCAGACCCATTGTCTCTACCAGCGCCACCTCTAGTGCCACCTATAGCACCAGACCCTTCAATGAGAACCAAAGGCCACTAGTATATTGTGGACACTTATACTATGTCGAGAGAGCCAGAACCTGTAAACCGTAGTGCAGATGGCTAGCTGCAACATAATGCCCTCTTCTAGACCATCCTCACCTGCTAAACATGCTAACACCCAGGTCTCAGGAAATTTGTAATGCAAATTGCTGGTGAAATTTGCAGCTATTTGAGGTTATTTATTGCAACTACCAAAATTTGTTTAAATGACATAAACTTTGTGATAGATGTGGGTGCGTCTATAACAATCTTGCTGCATAAAATGGCACACAGTGTAAAGCTAAATACTACACCCATGAAACTATCAGCAGCAAATGGGAAAGACATTGAATGCTTCGATGAAATAGTAGTTGACATTGAGATTTTAGATCTATGCTGCTCCTACACATGGACTGTAATAGTTGCAGATACTTTTAACCCCCTCATAGGTGAGGATTTCCTGCACCACTATGGCCTCATCTTGGACTGCAGTAATGGCAGACTTAGTGATGAAACAACATGCCATTATATATAAGGAGGATGAATCACATCACATCACAGACTCAGAGTACAACGGTGAACAACCACAAGAACCTACCAGAAGAAGTGAAGTCCCACATCCAAGAATTTATGAAACTCACCACACTATGTACAGAGCAGCCACTGGTGTCTAACATGAAAGTAACACGTCATAGACACTGGAGATAGCACTCCTATTTATGCCAAGATTCAATAAATGTCAAAAGAAAATATGTCAGCAAACAGGAGTTCACGGCACTTTTACAAGCTGGAATTATTAGACCATCGAAATCCCCATGGTCTTCACCTCTACATTGCATTCCAAAGTTAACCCCAGAAAAATGGCATTTATGTGGTGACTTTAAATCATCTTAACCAGCTCACAAAACCTGATAGATATCCAATTCCAAACATTAACCAGTTAGGATCTGAACTCTTAAAAAAAAATGGTATTTTCAAAGATTGATCTCTTACAGACTTATGAATAAAGCAGATATTGAAAAATCCACAGTGATGATGCCATTTGGTCTCTTTGATTACCTATTCATGTCATTTGGTCTATGAAACAGCAGCTCGACATTCCAGAGATTTATAAACAATATATATATATTTATGGATGGGAGTTTCATCTTTGTATATATCAATGATATACTTGTTTTCTCTGAATCTAAGGAACAGCATCACAGAGATCCCAGGAAAGTTCTTTTGATTTTTGAAGAGAACAACCTTCAAATCTTGGTCAACAAATGCCAATTTTATAAAGACACCATTGACTTCTTGGGCTATAAAGTATGGAATGACACCAAGAACACAGAAATTTGAAGACATACAAAATTTCTCACGACCCACAGATTCCAAATCACTGCGTCACCTGGGAATGGTAAACTTTTACAGGAAATTAATCTCAAAAGCTGCAGATGTGTTACTGTCTCTAACTGAAGCCATTAAAACATAATCCAGCAGCAAAAATACTGAAGCTAATCCCAGCTGAAAACAAAATTTGTCACTATAAAAAACGTCCTTGCCAAAGTATCTACTTTGATACATCCTGATCCAGATGCCACACAATGCCATCTAGTTACAGATAGCTCCAACTGTGTGGTAAGTGCAGCACTCCATCAGATAAATGATGATCCAGTTCCCATTGGATTTTACTAAAAGAAAACTGTTTGAAAACCAGAGAAAATACTCCACCTTTGACAGAGAACTGTTAGCACCCTACCACGCAGTCTTACACTTCAAGCCACAAATTGAAGGTAGAAATGGCACCTTGTTTTCAGACTACAAACCACTGTCCCTGGCATTACGAAAAGAAACACCAATGTAATCAGACAAGCAACAAAGATAATTGTCAATTATGACAGATGTACTGTATATAAGAGAAGACAACATTGTTGCTAATTGCCTATCTCAGCCAATGTACTCAGTGACCACAGACCCTGCGATCTACCAACAATCAGTGACTCACAAAAGAGAGATGAGGAAATTAACACATACAGAAGTCAACTTAAACCCTATGAGATGCAAGCGTCATCCATCTGGTGCTACCTATCAACCTCCACTTCCAGACCATACATACCCAAACCACTATGTAGGAGGATCTTCACCATGTCTCACAACATCTCGCATCCAGGACATATGCCGATGACAAAATTAATAAAAGCAAGATACTTCTCGCCAGACATGATGAGAAATATACAGTCCCAGGTCAGAGGTTGTCTACGATGCCAACAGCACAAGACCTCCAGACACACTAGAACAGAAACTACACCATTCTCTCTACCATCTTTGAGATTTGAAATTGTGTACATAGGCATCATTGGTCCACTACCATCCACCACTACTTATGATGGTGTATACACATCTCCAGCTAGATATGTACTTACGTGCATTGATAGAGTGACAAGATGGGTAGAAGCCACACTCTTACAAGATATGTCTGCTACCACCATATTATTAGCATTCCTGAACACATGCTTCTCTCTCTTTGGGGTCCCTGTTACGAATGCAGATAGCCCAAACACGCATATATTAAGGTTAATCTCTGCTAGACAACAGAAGAGGTCACGTGGGAGTCTCGAGTCATTTTGGGGAAGCAGGTCAACAGGTTGACTGACCCAGTTACCCGTAGCAACAGACGTCTAGACAGAATCTAGACAGGGGACTGGCGTAAGGTCGTGAAGCATCAGGAACTGGAATTCGCGCCAAAATGCAAGACACGTGGGAATTAGAAAATTATTATTATAATTAATTAATTAGTTTATATCTCCGTTGCAGCCGGGCCGTGTTTGAAATTGAATTTGTGTAAAGAAAAAAAAGAAAGAAAAGAGGAAACGTGAGAGAGAAAAGAAAGGACAATGAGTAAGAGAGAGAACTGAATATAAAGATAAGTAACTATATATTTTGGACCCGTGTTAGAAAGATACACATGCATCCATAAATTTTATGTTCTCACAAACACCTTTCCACATGTCAAAATAGTAATATATAAATCCTATCCCATCTCTTTTTTTTGGTTATGCGTTGATTTCTGCATTCGTAGTTATGCATACTTTTTTTTTTTATCCGTTCGGGTTAAGTCGAATCCACTTGGATTTGGGCATATTTTGGTATCCCAACATAAGTCTTGAGGTTCTGGTCGTCTGATGCTTTACTACTCATGCTTATATTTTTCTTTTATTGTAATATCTTGTGTATATGTATATATTAAAATTCTTGTACCAAAATTTATTACGCCTCATCGTTCATCCTTGAATTGTGGATCGGTATGTGTTGAAACCGAAGCGAACCTGGGAAAAGACTACTGTTTGATTATCTCAATAGAACAGTATTCTTTAAAATATTTTTGTTTACTAATTATCCATTTGTCATGGTCTGGGAGAGATAGGCCGTATCTCTCCATAGACGTGATAATGTATATATCTCCTGGTCGGAGTATGATTGCGTTATAAATTATTCGTCGCGTAGAGCATATGACAAATGTGGCCTTTGTCCGGGATATATTTGCTTCGTAAACAAATGGGGGCTCGTGCCATAAATTCTTTTTAACCCTTCTATTAAGATAACACTTACTGACCACAACAAGGTGAACGAAAAAAAAAATAAATAAATAAAGTAGAAATGGAGAATGTAGAGAGGAATTCCTGAAAGAGCCCACCCCGGGAAAACTAAGTCAATTGAAGAAAGATGAAGCATATGATATAGGGGAAATGCTGGAACTAAACGTCAGGAAGTCGATGAGAAAAATTGAGATAGTGTGGAAAATTACAGAATATATGGTGGATAATAACGTGTTCGAGGAGGAGACCCTGGAGGAATTCCCAAGGGAGGAAGCAGGTCTGTCGAACGCCCAGGTAGAACTGGAGAAAGCCAGAATATTAGCTAAAGCTGAGATAGAGAAAGCACGTATTGAACAAGAAACAAGAATACGCGAGTTAGAAGTCAGACAAGCAAATGAGGAGAAAAATTTCGAAATCACCAAGCAAGGGCACCTTCTGCCGAAGTTTGTAGAAAGGCAAGTGGAAGAATATATTGATCATTTCGAAAGGACGGCTACAAACATGAAATGACCAAAACAGCATTGGGCGATATTATTGCAAACAGACTGGTAAAGTGCAAAAGGCATACGCAACACTGTCGACCGAAGAATGAGCAGACTATGTGTGGGGAAAATAGAAATGGTTTACCTCCCAAACGCGCTCCCGTCTAAAGAAGTCCGCCAACAAAGCGGGCACCCTGGAGTCAAGCGGACCCTGTATTTCGCCAAGTTGGTTGACCCAGGAGTACAAAAGACAGACGTCAGGAGAGTGGTTAGAAGCTGCGTGGCATGCCAGTCTATAGACCCAGCACCCGTTCGCTGGAAGAAAGGGCAGCTGAGCGTGAGGAGCCACTGGAGCCGGCTGGCGATAGACGTTACTCACCACAACGGCGAGGATTTCCTGACGCTCATTGATTGCGGTCCATCTAGGTTTGCGATATGGCGGCTGCTGTGTCGGCAAGATGCAGCCACCATCATCCGTCAGTTAAACAGTATCTTCCTTGAACGTGCCCCCCCCCCCCAACGGAGATATTAACCGACAATGGCACCGCCCGCATTCACCAGTGAGAAGTTCGGGAAGTTTGCGGATGGCTGGGGAGTGCACCTACGGTTCCGCTGCGCCCACGTACCGAGTGGAAATGGGATCATCGAGCGGAACCACAGGACCGTCAAGACCATCGCAGCCAGGACGGGCTGCGCGGTGTCTGAGGCGGTCTACTTGTACAACGTGACCGCGAGGGATAATGTCTCACCCTCTACGGCGCCAGCCGACACATTGCATAGGTACCACGTCACAGTGAAGGGCATAGAGACCAACCCGCTGCCCAAACTGAAAGTAACCGGAGAGAGGCTGAAGAAAGGAGATGTCGTCTGGATTAAGGACCCGCGCAGCAAGTGTACGACGAAATACGGAACCGGACGCGTCACTGAGGTGATCAGCCCGCAGGTGGTGCGGGTCGACGGTGTGCCCCGTCACGTTAAGGACCTGCGGCCGGCGATGCAGTTGCAACCACCGCTGGACGACGAGAGCGAATCGGAATCTGAGACCAGTGAGGCATCGCTCTGGTTTACGCCAGCTCAGCTCCATCGGGCAGATACCAGTAGCCTTCCAAAGGACGCGGTGTTTTTTTGACCCTCAGACCGCGGACGGGAGCACAAGCAACGATGAGGCTCGCAGCGTACCTCTTCGAAGAAGCACCCGGCGAAAGCGATCGCCGCCTCCCTGCCAACTCTGTGATCATGAGATCAGTGGGGAGTGTGGGGAAAATAGAAATGGTTTACCTCCCAAACGCCCTCGCGTCTGTCTGGCCTGTGGGTTGAGAAAAGAAAGAAAGGGTCCAAGATGGCGTCCGTGACTTTTTAATATTCACGGTCTCGTGCAGTCTCGCAAGGTCGTGTTACACGCATGCTAATGAGGTGTATCTGGGCTCCATAAAAGCAGGTCGCTTGGAGAAATTGGCAGAAGCCATTACACCCGTGTTCGGTATACGTTGCTTTGCGTTGCGTCGTGTCAGACATTTTCCTACGGAAAGAGTTGCGTCCCTTACACTCCATATTGAATTTGACTCCTTTGCTACACTATGAAATAGTGAAGTCCGTGATATTGAAGGCATATGAACTCGTGCCGGAAGCCTATAGACAAAAGTTTAGGAGCTATAGAAAGTTTGAGGGCCAAACATATGTAGAATATATCAGACAGAAGGAAATATATTTAGACAGGTGGTGTCAAGCCAAGAAAGTAATGGGCTGAAAAATATTATACTGGCGGAGGATTTTCAGAACAACCTGTCTGAGGAAATGAGAACATACCTGAGTGACAGGAAAATAGAATCATGTTATGACTTAGCTACGTTAGCAGACAAATACAATATTAGTATTACCCATAAGAAAGCTCGTTCAAAGAATAGTACACCCATAATGCGCCATTCAACACAGACACGTGGTAATGAAGAACCCAGGCGCACCGGAACGCAGATATGGGCAGGGAAACGAAACTTACCTAAGCGGGAAGCACCCCAGATAGTGTGCTATACATGTAGAAAGCCGGGGCATATCGCTACAAATTGTAGGAGTCATAAGGATATGATGGAAAATGCAAAACCCCAAGGGGCAGCAATCACGAAGCAGATAGACAAGAGTTACTGGCCATACACTGCAAACGGTCAGATTTTTGTCAGGAGCGGAAAGGAGATGAAAACCCTAAGAGTGTTAAGGAACACAGGGGCTTTCCAGTTGTTAGCAAGGTGAAGTGATGTGTCGGAAAATATGTGATATAGGACGGGGAAAATAAAGACAGTGATCTGCATTGGTGGTAAACCTATGAAAATGGAGATATGGAAGATTAAACTAAAGTCTAAATGGAAAGCCGGCGAAGTAGAAGTCGGGCTGCTAGATTCGCTTCCGATGAAGGGAATTTCGTTGTTGTTAGGAAATGATGTAGGCAGAAAACAGATAGATATTGAGCCTCGAAAAACATCAGCGCATCAGGTGAAGGCACTATAACTAGGAAGATGGAAAAAGGAAAATTTCAGCAGTGGTTACAAGGCAAACTGAGAAAAAGCTTCATGAAGAGAAGAAAAACAGAAGGGCGAGATCACTCACGATAAAAAGAATCGATAAAAGGAACGAAGTGGGGAAATATAACCGAATAGAGATACGTCCCAAGCTGAACGTACCCCGTGAAGAATTAAAAAAAGAACAGGAAGCCGATGTGGAAGTAAAGAAGCTATATTCTCTAGTTGGGAGAAGTAGAGAAGAAGAAAACAAGTCAGGACGCTACTATATCAGAAATGGTATCCTAATGAGGCGGTGGAAACCGCAGGTCCATGCCGGAACGGATAAATATGATGGATATGAGCAAATAATAGTCCCTACAAGATACCGTAAGGAGATATTATCTATAGCGCATGATAATCAGTGGGCTGGACATTTGGGCGTGGCGAAGACGCACGACAGAGTTACTAAATATTTCTACTGGCCGAGAATAAGGAGAGATGTAAGGTCATTTTGTTGGACATGTCAAACATGCCAAGTTGCGGGCAAACGTAACCAGGCGATTCCAAAAGCGCCCTTGCAACCAATACCAGCCATGGAAGAACCATTCAACAGAATTATAGTTGATTGTGTTGGACCTTTACCGCGGACCAAAAATTCGTACAAATATCTGTTAACCATAATGAGCTCTTCAACTAGGTACCCTGAAGCAATTCCGTTAAGGAACATGTCGGCAAAGAAGGTAGAAGACGCCTTAGTAAACTTTTTCACGAGAATGGGCTTGCCTAAAATTATACAGATGGATCAGGGATCCAATTTTACATCAAGTTTATTCAAGGAGGTCACAAGTCAATTGGGAGTTATGCATGTGAAATCGAGTGCATATCATCCGCAGTCTCAGCGAGCACTGGAGCGATTTCATGCTACGTTAAGGACAATGTTGAGGACGTACTGCATGGAGAATCAGGAAGATTGGGATAAGGGAGTACCCTTTGTGTTATTCGCAATGCGTGAAGCAATTCAGGAATCCACAGGATTCAGCCTGTTCGAGTTAATTTTTCGACATAGAGTGAGGGGACCACTCCAGTTATTACAAGAAAAATGGATGGTAGATCAGCCTAGGCATGGCAATATGCATGAGTATGTTGCGAATATGAGACAGAAGTTGAAAGCTGAGCAAGAACTGGCAAGGAAGCATCTGCGAAATAATCAGATGAATATGAAGGAGAAATATGATAGAAAGGCCGTTGATAGGCAATTCAAAGAAGGTGATGAAGTACTCCTGATGTTACCTTCGAACGGTTGACCATTTGAGGAAAAATACCAGGGGCCGTTCAAAGTACTGAAAAAACTGAACAGTTTGAATTATTTGGTACATATGCCCAGCCGAAGGAAAAGTAGAATGAAATGCCAATTAAATATGCTGAGAATGTTTTGTAAAAGAGGGGAAGAACAAGCAATAATGCTAGTGAGTGAACAAGAGAAAGAGAAGGTAGAAAGATATAGGGAAGATAAACACTGGATAGAAAAGGACCAACCTCTTAAATTGGAAAATTCCAGAATATTGGAAAATCTGGAGGAAAAGTTGGCTCATATTACTGATGAGGTAAAGCAGAAACTGGGAACTTTAATAAATAAATATCGGGATATATTCTCGGATACACCCCAGCAGACCAATGCCGCAGTACATGATATAATATTGACGGCGGAACAACCGATCAAACAGCATCCATATCGTCTGAACCCCAGAAGGTTGAAAGTTATGAGAAAAGAAATTAAATATATGATGGAACACGGAATTATTGAGCCTAGTCAAAGTGAATGGGCATCACCCTGTGTGTTAGTAGACAAGCCGGATAGTGCTGTACGGTTTTGTACGGACTATGGAAAAGTGAATAGCATCACGAAGGCAGATGCCTATCCAATCCCCAGGATGGAGGATTGTATCGACCGAATTGGTCAGGCCAAATATATCACCAAGCTAGATATGCTAAAAGGATATTGGGCCGTACCGTTAACTGACAAAGTGAAAACGATATCAGCGTTTGTCACCCCAGATGGAGCTTATCAATATCGAGTTATGCCCTTTGGTATGAGGAACTCGCAAGCTACGTTCGTACGTCTAATGAATAGATGTTTGTCCGATATTCCAGGAGTTGATGCATATATTGATGATGTCGTAATTCACAGTGACACGGAGAGTGAGCATATGGATACGATACGGAAGGTCTTTGAAAGATTAAAAGAGGCAAAGTTGACAGTAAATCTTGGCAAGAGTGAATTTTGTAATGCCAAAGTGAAATATCTAGGACATGTGATAGGGCAAGGAAGGATTAAACCAATAGAGGCAAAGACAATAGAGCCATCGCAAACTTTCCTCGTCCCACTAATAGCCGAAGTCTAAGAAGGTTCTTAGGGATGGCTAATTACTATAGGCGGTATTGTAGGAATTTGGTCGAAATCGCTACACCGCTAAAAAAAACTTGTTAGGAAGGGGGCATAAGTTTGTGTGGACCACGGAATGTGAGGTCGCATTGGAAACCATTAAAAGTAAGTTAAAATCAAATCCTGTGTTAAAGGCCACAGATTTCAACAAGCCGTTTCAGATGCATGTAGATGCCAGCGATGTGGGAATCGGAGCTGTATTAATGCAAGAAGATGAAGATAAAGAGTTTCATCCAGTAAGCTTCTATTCAAAGAAATTGAATAAGTTCCAGAAGTCCTATTCAACAATAGAAAAAGAAGCCTTGGCATTAGTATTAGCTGTTCTCCATTTTGAGGTTTATATAACCAATTCTCTTTCTCCTACAGTTGTATATACTGATCATAATCCATTAACGTTTATAGATCGCATAAGAAACAAAAACCGAAGGTTACAAAGTTGGAGTCTTATATTGCAGGAGTTCAATCTTCAAATAAAGCATATTGCTGGAACAACAAATAAAGTAGCGGATACCTTGTCGAGATATTGAAAACGAGTGCAGATGTTAACCATAATTTGGAAAGGATTAAATAAAGAAAGGTAGATCTTAGTGGAACTGAGAAAATATAAAATATGTATGTTTTGATGGAGCTGAAAACTGAAAGAAAAAAAAATGCATATATTTTAATAATATTGAGTGTGTATGTTATTAAAACTGGAAGAAAAAAAAATGGGTGTATACTTTGACAAAGCTGTAAATATGTTACGAATGCAGATAGCCCAAACACGCATATATTAAGGTTAATCTCTGCTTGACAACAGAAGAGGTCACGTGGGAGTCTCGAGTCATTTTGGGGAATCAGGTCAAGAGGTTGACTGACCCAGTTACCCGTAGCAACAGACGTCTAGACAGAATCTAGACAGGGGACTGGCGTAAGGTCGTGAAGCATCAGGAACTGGAATTCGCGCCAAAATGCAAGACACGTGGGAATTAAAAAATTATTTGGAAGTCAGTTGCTGTCTTGTCTTTGAAGGAGCAAGACTCGAAATCGAAGCGCTGATATCTTATGAATGGAAAGATGAGACTCATTTTGGTAATGATGGAACTTGTCCGATTCATCATAAGCAACTCCGGATAAGAAATATAAGGATATATATTTCTGTTCGTCAACTCCAGATTGAAGAAGATAAATCGAGTTATTTATCACAGAAGACGCAAGGAAACTTGCACGCTGAGAATACAGCCCATGTTTTAATAAAGAAAAGAGAAAACAAGCAAGAAGAAAGTATATATCTCTGTTGCAGCCGGACCGTGTTTGAAATTGAATTTGTATAAAGAAAAAAAAGAAAGAAAAGAGGAAACGTGAGAGAGAAAAGAAAGGACAATGAGTAAGAGAGAGAACTGAATATAAAGATAAGTAACTATATATTTTGGACCCGTGTTAGAAAGATACACATGCATCCATAAATTTTATGTTCTCACAAACACCTTTCCACATGTCAAAATAGTAATATATAAATCCTATCCCATCTCTTTTTTTTTGGGTTAAGCGTTGATTTCTGCATTCGTAGTTATGCATACTTTTTTTTTTTTATCCATTCGGGTTAAGTCGAATCCACATGGATTTGGGCATATTTTGGTATCCCAACATAAGTCTTGAGGTTCTGGTCGTCGGATGCTTTACTCATGCTTATATTTTTCTTTTATTGTAATATCTTGTGTATATGTATATATTAAAATTCTTGTACCAAAATTTATTACGCCTCATCGTTCATCCTTGAATTGTGGATCGGTATATGTGTTGAAACCAAAGCAAACCTGGGAAAACACTACTGTTTGATTATCTCAATAGAACAGTATTCTTTAAAATATTTTTGTTTACTAATTATCCATTTGTCATGGTCTGGGAGAGATAGGCCGTATCTCTCCATAGACGTGATAATGTATATATCTCCTCGTCGGAGTATGATTGCGTTATAAATTATTTATCGAGTAGGGCATATGACAATATTGAATTATCATTTTTGCTAAACTGTCACTTTCCATTATAGGCATGTGTATGAGTGTGGGTGCAGGTATTTGTACATTTTCAATGTTTTTTTTTTTAATGAGGATTCAATTAAAGTTATACTTTTTATTAAATTATTTCCTTCAATTTTGTTGAACCTTCATGTTTGTTTTTTTAAATCAAGCTAAAATTCAGGGATTTTATTTGATTCCAGTTACAAAAAATTCTTTAAATGTTTTGCATATTGAAACCTTTATCGTAATAATAAATAGGAAAAATACAAATGATACTACTGCTAAAAACATGAAGATAGAAGAAATAGACCTGAGAGAATTGATATCTTGTAGACGGCTAGAGTATTCTCATAATAAATTTATACAATGCATATTTCTCAGATTGTTACTAGTTTGTTGCTTATCAGCTTCTTTATTTGTGTTTACCATTTTGGAGAATACTGTAAAAAAATAAAATATTTGTAAATGTTTTGAAGTGAGTGTTTATAAACAGAGTGAAAAGATTATTAACATAAAATAAAGTCACCAAGAATGAATTAAAATATGTAATTCCTCGATAGATAAAAGTTAGTTAAAATTAGTTATTTAAATGAAATTCAGATAGATCAACACAATTCCATATATTAGTTGTGGGTTGACAAAACCAGGGCAAAAAGAATTACAGGAGGTCAGCTAATGAAGATTGAGATTCATTCATGAAACTGACTAAAAACTAAGTTTATTTTATACTGATAATGTGAAAAATAATTGGTTAAGTGTGTGGATCAGCAGAGTTGGTGTCATTCAAAAGTCTCAAAGTGATCCACCTGGCAGTTTAGGATCTCATGTCAGTTCTTATGGAGCCTTCCCATCTGTTGAATGGACAAGGAAAATAGTTTGCTTCCTGAAGACACGTAGAGCTTTGATGGCCTCTTATACAAACCCTAGATATTGTTGCAGTCTGTAAAATGTTGGCTTTCTTGGACTTTCCTTCATGATGCAAAGAGCATGCTGGGCTTTTGCCCCAGAAAAAGTAGTTCTCAGGGTGGAGGAATCAGAGTTGGTCAGGAGAACTTTATAAGCTTAATGTATTGAGTATAGCAGCAACTGGATTTCAGTGGAGCTATTATTGAATCAATCCTGATTGAGTTTTCTGGACAGGCCAAGTACTTCAGAGGCTGTATCATATATAGTAGCTTGCAAGGCTGAGCAGTTATTGAATTGCTATCTGGGAAGTGAAAAACAATAAAAGTGAAGGACCCAACAGCATCCAGATAGAGGTTATCAAACATGGTGGTTACTAACTGACATGCCATCTGCACTAAACAATATCTTGGAGACTGTTATTGTCTCACAGGACTGGAAGGATGCCAACATTGTTGTCCTCTTGAACTAGAAGGCTGACAGCAACAGCCATGGAATTTTCCTCCTCTTCAATATAATTTCTGAAATTCCATATCCACAACTGATATCTTTGTTCTGTAGTAGCTACTTGAAAAGAGTAGAAAACAGGGCAAATATATTCATATATTCTTCATTGAACACAGCAAAGCTTTTGACATAAACAACCATGAGATGCTCTGGAAACAACTTGCCAGAATTGGGTTACCGCCTAAGTTTCTTTCTGTCCTGCAGACAAAATGCAGGCCAAAGTTCTGGCAGGGATCTTGTCAAATCCCTTCAGGGTTAATGTTGGGTGAAGCAAGGCTGTATTGTTGCACCAATCCTTTTAAATTTCTTGCATCTAGCATCACTAATTTTTTTCACCTTGCCCTAGACACAAAGATGGTGTTCATCTGGAATACCAGCTTCATATATGTTTAATATCAGGCGCTTCCAGGCTTACATGAAGAAAATATTTGACAGATGCACAAACTTCAATATGCAAACAACTGTGCAGTTCTGACCCCACCCCACAACATAATCTCCAGTTAGCATCAGTCCTGTGGCCTTCAGACCCACAGCAAAAAAAAGTCATGACCCAACTCACTACTCAACCATCTTTTCCAAATCAATAATATTCCACCCAACATGGGTCATCATTTCATTTACCTTAGTTCAGACTGTTCTCTCAATTTTGAAATAAGCAGCCCTATTAACAAAGCCTTGGTAGCCTTTGATTGACCTATACCTTACCTCTGTAAGAGTTTTTGAGAACAAAATTCTGAAGATCAGCACCAAGAATGTTTTATATAGGTCGGAAATGTGGATCCTTTATAAATAGCACATCTCAAGCTTAAAGCAAACGCCAACAAAAACCTGTGCAGGACAGGGATTACTATTTGCATGCTTGATCACTGTCTTCCTTATCAAGTTCTCTATTGTCAACTGAGGAACCCTAAACAGGCTGCTAGAGGTCAAAAAAGATTCTTTAAGGATTATACCAAATTGCTCTAATATAAATCCCACTAGTCTTGAATATTTCACCCTCAATAGGCCGATCTGGAAAGCCATGTGCCATGGCAACTGCATTTCATCAATGGAGAACTGAAAGGCATGTCTTATGGCATCAATTGACAGTGTGCCAAAATCTAAGTTTTCTTGCTTACCTGTGGACAAATTTGTGGCTTACATATTGCCCTCCACAACCACATGAAGTGGCACCATTACCTATGGCAATAACTTCTTATACTCCTGCCATCACTTTGGCGTTAACTTTATCATTGACAGCTGAACAAGTGCACATGTGCAGTTCTAATGTAAAAGTGCATTCAGAGCCACATAAAAGAAAACTTTTGGGGTTGTCATTTAATTTCAACCTGATTTCTTTATCATCACTTTTCATGCGTTTTTCTCTTCCTTGAATCCATAGCTTTTGTTTCTAATTCTAAATGTCATTTTATCTAATATTTCATTATTCCAAATCAATGTTTGATTTTTTTTTTCAATCTTACTTATTCCAGAGTGAAATTAATATTTAAAATATACAAATTTCTAATTTTTATTTGCTAACAACTTGTAACTCTGATAATTATTATTCATCATCACCTGAGGAAAATTCTGCAAAAGAATTTTACAAACTTTTAGTATGGTTTTACTGAAATATTTTCCATGAGTTAGAACTTGTACATTTTCTCAGTTTCATATTGCCATTTCAATTTTTACACTTGATAAAGATTTTGTATGACAAGTAAATTTCTTAAGACTTTAACCTAATTATTTTTAATTACATCAGGATTTTTGACATGAGGAATTATTATATACCTTTCCATTTGGACTAGTATCATCATCTTCGTTATTATACTGAAATTTTGGCTGTTGTATCCTTTGGCTTTCTTCGGGTCTGTTATTTTTATGGTTAATCTTGAAATTTTGAGCTGAACCCTTTATTCAATACACTAAAATTAATAACTGCATTTGAACCCAGTAATAATATTATAATCTAGGAATCTAGCTTTTAAGTACAAGTTGAATGATAATTATCTCATAATCAAGGTCTCTCTCTACCTACATGTTTCTTGACTGGTTTGATACCGACATTAAACTATTAGGTTTCTGTAATGTCAGCCAGTTTTTTCAATAGATGTAATTTATCAAAATTACTTTTAGGAATGTTTTGTTAATCATTTAAAATATGAAGGTAACAAAAACAATACTTTTAATCTAAATGTACTTAAAGTTAGCTTAATAGGTTAAATGAACATTGGTGATTGGAGTGATAAAATATACAAAAAAACAGATTTAAAAAAAAAAAAAAAAAAGCATTGGGAATACTTCAATGATCTTTATTTGTATTACAACATTAGAAAATTCCAATAGAGAAATTGTCTTTTTATCAAGTGAATAAATAAATAAAAACAAAGATAAAAATAATTTCTTTGGAAAATCCAATTTTATGCTTTTGAATATACAATTTTGCATTCATTATCCAAGGGGCTATTTTAAATTATGATTAAAAAATATCAAACTGGATGTCATGTTCTGATAAAATTTGATTTCAATTCAATATAAATTTTAGCCTACAAATTTTTAAAAGAATACATTGAATTTGTAATTTAAAAGTTGAGACATCTTGAATAAATAAAATTAGAATCATCTATTACATGTCCTAATATAGGATAATCCACTTTAAGAGGAAGAGGAGAGTTGTTAGCTTTTAACAATAATTTGTAAACGCTTTAAGCACGGCCAGCTGTAAATATTTGTTAAATTGTGAGTATATGTATCCACAAAATTGTGATATAGTTTATTAGTTTCTCTTTAGAAAAAGAGTAATTAATTCCACAACTTGATGAGTGTGGTGACTACCTAATCAGCATGGTAACTATAGCCAACATGATCACAAAATCATGATATATTTATAGATATTTAATTACTAGTAGTATAACCTGTCTTCGACTGGGTGTTTCATTACTGGGAATTTTTGCCATTCATTTGGAGCAGTTTAAGTTTAAAGTCAGCCCACCTGAAAATTAATATTAGTAAAAACAATTGGGTGCAACTGAGGCACATCCCCAAAATAGGGGGCACTAAAAAGGGTGTTTTTGCGTTCTCAATCTTGTTTCAGTCAGCAGTTGAAGAGGCATTTCTCCTCAGCCGTTGAGTCCTTTAATCATCATTTTCAGCCTCACGTGTTATATGTATACATACATGTGTGTATATATACACATACATATGTATATTAACTGCGGACAGAAAGGGAACTAGGACTTCTGCTGTAGAGCGACTTCCTGTAAAATGCCTTAAGGAAATAAATGTATGTTCTCGCACTCCAATCTTCATCTCTCTTTTCTAAGTGCAGCGAGAAATCATCGCCGACTCATCTCAACTCCATTTTACGAAGAACAAATACCTGCACGGTAAGACCGAATCATTTTACTTCTTTGTTGACTGTAAACCTTATTTACTCCACGTTGTTTATGTGTCGATCGGCAAATACAACATGGTGTCAGAATTATAGAACCCACGTCTCTCCTCGGTTAATCCCTAAAAATCTCTTTTGAATATGGATTCTTCTTTTACTCCACCTACACCACCGGACTTTTCATCGGATAATCTTTCTGAAGATTGGAAAATTTTTAAAGAGGATTTAAAAATATATCTTATGGCTACGGAGAAACTCGGTAAAAGCGACAAAATAAAAACTTTTGCAATGCTTAGGAAAACAAGGTCACAAAATCTATAGGAATTTAAAATTTCAAACTGAGGAGGACAGTCTCACATATGCAACAGTTTTAGGAAAATTTGAAGAGTACTGCAACTCACGAAAAAATGTTACACTCTCTCAATTTCAGTTTCTCACTGCTCGTCAGGAGGAGGCAGAATCCTTTGACGAATTTGTCACTAGGATAAAATCACTTAGCGAAGAATGCGAACTAGGCGAATTATGTGACAGCTTGGTTAGAGATGTTATTATCATAGGCACTAATAACTTACGCCTACAAGAAAAACTGTTGGCTGAATCAGATTTAACTCTGGAAAGAGGTGTGAAAGCTGGCTGAACTGCCGAACTCACCACACAAAGATTTGGAATCTTACAAAGAGAGACAAAATCGGTCAACTACACAAAGAAAAGCTCATCAAATAAGAAAAACATGGAGCAACAAAGACCTGGAAGAAGTGGAACACAAAACTCTTCAGGCAACACTAATGACAAAATACAAAACTGTAGATTTTGTTCATTCTCCCATTATCGTGGAAACTGCCCTGCATATGGACAGACCTGCAACAAATGCAAAAAATGGAACCATTTTGCCAGCAGATGTCTACAAATAGATCAGTACACAGAGTGAACCATGAAGATAGTGATTTTTCCTCCACAGATGATGATAAATCCAAAATGTTTGTAGATTGTATCTCCTCTAAATCCTCTGCCACTAACAAAAAAGATATAAACAACTACAAAATTAATGCCTCATCTGAAGACTGGAACGTCAATCTGAAAGTGAACAGGACAGACATAGTATTTAAAATAGATTCAGGTAGTCAAGTAAATATTCTTCCCACAAAGGATTACGAAAGACTAGCAAAATGTCCAAACCTAAAATCAACTGGTATAACACTATCTGCGTACAATAACACCTCCATACCAGTTCAAGGCAAATGTATTGCGCAGATCATAAAAAACAATTTGAAGCATCATGCGATGTTCATTGTGGCTGACATAGATGCATCTCCCATACTTGGACTGAAAACCTGCTCTAATCTCAACCTTATCAAGAGGATCTGCAAAATCAATACTAACAAGATTGATTTTCTCTCCTAATTTAAGGACTGTTTTGGTGAACTCGAACACTCTCGGTGTTCATCACATTACTATGGTCTCGATATCAAGCGGTCATAAACCCTCCTAGGAACATTCCCTTTGCACTGAAAAAAAAAAACTAAACAACTCAAACGAATGACTGAATTAGGCGTCATTACCTCAGTGACGGAACCAACAGAATGGGTATCATCACTAGTAGTGGTGGAAAAACCCAATGGCTCTCTCCGTATATGTCTCGATCCATGGAATCTCAACAAGGCCATCAAAAGAGAACACCACAGACTACCAACTGCATCGGACATAATCCACGAAATGGCAGGTGCAAAATTTTTCACCAAGTTAGATGCATCCAATGCATTTTGGCAAATTAAAGTTGATGAGGAAAGCTCCAAACTTCTCACCTTCAACTCACCCTATGGACAATTTAGATTCACACGTCTTCCATACGGCATTCATAGCGCTAGTGAGATATGTCATGCGAAAATAGCATTCATTATTGAGCAGATTGAAGGATACAGAAACTCACAGGATGATATCATTATTTGGGCAGACACTTCAGAAATACTAAAAAATAGAACCATTGCGGTTTTGAATGCCATAAGAAAATCAGGCATGAAATTAAATCAGTCAAAGTGCCAGTTCAACATAACCGAGTTGACATTTCTAGGGCACAAAATTTCCAGTCAAGGAGTCGAGCCTGATGAAAGAAAATGCAAAGCGATAAGAGACATGCCAGACCCATCAACTAAAACAGAACTCCAACGTTTCTTAGGCATGATAAATTACTTAGGCAAGTTCATTCCAAATTTGTCAAATGAAACTGCACCTCTTTGTCTCTTATTGGAAAAAGACAACATGTGGTCTTTTGACAAACCACAGAAAGAAGCAATTCAACGACTTAAAAACTTAGTTACACAGAGTCCAACATTGAAATACTTTGACCCGGTATTTCCAATTAAAGTGTCTTCTGATGCTTCAACACTAGGACTTGGAGCAATGTTAGAACAAAAACACAATGACAATTGGGCTCCAATAGCATTTGCTAGCCGCTCTCTCACACCTGCTGAAGCCAACTATTGCCCCCTTGAACTTGAAATGCTGTCCATAGTATTTGCCTGTGAACATTTCCACGAATTCTTGTATGGACAACGTTTCATAGTAAACAATGATCACAAACCTCTAAAATCCATTGTCACAAAACCCATTGCGAAAGCACCCCCTAGAATACAACGTTTCTTAATGCGTCTACAGAAGTATGACTTTGAAGTTGCATACACTCAAGGCAAACTAATTCATGTTGTTGACACACTCAGCCGTGCAGCACAGAAAAAGAACACAACACACCAGAAATCTCTGACAAAGAAATGAACTTTTTTGTCCATTCCATAATGTCCTCCATACCCATCAGTGACAAACATCAACAACAGCTCACAACTGAAACAGCGAATGACCAAACGTTACAACAACTGCAACATCAAATTATGATTGGATGGCCACAACATCGACACAACCTGCACCCTTGTCTTCACCCTTATTTCAATTGCCAAAATGACTTAACGCGCTATAAGGGGCTGGTAATGAAGGGTTCACAAATTGTTGTACCACTCAGTATGCATGCAGAAATGCGCAGAATTCTGCATCAGGCGATTTAGGGAATTGAAAAAACTAAATCTAATGCCAGGAAGGCTCTTTTTGGCCGAACATGAACAAAGAAATCAAAGATATGGTAAAAAATTGTGATTCATGTCAACGATATAGCAACCGACAAAGTACAGAGCCACAGATTCCACATGACATACCAGACCAACCCTGGCATAAGGTTGGCACAGACCTCTTCAGACTGCAAGGGAAGTACTACCTCATGGTAGTGGACTACTACTCGAAATTTTTTGAAATAAGTCAACAGCACTGACGGTGATTAATCGGACAAAAAACATCTTCGCTAAACATGGGATTCCCAAACTAATAATCTCTGACAATGGCCCTCAATTTAAGTCAAGTGAATATAAAAAATTTGCCACTGAATGGGATTTTTCCCATGTAACTAGCAGCCCAGAATATCCACAGTCCAATGGTCTAGTGGAGAGGACTATCCAAACAGTGAAAAAAACATTGCATAAATGTTTCCAGACAGGAGATGATCCATATCTTGCGCTACTAACGCTTGCATAAACACCTGGCAAAGACAACTCTCCTTCACCAGCAGCTAGGCTAATGAATCGCCAACTGAGAACACTGCTACCAATCATGAGAAAAAATAATCATGATCATCAAAAGGCAAATCCAAATCACAGACAGACAGTACAATGTGATAGCCATCAACGGGAGCTAACTCCTCTTAAGATTGGTGACCAGGTCCGTGTTCATGATGGCAAAACTTGGTCCAGGAAAGGAGTAGTGACTGAACGTTGCTCCCAACCCAAATCATACATAGTGCTGACGGAGAATGGTAGAAGTATACGCCAAACCGTCGACATATACTGCAAGTACCCTGTTCAAAGACGCTAGCATCACAATCATATCCTGATACAATATTCAGCGCAACCAGACAACCTCATCTACCTAATTCACGAGAACCATGTCCAGCCGTTTCAGAATCAGGAGTCCGAACCAGATCAGGATGACTAATACATCAACCTCGATGGATGCAGGATTTTACAAAGTAAAGAAATTGTATCCTCAATAATAAAGAACTTGGGAGGGGGGATGTTATATGTATACATACATGTGTGTGTATATATACACATACACATGTATATTAACTGCGGACAGAAAGGGAACTAGGACTTCCGCTGTAGAGCGACTTCCTGTAAAATGCCTTAAGGAAATAAACGTATGTTCTCACACTCCAATCTTCATCTCTCTTTTCTAAGTGCAGCGAGAAATCATCGCCGACTCATCTCAACTCCATTTTACAAATACCTGCACGGTAAGACCGAATCATTTTACTTCTTTGTTGACTGTAAACCTTATTTGCTCCACGTTGTTTATGTGTCGATCGGCAAATACAACAACATGCAGAAGCGTTCAGAAGCTCTTCTGGAAAGCCGATGGTTACGTTGATCTTCGGACTCAGTGGCTCTGATTGAAGCATTTTGAGAGGCATTTTGAGACAGGTGAACTGAATGTTCTAAAGACGATTTGTTATCCCTTATTTGCATAGCAGATCTGGTGGCAGTGGTTTTGCAATCTAGGCAAGTTCTTTTCTTTGGTGGCATGTCTTAGGCAAGTATGAATTATCAAATGTAATGTGTGGGCAAATACCAGAAGAGAACACTGAAAAGCTACAGGAATCACTAAGTTCAAATAACTTTAGGAAAAGTTGGAAAAATAAATGTTGAGTAATAAAAAGCAAGCTTACTTATTACTATGGTGAATGCAATACAAAAATTAGCAGGACAATAAAAAAAAAAATTAAATTGGGAATGGCTATAAACTTCAATGAAAGCAACACATTAAAACTGTAGTAGTTGGTTTTATGCAAGGGAAAAGCTAACCTCACTTGAGAGATTGAACACTTGGCCAAGAGAAGGGGAATGTGTAAGCTGGGCTGGATGTACAGAAGTAGAAGCGGAATTAAGCAGTAGCAATGAGCTTAAAACTGCGTAGACAATCAGTATGACATGGCAATATTTGATATGTAAAGGGGCTTCGTGCAGCGAATCAGCACCTCAAACAGGTGTCGTGTTTCATAGGTCATGTGTATGTGCGAGCATCAGTGTGTGTTGCAGGGCCACACTTACACGCATTGCTGCACAAGCTAAATATCAAGGTCAGCAGCAACTAATGGGCAACATGTGGAAGTGTGAATCACACCCACACAGCATGATCTATGATTGAAAGGTTATGTGTGAAAAAGTAATATTAGGAAATGTATTAGGCAAATGAAACAGAGAATATAAACAAACAAAACTTAGTAAATGGACACATACAGTTGCAGAATAAGTGGGTTTACTCGTATGCAGGCAGAATGTTTCCTCAACTTTGAGGTACATCACTGAGGTCTTGCACCTGTAAAACTTATTTTAGGTTCGCTACAATTGAGCAGATGTTTAACAGGAAAAATGACGAAAATAGGATGTCCCTGACAAAAGTTATCTTGCTTGAGGCATCATCAACCCCTTTCCAAAAAAAATGCCTATTGCCTTGTACAACCACACATTGAACACCCCTGTAAATGCTACATGACTGTCTCTTCATTGCGCATATTTTGCGTTAGATTTCAACTCTCTAAATTGATTATACACAGTTTGTTGTTTTTTTTTTTTTTATAGACATTAAATCTTGCCTTTGACTTTTGCACGGTGTAAAATATCAGTTTTTTTTCGATTTTTCAACTTAAAGGTTGTAATTTTTTTCCAGCCAAAATCAACACTATCAAACAAAAAAATTTAATTGATATCAGATGAAAACTGTGGAAATGCATAAACAACATCCAATCACACACATAAATACGCACACACATTTTGAGAATTATAGATATAGATTTATTAAATACCTACAAATATATCATGATTTTGTGATCCTATAAAAATCATTTTATTAATTAAATCAATACTGGGAACATCAGTAAAATAGCAAGGTTTAAAAGTTTTAACTATGTACCAAATTAGAAAGAATATTTTATATGTATTAATTTCTTAATATTTTCACTGACCTAAACATAAAAATTCTGCAGTTAAAAAACTTAAAAGGAAATTTAAAATAATCAATGTAGAAGCCCAACCAAACATTACATGAAATTCTCAAAATACAAACAGAAAAATTAACTCTCAATTAAAAGGATAAAAATGGCAAATTTAATTACACAACTTATAGTATTTCATAAACTAAACTGAAATGTCAACAAACTGAATTTTTTAAGTACAAGCCTATGAAAAAAATTAATCTACATGAAAAACATTTTCAATTATAAAATTGAAAAGATAATTGTTCCATAGTAAAAAATAAATGCTATTGGATAAATATATATTTTCATAGTTGGGTAGGGAGATGTAGAATTACTGACACTGCTAAAAAGAGAATTTAAAAAATATATCAATTTTCCCAAATTATAGTAATCTATTCAAATAAAATTTAGACATGCAAGACCTCATGGAATTTATAAGAAACTTATTTAATAGCACTACTAAAGAGTAGTTAACTGGCAGCCTTTCAATTCAGACTATTCTTCAGTAAATCTAAGTAATGAATGAGGTAGTCAATTAAGTGTTTTGTTGACTTTCCACTCATAATCCTTCTTTAATTGGACTTTCTTTTGGTTGCAATTTATTGTTACTTGTAGTTGTTATAAGTTGGTCTGGTAATTCATTTGGTTTAAGTTGGTGCCAAGAACTGTTCAAACTATTCAACCCAATTTTTCTGATGCTTTTCTTGTTCTCACATTCTGTCTGATTCATTTGACCAATAAGGAACTAGGCACCTAAAACTTGGAATGATAATTTTAAGGAGTTATAAATAGTTTTGTTTAAGGCTTCAATATCAGATTGTTAAAATTCTTTTAAAAAATGAAATCTTGTGCCATCTTCATAAGACTGTAAATAAAATACAGTTGGAAGAATGATTTTCATAAATTGAAACAAACTATAATGAAATAAGCAGAGTACAAATGAAATATATAAAATAGATGTTACAAAATCTATATATATTGACTGAATTTTTTTTATTTCAAATTTTATTGAAAAAATATCCATTAATTTAAATATCAAGAAATGTCATGTACAAATTATCAAAAGTTATAAAACTTACCACTGCAACCTTTTCATTGTTTAAAGTATAATGAACAATTTTAACTTGAGACTAATACTTGCTTTTCAAAGCGAGTCTCTTCAATTATTTTGAGAAGTAAAAAAAAAAAAAAAATCAAAAGAAAATGTTCAACATTATTTAATATAAAAATGAAGATTCTACTGTGCTTAGAATCACAGATGTTTCATAAATTAACACTGGAGTCAGGTATTCTTTTTTTTTACAAGAGACAAATGACAAAAATTTTATATAAAATCTCATTTTTAAACCAAAATTCAAAAGTGCCAATAAAACTTCTCATACAGATCCATATTCTTTCATCCAGTCTTCATACTTTTTCAGATCTTCTTGGGAAACACTCTTACTGACTTTTTTTATAGATTCCTCAAAATCAGCCATGCTAGTTGGAAGTTCAAGCTCTTCTTTTGGAATATTTCTGATTTGTTCTGAGGTCAATCCAGCAATACGTCGACGAAAAGACATCATAGCTGCATCTCTAAAGGCAGATATTAATTACAAAATTAATTATAAATTCTTGTTCATTGGTAAAAATATAGTAAGGAAACTTTAAACTAAGATGATATATAAACTGACATTAATTATTTTTTAAACATCTTTAAAAACAGAAAAGTAATGTCCAAAATGTGGCAATGTTTACTGCCGAACTTGATGGAGAAACAGATTTAATTATTTATCTCTTTTATTGTCTTATACAAGTTATCATAGATCAGAAAAAAAAAAAAACAAAGCAATTTATTGTATTAGCTAAGACTCTGAAAAGTATTGATTAGAGAGAAAATTAACAGTAATGCAAATGTAACTAAACAAAAACGTAATACGCAATATATACTTTCAGACAATATGCTTATCTTAAAAATCATAAAATAAGAATTTTTAAGATGAGAAATTTATTTGTTCCATTATCTCTTAAAATAATGTAAAAGTAATAATATTGAAGTAGGAAATATTGTATTTATAGTAATCACAAAAAAAAGTTTTAAACTTCAAAATTTTTTCATGAAATATATTAAATTTTAACTTCTTTTAAAAGTTCATCTGTAACAGGTTATTATTATTACTTTGTCATGAATTTACCAAAGTTTATTCTGCTTTTGTCATTTGATTGTATTATGATGGCTGTCATAGCAGGTAATTTTTTTTAAATTGCTAAAATTAATAAAATTTATTGATTTCAACTTTAAAAAGGTGGTGAAAAATCAGCAACATTCTCACTTCTTAATTCCAGAAAGTTTTTTTACTTCTATAAACCAAACTTTCTAATTAAACCATGGAAGTATAGAGAGTGAAACAACAAATAAAAAAATATAACAAGTAGACAAAGTTTTAAATTGATTGATATTTGAAAACAAAGATTGAAACACAAACCTGCATAAATTAGTAATATCTGCTCCTGAATAGCCATCAAGTCGTTCTGCTATAACTTTTAGATCAACATCCTTTTCTATTTCTACTTCCCGGAGATTAATTCGCAGTAATTCTTCTCTCCCAGAAGCTGAAATTCAGAATGAATGGAAAAATAAAAGGATATGCAAGAGTAATTAATTACAGAGCCAACTTACGAAATGTGTGAAAATGATTGTTAGTTTTCAGTTCAAGCAAATATGAGTGATATTCATCTTCATGAGGAAATGTAAAAGATCTCTTTATTAATGAAACTATGTGCAACATCATTAGAACGATAGATTTGAACACATTTGTCAAATTTTACTGCAATAATCAATTACAAAGAATACTTTCTTTGAAAAGCAGATAAAATTGTGAAAATATAATTTCTACATTTTTATACAGTAAAAATTTAAAAAAATCATACACTGGAAAAAAATTGTAAATAATGAAAAAGAAACAATACAAAATTCTGAAATATTTACAAATTTTAACAAGATACCTTCATTTAAATTTTAGAGAGAAAGAAAACAAGTAAAAAGAAAAAATTTTTTTACAAAAAGCACATCATGTCATATATTCAGTAGTGTGCCTTGAATACAGAAAGTCAAATGGGTGTGATCAAAAAAGACATGTCATTATTACATGAGGTCAAATGAAGGCAAAGCACATAATCTAGTTACATGACTCAAGTACATGTAACAATTACATGGCTTTGACCATGAAGATGTGTATAAAACAAACAGCAAAGAATGATTCCACCAGAGTCCTGCTGTGCTGTCTTTTCATGTGATTGGGAATGGAGCCTTAGTTCACCCTCTCCAACCAACGTTCTTAACCACAATAACAGAACTCCTACCAAGATGATCATTTACAAAGTCTTATAATACCAGAAATAAAATTTTGATTCTATTCTTGAAAAAGAAAAAATGTTGAGGTTGTCACACATAGTTGTGTCATATGTGTTTTTTTTTTTTAAAAGACTGATAAAAATATCAAAATTAAAAGACAGTCTTATTAAAAAAAAGAAAGTCAGACACTGCATCTATATGAATTCCCACAACTGATAACACAGATACAGATTAGAAATTGTTCTATTAGAGTTAATTTAGAGTGAACCTGTGATCATCTTGGGAAACACAAATGCACACAGAATATTAATTGTTTACTTACCATCAGGTAACGGAATATATATTCTCTTTTCAAGTCTTCGTCGCAAAGCTTCATCCAAATCCCATGGAAAATTAGTAGCAGCCAAAACCATCACTATTTTGCTTTCATTATCATCATCATAAGTGGAGCTGGCAACTCCTGTGTAAAGTTAAATTTAAGAATTGTCTTTTTTAATACAAGCACTACATTAACATAAGAAAATATCAGTTATAAAAAATTTAACATACCATCCATTTCAACAAGCAATTCTGATTTAACCCTTCTACTTGTTTCATGTTCATCTCCTCCTCTACGTGAACAAATTGAATCAATTTCATCAATAAATATAGTGCTTGGAGCATAGAATCTAGCCTGAAAAGAAGTAAAGATAAAACCAATGAAAAAGAACTTCTGAAGATTTTGAAGGATCAATTCTATTATAATAAGAGTCTCATTTTATTAATAGAGTCAGAGCCAATTTACCCATTTTTACATCAAATAATTTTAGTTGTTTTCTTACAGATTTTTGTTTATAAAAGGTAGGATACACTACTTACTAGCCTTTATGTCAGAATTTGGTAAACATTGTAATTGGAAATTTTAATGAAAAAATTTTGTGCCAACATTTAATTGAAAATGGATTTTTTTACACTAAATATAGTAATTAGTAAGAAATGATAGAAAATTTGTTGTAATAAAGAATAGATATAAAATTTATAAAAAAAAATCAGTTTTACCATTTCAAAAAGAAGCTTGACAAGTCTTTCAGACTCTCCTCTCCATTTGGATGTGAGGCTTGAAGAAGAAACATTAAAGAAGGTCGTTCCACATTCAGTAGCCAGGGCTCGAGCAAGCATTGTTTTGCCAGTGCCAGGGGGTCCAACCATGAGAACTCCCTGATAAAGAAAGGGGAAGGCAGACAATTAAAATTAGTGATTTTCAAAGAAAATAAAATTTAAAAACATGATTTGAATAAATTTAATCTTAAAACATATCTTTATGTGCAAGAAGGAAAGACCAAGTTCTTTATTCTTTTGGATGAAATAAACAAAATCAAAATTTCCAATAGTATAGTCACTAATTTCCTTTCATCAAGGAATAGTTTAAATCATACCTTTCCCAAGGGTGTTAGACCATAAAAAAAACATGCTTTATTTCACAGGAAATTATTTATTTACAAAATCTCATAATCACGCTGTAAAAGCTGCTATATTTATTCTCAGTTGACAAAGTCCAAAGTAAAACATAAAAGTTTGATTTAGTTTTTATGTTACGATCAAGATAAAACAGGTTAAGCTAAAATCATGATAGATTAATTTAAAGTTGCGTAAAAATAATTTTTAAAAAGATGATTTTTTTTTTTTAATTGACAGAGAAAACAATTTTTCATACCTTCCATGGTCGCCTTATGCCTTTGAAAATATCTGGCCGGATAAGAGGAAGAACAACTGCTTCTTTTAATAACTTTTTAGCTTCAACTAAATCAGCAATATCTCCCCTGAAATAAAAATTCACCACACAATTTTTCTCAATACTTTAAAACCAAAATACCTGTACTAGTCAATAAAAAAAATGGAAATCAAGATATTCAAAAATGTGCATAAATTTTACTGACAAAAGCAATTAGATTATGAACAAGTTCAACTTACCAGTGAACATTAGGATTTCGTTGGACAATATCTCTTTCCAGATTGGCGACAAGTTCTTTATCAATACCTGGTGGGTCAAATTTCTTTTCTTCATCTTCCTAGATGACATTAAATCATGAAAAGGTGTCAAAGTTTTTACACACACACACACACACACACACACACACACAATTTCATGAAAAAAAATTTAGTTTACAGGTCTGGTTAAATTTGTTCTTTCATTAAGGCTTTAATTTCTTAAATCAATCTAATTCATACCAAAAATTGTGACCTTGAAAATAGATCTAATTTAATAACAAAGTGTTATTCACTCATATCTTTCTGAAACATATTTAATTGATAGTTACTGGTTTTACATTTTTGAAATGTACTTGTTATTTCCTAGGCACTGACATAAAATTGAATTTTTCAGCAGTAAGTCAATTTTCAAAATACCACAAGGGTGGTATTTTTGCTTTTAAGTTTTCAGAACTTCTTATGTATAATTAAAAAAAAAGAAAGTCAGATTTTGTGTTTTTTTTTCAATTTAAAACTGAATTATTAAAAAACAAATTATTTTGTTACAAATTTGAAAATTACTTTTCAAATTTTTTTTTCTCTGACCCAGAAACATTGCCTATTTTATATTGGAAACTTATAAAAAATAATTATCTGGCTTTGATTGAGATAAACTCACTTTAATTCACAGAATGTTTCATATATCAAAATACAATAATTCTAATGGTCGACAGAAAAATTAAATTTTATATGTTAATACTTTTAAAGAAAATAGACATAATTATTATTCAAAAAAAAAAAAAAAAAAAATACATAAGAAAAATATAACAGAAAAAATAAATCTGTAAAATGTTTTGTAAACATTAAGGTTATCCAGAATTAATCTAAAAAAATTTAATGAACAGACATTATGTGTAGCACTTTTTTAGTTATAGATTGCTAATCCTACAGTAAAATCTATTTTCCAATGGTAGATTATAATAAAAAAATATACTACCAAAACACAACCAGGCTTCAAAGAAAAAAAAATCATATGACAATGAAATGACTGTGCTGTGAAATAATGAATGATGTTAATTTATCAGTAACTGAAGAGAAACATCTCTTCGACAGTGCTTGCCATCTCACAATAGTAAATCATTTTAGTAATCTTCTAAGAAGACATACTAATTGTTTCCTGAACTACTTGGAAAATTACTAAAGAATGTATACAAATTATTCTCACTTCAACCATTGACTTGTCTTGAAATCTTCATATTATTATATTAATTTTTCCAGTCATTTGACAACTAAAGAAAAAATATAAAAGTTAATCTTAAAAGGTAAACAATTTTTAAATTTACATAATACAGATTGTTGCTTTTTAATTGGTTTCTCAATTTTCTCTTTTTGAAGAGGATTTACTCTTAAATTTTGTGCAGTGTTCATTTGGGTCTGATTTTTATGTTCACACAATATTTTGCAATGTGGTTTACAGTGTTGCTTTCTCAAATTTTCCAATTCTTTCAATATTCTTTTTTTTTTCTGAAGCTATTTGTCCAAATGTTCAAGTAAATAAACTTTCAAATATAAATAGCATCTACTTTATTAGTTAATCAAATATTATTTATAGGTAGGTTTTCAAAAATTAATTTCATCTACTACATTTTTAATATCAAAATGAAATCATAATTTATGACCAGCAAGAGTGTATCCAATGAAACTTACCCGCTTTCTTCCCTTTTCCCGTCCACTTCGGTCTTTGTTTCGGTCAGCAGATGATGGTTTAGCTCGTCGATCATTAGGAGCTGCTCTAGATACAGGCTTTTTGGGTTCAGCCTTTTTTACAGGGGCTCTATATCCTCCTCGAATATTTGGAGATGGTCTGAACAAAGAAGGAAAAAAAAAAAAAGAAAAAAAAAAGTGAAGAGTTAGAAAAAATGTATTTAAAAGCTAAAATTGATGTAAACAAAGACAAGTTTTTCAATTTAATATACACACATATTTTGCTAATGAAATAACTTGTTCTTTCATACAAAGTAAATTTTGACAAAACAGATTATTTTTACACAAAAAGATTGTTATTTTTTAATTACTTATATGCAAATAGATAATTAGAGAAAGCAAAATTGAAAAATACTATGTAAAGCACTTGTTTTTCCTTACAGACCAATTTAAACTGAAAACAAGAATTATAAAGCATTTGTATGTTAAAGACAATTCATGCAAAGATAGATTTAGTCTTAGAAGAGTGACATGAACTAATATACTATAACTGAACATAACTATCAAAATATTTTCATTGTCATAAGCAGAAATTAAATAAGAATCAAGCTAAACTTTTTAGTTTAGCTTGATTCTTATTTAATTTCAATTCTAACCACTCTCCTGATGGTTAGATATTAAAATGTAAATGTAAAATTGACATATGAATAAACAGTTCATGTTTCAAACATTTGTTTTTTTAATTGTTAAAGTTTTTTTCAAATGATTGATAAAATGAATCTCAGACACAAACTTACTTATGTTCAACAGGAGTTGGAAGAGGCCAACTCTCAGGATCCCGTGTTGGTTCTTCATGAACAAAATGAATGTTTGACTGAGGATTTGATTTCTGCATGCCAGTCAATATACTAAGGATGTCTTTTACTGCATTGTACTCCTTTGTGAAATAAATTTTTGCCTGACAAAGTAATTAAATGTATATATATTTATAAAAACTACCGAGTTAAAATGAAAAACAATTTTTTCAAAATTAATTTCCTAAAGTGTGATATAAGAGTAAAAATAATTTTATGAATGCAAATTTGATGATAAAAATGAAACCAATAAAAATATACAGTTAAGAGATTTTGAAAACAGTGAAATATTTTTTTTAACAATAATTTCACAAAGAAAAATGTAAAGTCAAATGAAGGAATAATTTTCAAGAAAAAATTTCATTGAAACAAATGTTCAAATGCATTTTATATATATAATTCATACAAATATAAAATTTATCACTTAGCCGATTGCTGTTTATATATGTATGATGTGCTTGGCAGAAGAGGAGTGTATTAAAAAAAAAAAAAAAAAATTGCTTTTTTCACTGCAAATTATTCATTATATCATATTCAAGTATTTTACAAAAATTAGAGCCAATTACACAATATTTCAAGCTCAATTTAGGCTTATAGTTTGTAACCATACAATGAAATGAGGTAACATAAACCATAGATTTGACTGTGGAATATTGTTATATAATTATAGCGAAATCATTAAGGTTTTTTGTCAAAAGCATTTTATTTTTGGTCATATATTAATTTAAAATATTCCTTTTTATAGGCTTTATTTTTGAAATGGAATAAGATTATTCTAAACTTCAGAATTTCACTATTGCCCATCAAAATGACAGGAAGAAAGCAATCTAAAAACAACAATGGAAAAGAGTGTGAACAAAATAGCTCCAGTTTGTTCAACTTAGTATTGCAGTCAAAGTATTCTAAAATGTTGCAAATAAAAAAAGAAAATGAAAAATACCTAACAACAAATGTAAAGTAGTCCTACATTCACAAGTACTTACAGCTAACCATGAAAAGAAATGTTGATCAAAACCTTTATACTGCCACAAAATTATCAAATGTTGAATATTCCCCCCCTGCTGCCAAACATGTCATATATATATATATATATATATATATATATATATATATATATATATATATATATATATATATATATATGTGTGTGTGTGTAATAATCCAAGTGAATCCTATTTATACAATATAAAATTTTTTAAAATATTTATCATCCATTGACTGGTTTGAAAAATCCTTGTAAATTTTATTTCAATTTACAAAAGGTGAAAATGATCAGTAACCTAATGTAACCTTAATTCCTATTGTATGAGATTATATATACAAAAATATTTTTACGGTATACTATATATCTATAGGTAAGTGAAAGTGCTCAATATCCATGATATGCAAATACAAAAGTAGACTCTGAGATCAATACTAAGTGCCGACAGTCTGTTTTGTGCTTGAATACAATCATCATGCCTGAAAATTGCATTCAAACATAAAAGACTGTCACCACCGAGGGTTGACGTTAGTGTCAACAGTGATGTATAAAAACACATGACAGTCATTATTATTATTAAAAAAAAAAAAAAAAATAATCACCTGTTTTATCATAAACTTCTAAGTATGATCAATATGTAATTGAAAACGTTAATAGAACAAGATTTAAAAAAGGTAATGAAAAAACTTTTCCCCAAAATGATGTTTTAACTGCAGACTTGCAGAATATACATTTAAGCACAAACATACACTCATTGTGACCACATAATTTAAAAAAATTTAAACTCACTCTACTCCATGTATTGAGTCGATTTCTGTCAGTTGTATCAATTAGTTTTTGGACTTTTAAAAGCAAACTATTATAATAAACCAAGGAAGTTTCATAATTCCCCATGACTGCATATTCACGAGCATTTTTAGCTGTTTCTGCAATCTCAGTCAGTACTCTGGAAATTGGGAATACAAAGAAATCAAATCATTATTGTTTCTCTTTTTCATTTTTATTAGAACTAATTTATTTACACAAACATATTTTGACATTTGGTAAAACTTACAAAATAAGAGAGTTAAATTATAACAGCATGGTCATAGATAAATTGAAATTTTAAAATTTTCTAAAAATTTAATTTAGGATTTATTCACCTGCAAATAAAAAAAACTTAATAAAAAATAAATTGATTATTTCCGAAACAATTCAATGTAATTTATAATTTGTTACCATAATGATATGCAGTATAGATGATTATAAATAATATACCAAGTGTAATAACAAAATTGTCCAAATCATGTAACAGCAATTGTCCATTTGTTACATTACATTAAGCTTTGAACCATTGTATCTTAAAAATAATTAAAGATATCTTACTGGAATTCTTCTAGGTTTTTATAACACTATTGGACACTACTATGAGCAATAAGAATGTATAATTACTCTCCAAGCTTAACAGAAGAGTCGTGATGAAATCGATCATAAATGAAAATAACACGTTCATCAATTAATCATAGCTAAGAATCAGAAGAATCACACACACACATACATACATACATACATACTGTATACATACACACACAAAGTACAGGGTTGGTACACATGGAATAAAATACCGGTAACCAGAAACACTATTCTTAAGAGAGTGCTCAATACCAAGCCGAGTAGAGCTAATATTTATTCAAATTTATAACATATATATGTTATAAAATCACTACAAAATTTGCAATTTTTGTAGTGATTTCATAATATGCATGTTATAAATTTGAATAAATTATACATATACTAGCAGTAGAGCCTGGCGTTGCCCAGGGATGTAACAGTAAGAGATGGATCAAGTATCGACCATCATAAAGACTGAAAAATAAAATTGACAAAGATTATTGTTTAAGGTTGATGGACACGCATGTTTTAATTAGTTTTTTTTTGTTTTTTTTTACGAATTGGTCAAACCCAAAGTCAAACAAGAACATTGTTTTCAATCGTTATGAGTCTATCGATTGAATAGAATTTTATTATAAACAATTGTCTTGTAAATGGAATTTTTAAAGCATTCTGAATGTAAAAATAAAGAAAAATGTGCAAGACAATAAGAAACACTACCTGCCAAAAAAAAAAAAAAAAAAAAAAAAGTGAAGTTTTGTTGAAATCAGTTGAAAAATGTAGGAAATCCGATCCCATATATAAACAAACACACAAACAACCTGGGTTTTATAATAAGTATAACTAGATATGAGTTGTCCTCCTTTCATTCTGGCGACAGAATCGTGTTTTATTGTGTTTTCAAATTGATTTTGTGCAAAAACAATTGTTTTTCCAATTTTTGATGCTGTCAGAACCACCGCAAGGTAATTTTACGTAGTCCTGTGAAGTTTTGTTGAAATCGGTTGAAAAATGTAGGAAATCCGATCCAATATATAAACGTACCGACACACAATCTGCGTTTTATAATAAGTAAGAGATATATATATATATATATATATATATATAATTCCAGGATCATTTTCTAACTTATCCAAGAAGATCTTCGCTCTCTCTAACCTAACTTTCTGTCCTGGAGTAACAAAGCACCTCACAGGTTTCACTTACAATTTCATTTTCAAGTCTTTTTCACTGCTCTTTCGACTGTCATAGATGAAACTCCTCCCTCACATGCCAAATGTCTTATGGCTTGAGTTGGATCTTTTTTTAATTGACCTCTTTAGCTCTAAGTAAAAATGATGATCTATCTTCCTGCTGTGACCGCCTGATCCGGTTTTCCTCTGTACTGTTCCCTCTTTTTTAATCTTATTCACTGTTCTCTTGATTGTTCTTGAATGGACTTTGAAGATGGAAGCCAAAGTATGAATGTTTATACATTATTGAAGGCCTGAATGATCTTTTCCCTCTCACCATTGCACATTTGGGAAAACAGCAGTGTCGACACAAAATGATTTTAATATGTTCTCTTTCTAGCAGAATAACTGAAAGGATTTTTCAGTGATTCTGTGACAGAGAGTCTGAGAAACACACATGCATATTTTTTTTTTTAGTGAAATTGGAGTGGATTTGAACAGCAAAATTAGATCAGAGCATTTTTGTTTACTGATGGTGAAGGAGGCAGGAGCTGTACCCATTGGAACTGGGTCATTAAGAGACAATGGAAAAGGTGAAAATAATTTTTATTGATTAAAACTTGGAATAGAGCTGAGTAAGCAAGGAGGACCTTTAGAATTCACATGATTTTGGTTGAAACAGCCATAACTCCGTGATAATCGCATGCAAAGTAGTAGGGCCAAGGTTCAGTTGTAACTAGCCAAATTTTTCTATATAAACGCGTAGTTATGCTGAAAAAGAAGCAGAATTAGCCTGGGCAAGAGTTGGGCCAGAGACAGTGTAGAGTCGAGTTGGAGAATCAAGGAGAGAACGTGACATCAGAGATTGGAACCGCTGCTTCTGCTACCATGAATATTACTACTACTGTTACTAGTGCTAAGGAGGAACGCCACTATAAACTTTAAGCCATGCACAGAAATCTTATTCCCCCATCGCAAGAGTCGTATATTGTTCTGAGACGATTTAACAACAAGTTAATCATAACACACTCTTTCTCTGTCCAGAATCCAGTGTATGCATTTTTACGTCAATTACCTTTCTTTTCTGTAACCCATTTCTTTTCTATACTATTCTTTTCTGCTATATAAAAGACATTAACAATTCAATCATTGAATAGTTGTTTGTCTGACTTTCTGCAGATATTAATTTATTTTTGCTGCATTCTAAATCAAACAACGTGGGCAGGAAGTAGGATTAAACCAGTGGACTGGTCAAATAATCTACAGATGCTCAGGGACCTACGGCCACTCCCTTAAGTTTGGTTATGACCGAGTAGACACCTCAACCCAGAGAGTAAGACGTCGGAGGTTGAGGGGCTGGGGTGAAAGTGTTAGAATTCTTACAATAAATGGTGTCAAGATGACATCTTATCTGAAAACCTGTAAAAAAGAAACACAATAAGTTTAGTGGTTTTTTTAGATATTAAACATTTTGTGGGATGGACAATTATTACATGCTGTTACATGATTTGGACAATTTTGCTGTTACATCTGGTATGGAGTCAATTTCAATGTTTACTTACGTTTCAGACATCATTAGATCAGTTCTAAAGTTGATTAATAAATTACAATCAGTTGTGCAGTTAGTCTGGAAAAAGGAAAACAAATTTATAGAAATATCTTGGTAACTGATTTTTTTAGGTAAAAATTGTAATTCATAATATTGATTAGATCCCCCAGCATTTTATATTTTTATATGCAGGTAATCCGAGACACTTCACAGTGATTTTCCACCTTTGGAGTTTGGTTAGCATGGGCAATCACCCAGAACTTCATTACTATGGACATGTCAATAGCGTTATAGTAGGGAAGCTGACATTAATATTGATTTTCACATTTGTGCCTCTCTAATTT
Source organism: Acanthosepion pharaonis (assembly GCA_903632075.3). Taxonomy (NCBI): domain Eukaryota; kingdom Metazoa; phylum Mollusca; class Cephalopoda; order Sepiida; family Sepiidae; genus Acanthosepion; species Acanthosepion pharaonis. Next base: position 70,060 of record CAHIKZ030001634.1, on the reverse strand, counting down.
GCTCTCTTCAGTGAAGACAGTACCTAATTATTTGAATTCGTTAGTGTTTCAATTGGATAACACTGATGAAAATATCCGAGTTTTCATCTGTCTTTCCTGTATTAATTCACATACCATGATGTTTACACATAGTGTTCAGTTCATTAACATGATCCTGAAGCTAATCTTTATTTTATTAAGCCCTCAGTAGAAATAAATAGTATATTTAACATCTCTAGATTTTGATTGCCCTTTCAGTGATTCTATTCCTATAGATAATAAACAAAAACAGCAAAAGGACAGTTTTGTTTGCCTCCACCCTCATGTCACCACCAAGCAGTGGTGTACAAAGCTCTGATATTGTCAAACAGCTGATACCATAGTCAGCCAGGATTTTCCAGTTAACTTGCCTTTCTCATTACTTATTTTTTTTTTACTTTCCACAATGTTCTTCATTTAATCTTCAAAATCATTCTTTTAAAAACTGATCAAGATGTTTCTATGTTCTCATCTTTCATAAATATATTCTGTAAACTGTCCTTCATGCCTCCCTGTTCTATTACACTAGTTTTATCATCCATAGCTTCCTAAGATTGATCTGTTTCACTCTATTATTCACTCACTCTTCGTTTCTGTTTGTTGAACTGGATGATAGGTTTGTTATCTGTCTCTAAATTGGCAGTCTTTTTGCTGCTCCCATCCTAATAGTCAATATGTGAGGCAGTTTGAAGGCCATTCTATTTGTCTGGACTTGTGCTGATAGAAAATGTTTGTGATGGAATTAGACTTACTAACTGTTCATCATTGTAATTCCTCTTACTAATGAAGTTATGATGGGCCTAGCAAGCCAGAAATGGATTTAAAAAAATGTTAAGTAAAATAAAAGTGAATAAAATGAACTAATGAAAGCAGAAAATGGAGTGAACTGGGATGGAAGAAAGAATATCTGAGAAATCAAAAACAAGGAATCAGAAATGCTGAAGTTTATACAAAGATAGGAAAACTGTTTAAAGTTATGGAGATTTCAGATTGTCAAGGAAACTAAAGATAAGTAAATAACCTAGACTCCACATTGTTGGTACTGGTTAAAAAAAAAAAAAAAAAAAATATGCTCATTCATTGCTGGACACTGGAGCATTTCAGACTAAATTATGAAACTCAACTTAAAGAGCAAAGGACAGCAGGATACTGAAAATATAAAACCATTATAAATAATATAAAACAATTTGGATTACCTTGAAACAGGGTTTTAGCATGCATTTTCTTAGAATTTCTTGAATTAGATCCTTTACAAAATATTTCACCTAAACAATCAACAAATTTCCAATATACTGAGGACTATTAATATATCCCCACAAAACTACTTGACCTTGTAGAGAAACTAAACAAAGTCAAACAAGATAGAATTCACTTATTAAACAGAAACAAAAAATACTTTATTTTTCCTAAATATTATGTTTCACCATAATGACAATAGCCTAAAATTAAGCATCCATTACAAATCAACTAATAAAATAATCTCATAAATTTCTATTCCAATCATAACATTTTTATAAAATGGTATTGTGAATATGAGCAATTAGAATGTAGGCAGGAGACAATACTGAAACAATAATTTTATTTGTTAAATACTAATAATATCATTTATAAGTCATTGCTGTTCAACTTAATCTTCACTTGGCACTAAAAGTATATAAGTACAAAATCTTTAATTTTAAACGGTACATTTTAGTAGACTAAAATTTGTTGCTTGTGCATATGTATCTTAAAATGGAAAGTGACTAAAAACTGGTTTCTAAGACAACAGTAACAGAGGAAAGAAACAGGTAGAAAGTAACAGGTGGAAAGAAAAAAAAAAAAAAAAAAAAATCAAAACTAACTACACAGTCAAAAAATGCTGAAAAAATTATGACAAAAATACAATCTGTTTACAGATCGTATTTTTGCCATTATAATTTTTTATATTTATTTTTGCAATGTTGTTTTGTTTAGTTGTGATCAAATTCAATGTTTGCTTCAACATGAAAATTCAAGATCAACACCATGTAAAAATAAAACCTAATTCTATAAAATAAATGTCTGCATTCTTGTTATGCAATGGCAGATGAATTTAAAAAAAAAAAAAAAAAGGTACACCTATTTAATTATCAAGTTAAAACAGTAATTCTTGTATTATAAATGAAACTAATCATGACCAAAAATAATTATCATTTGAAACTATGTATAGCTTGTGATACACACTTATTTAGTTGAATTTATGAACCTGTTGGCTATGATAATCCTTTCTTGATTTGAAAAATGTGTAGGTCATAGATATTTCCTTATAAAAACAGTTATCAGACCAAGTGATATAAAGCAAAGAATTATTTTCAAAAGAAATTCTCAAACATTTATAGTCAACGAGAAAATGGCATGTGGAAAAACACAACATTGTTTATAAGAGTCGATTCCATTTTCTTAAACAAGAAAAATTGGAAGAAGTTAGGACATAAAAATTATTTCATATTGTAAAAAGTTGATATGAAAATCAGTGGTGTAAATTTTTAATGTTAAATATATGTATATATTAAAATATATATAGAAAATCAAATAAGCAAACTTTAATAAAACTGACTACTTTTTTTTTATTTTATAGATTAAATTTATTTAAGCTCTCCTGAGCTAAAATTTACAGAGTAATTTATTTTATATATGTGCATGGTACAGTAAGGTGGTGAAACTAAAAAATTTTGAAACCTCTGAATATTTTCTAAATTCTCTTACCCTATTCAAGAACTTCATGTAATCACTAAAATTTTTAAGGGATTTCACAAAATTCCTATGAATAAAGACCAGTTATTTACTTGTGAAAATAACTTATAACAACTACTAATATCCTTGTCACAAATCAGCAGAAACATTATCATTTCAGTTGTAGTAATTATTACTACCTTAAAAGCTGCCCGATTGAGTGGCATTTAAGCTAACTCCTGTCCCCCCCCCCCGGGGGGGTCTCTTAATTAGGCCTTCAGCTTGTTCAGGGGTTTGAGAGTCCCTAAGTCTTTGCATATTTTCAGCTTTGGAAGCTCTCCTGGCTGCTGTTTGATCTGTGTTTTCATTTGCACAGAAAATTCTTTTTCTTTTGATTTTGCAATTAATTTTGATCATTCTCAAATTTATTTGTAAGTTATGAAAATGGTTATTGTACAAAATGATTTGTCGCAAAAAATACAAAAAAAAAAAAAACAAAAAGAAAAACAAAAAACAAACCCCAAAACAATCCCAGTAATTAAAACTTGGGGGATCCAAAATTTCAGGATTGCAGGCCCAGAATGTTTTTAATTTGCTCATGGAGTTGGCCTGATATGTTGGGCTACTGCCTCTAGGAGTTGAAAAAGTGTGACACACTGACATTCACAAAAAATGAGATTTTTAAAATTTAGAGAGTTTTATCCACTTAGGTGTTAGTTAGATCCAGTGACAGGATCCAAAGAGTGTGAGTTCAATACCCAGTTAAGGCAGTGGAGAACTTGGAGAGGGGAATTAACAGGAGATAACTGATATCCATTAAACATAGCATGTGGAACTAGAACAGTCTACCCCAGTAAGCGAAATAAAGGGTTCAGTTCAACATTCCAACCACCTGAAGAAGGTCGGAGTATACAACAACCGAAATGCTGTAATAAATATGGCGACAAAGATGAGGACAATAGTCCGAATAATGTAAATCGAGTACAGGATATGAACTTTAAAAATAAGAAAGAAAATAAAATATATTTAAAAATAATGATTAGAAATTTTGATCACTATTTTCTTGATAAAACTTTTTGTTAACATTTTTTATTTTAAAATAAATACACAATTCAACTATGTAATGTAGTTAATCAATCTTTTTAGAGCAACAAAGTAAAACATAATCACATTGTAAATTAGGTACCCCCACTAATTCACTGAAAAAAAGAGCATACCATAATGAAAAAATGCCCCGAACTTGATAAAAAACAAAGTTTTATTGTTAAAATCTTTGAAGGAAAGACTAAAGAATTTTTTGATTATTTATATTTTTTTAATACTTTTTAGCACATTCAAAATTTTGGTCAAAAATCTTGTTTTTCTTGCATCAGCAGGAGAAATAAAAGATGGATTAGTATAGAAAATTTTAACATTTTTTTGCGGTGAAAACACAATGATTTGGAAATTCTTGCAAAAATCAAATAATTGTACGATTTAATGAAACTTTCAGGACTTATTCACAAATGAATGAAATTAGTTTAGAAATTTTTTTTTTTAATAAAATCTTGGTAAAAATATTTTTATTTTTTTTTTTTTTTACATTTGTTACTCTCAACTTATTTAATTTCAAGAAATTGAGAAATTAAATTTTGACTAGCTTAATATTTATATTAGTCAAATGCAGAACTCTTTGGAGAATTTAAATAATTTTTTTTCATAAAACAGAAACACCAGTTAGTGAATATCAACTCTGAATCATAAAATAAAGAATGCAATAAAACAGACATTATTTAATTAGAAAAGCTTTAAATTACTTTTGTGAATAAAATATATTAAGGATTCTATTGTCTTAAAAAAAATTTTTTTTGATGAATAATGAATTTTTACAAGAATTGTTTTCATTATTTTTTTTAATCTTAGAATACTTTATAAAGTTTTAAATCTTTTAAATTTCTGCATTACTTTGACCCTGTTAACTATAAACTATATTTATTAATCATAAATGGAAAAGCTTAGTACAAATTGTCAAACACCAATATTTTTAAAAGAATTTTGAATTTTTTGTATATGTATAAATGTGCCAATTTTTGTAGATATGGTAATACATAACATTATCAGAAAATAAGAGCTATAGCAAATTTAAAGTCAAAGTATCTATAATTCAATAAAACATTAGATTATGGAGAATATTTTTGTAAATTTTTAAGATTACGGGGTAGGTAAAAATTATATAAAAAAGGTGCTCACATTATATTCTTCAATTATTATTTTTTTATAGATATAACCAACATAGAAAAACAACAATCTGTCATTTAACCTGTCAACACCTTAAATAAACAGTTACCAGTGTATTAAAAAAATGCATTTCTGTGATATTTTAAAATGAAAGTAAATAATATTTGTTTCAAATCAGATTAAACTTTAAATCAGCTAATAATCCCTCAAAAAAAGTTTTAGAAAAGTATATTTTACTTTTGGAAGTTTTTTTTTTTTTTTTAATAAAGAGAATTACATTATGATGAAAGATGACTAAAAAATAGGGCAGTAATCAGCTATTTTAGCAAAAAAAAAAACAAAAACAAAAAAAAACAACTCCCTTCCAGTCAATTTAAATTAGTATTTTGCTTGTTGGAAATATCAAATTTAATCCATTAGCTTGAAATTAAAATTAAAATAAAAGCTTCAAGAAAGATTTTTAAAAATTCATTTTAAAACTTAGGTAGCATATTTTCTGTAGAGGTACCTACTTTAGATGACAAACAGGCTGATTATGTTACTGTTGATGATTTAATGAAATTAGATTAATTCATTAAGTAGCAGTTACTTTTTATATTTGATACTATGAGTTTTGGTCTTTTTATCCAAGTCTACCATTGTTCCTTCGTTTAAGGCAAATCAAGTATACAATAAGTAGCAAAAACATTTAATAATTTTTTTTGAATCTTGACCCTGATAGAAGATGAAAAAGTAAATTAAAGATGGCATCAGAAAACATACATACAAAGATATGAAACAGTAAATGAAGATTTCTCTTCTAGAGATCAAGTTGACCTCATTGTCAAGCAGGCAATGGTACATATGAATTATAAATGGATATTGGTTTATCAAGACCATCTTACGAAGTTCTGTTTTTAAGGCCTCTTACTTCCAACTTGAAGTCGCTTACTAGCTGGTGAATGTATTCGTTTTGTTTAGTGCATCTACAACTGTACAGACTGATAATACAGTGTGTGGAAGAAATACCTCCCACATAATGGTATGTCATTAGTAGCAATATCTTCATCTAGCTAATGTCTTACCATTATGTGGGGGGTATTTCTGCCACACGCTGTATCAGTATTCACCACAAATATCATTAACTGAAGCAGTTTGGGCCTAATATTAAATTAGTTCATGGAAAACACAGTCATCCAGAGAGTCAAGGCTCAATGGAACATGTTAGTAATGAAATAAAAGGATATTATAGTATTAGGCAAGTACAAGATTTTATGAAAATCACCCAACACCAAAAAGAAACATCTATTACCCAAAGAGAACAGGCCAAAAGGGTCAGTAAAGATTTCATATTGATCTCTAAGCTGCAGGCATAACTTGGCAGTTCCTTTTCCCCTCATAGATAGAACAAGAGATAATGTACAAAACATTGGAGTTGTGGTGAATAAGACTGATCTATGCAAAATCATAGCAAAAAGTGGTTGACTCAATGGACATTACTCAAGCAATGTGTAATTTATGCCTTCATCTATTAGGTAAAGAGGATATCAATGAAAAGTATGCCTCTGTGTGAAATGAGTCCTAATTTGGTGATCAAAGTTTCATTAAATACAACTACAAGCGCAATTCAAGATAACACCACACTGTTGTAATAAAAATTTCTACAACCTAACATTTACCTATCTACAGTTAATTTTGGTTAAACAACTTATTAGAATTCAGGGATTTCAGGAAATAACTGATCATTATTCTGACTGATTTCATAAACTTCCTTAAAATTTTTAGAAATTATGTAAAATCTTTTACCAAAATGTGTTTTTAGGAAATTACTGAATTCATGATGTTACTATAATATTATCAGAGTGCACAAATACTACATAAGACAAAAATACAGATCATCTGATTTGAAGGAAAAGTGTTAATCTAAATGTAATCCTATTATTTTCAATGGGCACTAAAAGTAAGAATTTCAGGATGAAGCATTCATATTAATTATGATTATATTTCTTTGACTAAGCAGAATATGCACAGATAGAAAAAGAGGTACAATATTACAAATTCAAAAATCATGTTCATACATAATAAATCAACTGAAGGTCTGGGAAATGGTTCAAGCAGCCAAATTAGATCATTTCATAAGGCATTATTTGAACAGAATTTGATCAAATTAGAAGATCTTTGTTTTTAAAAAATGTATAGTGAGTCCTGGTAAAAAAATATAATATGAAAATGAACTATATAAACAATAAATGAATTCAAATTAAGATAAGGCATTTGCTTTCCTTTAAAACCCTTATCTCTTGCTAAACTTCTCTTCTGACTAATGAGAAGGCAAACCTATAATAAAAAGAGGTAAAGACTGACAACAGTGGAAGTTTGTTGGTCTATGGGTCTAGACATCGTAACTGGAAATCTATCAAAATAAGATATGCTCCATGCATAACTTCTGCTATATAAAGAAAATGAAAAAGAAAGGAATGCTGGAAAATAAAATAATTTTAGCCAATCAAAAAAAATTAACACGAGACACTTTTGATGTTAGCCAAAACCAAGCTTCACGCCAGTAGTCTGGGAGTCTTGTCAAAAAGGATTTATATAAACAGTGAAGAGACAGAAGGAGAGAAAGGACTGCCAGAGAAACCAGCCATGTCTATTGCATGAAGAAGTTAATCAGTCATCTGCTTAAGACATTTTTTCGCCCTTCTTAGAAAGACCATCAGACTGACACCATATCTATTTCTAAGATGACGGCTACTACTAAGGTCTAACTTCTAAACTGTCAACAACTGAACCAAAATAGACTTTCTCCTGACTGCTAACTTATAAACAAACTTTTGTTACAGTGAATATCAAAGGACTCACTCCAATCTAAATCAAATAAATAAATATATATTGTTTATTTATACCTTATATCCAGTTCATTTTATTTCCAAAGTTTCTGATAATACCAATAATATCTGGCAAATCTCCACAAGTGTGATGGGTCAATGTTCAGGTAGAGGCCTAATTATGAATGTGAAATGTATGAAAAGAATGAGAGTTATCTGACCAGAAGTGGCCAGATATCATGCACTATGTCCTACACCACTTCAAACAGAACATTGTCCTCCAAGTCTGTCTAAAAAGAATTACTTTAGGGCTCAGCTATGTGCCTTGTTTGTACTAAAAAAATTCTTAGTCAACACGAATCTCTTTCATTCAAATGACAAATTGCAGATAAAACTTAAGAGATTTAAATGTTCAAAATCAAAATAAATGCTTTAGTTATAAGCCATATATACTTTTTGGTGCACCAGAAAAGGGTTGTGTCATGAAAAACATAATACAAGTCTTAAACCTCTAATAAAAACTAAAAAGTGAAAAGTCTATAGTTGAAGAACTTATAAATCAGTTTGAAAAATCAAAGTAAGTGGGACGGATACATTTTTATTCATTTTTTTGTTGTTATTTTGGCCATATTTACTTAGTAAAAAAATAGTTCCTTTGATCTTGGTTTATATTTTTAAAAAAAATGTCCACTGAGCTTTTGAGAATGTTGTCTTTCAATTTGTCTTTTAAATTAATTAAAACCTTGCTCGTAACACAATGCTACTTCCAATGTGAAGCATATTTGTTTACCTTCCATTCTACATCATTGATAATAGTTGCTATGAGTGCATTGTGTATTGGTTAAAGTCGGAAGACGAAACGCGTCGGCAAAATGTAAGATTTTTTTCCAATTGCCATTTGATGCCAATCTGTCTTGTCCACAGAATTCATCTGGGAATTTAACTATATTGGTTAATGGTCAAAAGCAAACACTTAACACTACATTGAAAATCTGACTTGCAGTTGTGAAAAAAAAAAATGAAGCTTTCTTGAAGCTTTCATTTTAACGTTTATTGAAAGCTAAAGGATTTAAAATTTACTATTTCCAGTAAACAAAATGCTCTGTGGTGTTTTTCAAGCAAAAATTATATTGATTGGAATCTAATTTTTTTTTCATTAAAATCGATCAAAACAGTAATTTTTGACAGATTTGTAAGCAAAAGTTAAATCTCAGTTTAAAAATCTTGCAAAAATAAAATATACGTTTCTGAAACATTGAGAAAAATTAGCAAAGTTAAAGTTAATCCGATTTGAAAATATAAAAATTATTTATAGCATAAAATGTTGTATACAAGCATTTCTTAACTATGAGGTTTTGTTTATTTGACATGTTAACCGATTTATTTACACAATCAGATAATTGACAGTCAAATGTTTTCATAGTTAAGTATTGTGGGAAAGATGATAAAGTTTGAGAGGTTTTTTTCTGCCATAAATGGGGACAACCCTTAAAACACATGACCTTTAAATGCTAGATTTATCGTTTTGTACATCCATACTTCTAAAACCCTGCATTAGGCTATGGGCCAGAGGCCAAAAAAGGGCTTAGATTTTGAGTTCATGGACATTTTATTCATATGAGAAAATTTCAAGTGTTTCTAGGAGTATTTTTCGTGCTGATTTCAAATCTGAAGCGATCTCCAGGCTAAATGTGCGCACTGCTTCAAAAAAAAAAAAAAAAAGGGGATATAATACAGGGTGTGTCAATTACAGAAAAAGTCCATTTTCATGGTTTACTTCATGTAAAATGAACTTTAAATAAGTTTTTTAGCACATTTAAGTTAGGTACCTCCATGAGATCGCTAAAAAAAAAGAGCATAGCATGATGAAAAAAGACGCCAAACTTGACGAAAACAAAATTTTATCGTCTAAATGTTTGTTATTCATTAAGAGGAAAGGTCAAAGTATTTTTTGGGGTATTTTTTTCCATTTTTAATCGTTCCTAGCACGTCCGAAATTTTCGTTAAAAAATCTAGTTTTTTTTGAGTCAGCAAAATTGACCATTTTTTTTCCATTTTAAAAAAAACTGGAAATCTGACTTTTGAAATTTTTTTAAATATCAATTATCATTTTTAAAACTTATTTTAAGAAAATCAGAAATTATAATGTTTATTTAAAATATTTTGAACCAAACTTAACTTAGCTTTTGTGCCAAAAAAGATGTAATTTGAAAATAAAACAAAGCAGGTCATAAACTTTCGCGTCTCTTGACATGTGATGAATGATATATTTACGAATTCCATGAGGCTAATTTGTTCTACGGAAGGAGAAAAGTGAAATAATTTACATTTACGTGAACAAATTATTTACCCCGTTATTTTTAACAAACTTTCAGCGGTCTAATTTTTTTTTTTTTTTTTGTACTTAGCTTTCACCTTTTACGTTTATGATGCTTTATGGGAAATATATTGTAAAGAAATTAAAATAAAACTGTTAAGAGTGACATTAAATTTCATATTTCTTAAGAAAGGTATCTAATTAATTTATAGGTACCTTTCTTATGAAATTTTATCAGAATTGTACATAAAATACTATAATTTTATGTACATTTATTACATTCTACTGTTATTTGTATTTGCATTCATTTTATTATTAATTTTGATTTTTCATTTATGGAAAAATGTCGTAACTGAGATTAATATAAAAATAAGATCATATAAATTTCATAAGATGATACTGATACTTGTAGGTAACCTTCTCAGTTGAAATTGAAAAATCAAATTAACTTCTCCACACGTGTTTCGCAAAAAAAGTAAAGGCCTTAACAGCGGAGAACAATGCTTAACTCAAATAACGCAACTTAATTATATTCTGGTTGGTCTTCCGTATTTTATAATTACAGCTCGATTATAAGCACAAAATTACATTTCTTAATTACTGGGGATCTTCTGATTAGTCAAAATGATACAATTTACAACGCGCTAAAAAAAAAGATCTATCTCATAAGGACACTTATGAAAGCCGATGCGGCTTTTAACTAATTTTATAATATTTTAACAACTTAAATGTAAAATCTATTATAATTAATGAAATAACAAATAATTGTATTAAAAATTCATTTTTCATCGAAAAAATTTTTTGCTTTCAGAAAATATTGTCCATATTCATAAAAACAACTAAAAAGCAAATAAAAGCATTTGAAATTAAATAATATCTTTGTTTTATTGAGTTTTGTATGTTACAATTCAGAGCTGATTTTCAGGTACTGGGTTTCCAATTAAAAACAAAAAAAAAACATGATTTGCATTCCTCAAAGCCCTGTGCTTTTAATTATTGTAATCACTAAAACCGATGCGATCAATTTCTAGCGTTTTCATAAAATTAGTTATGGGGGGGTAATAAATATTTTAAAAAATATTTCTACCATGACTTTCATAAAAAAAACATATTTATAATAATTTCGATCATCTGTGAATAGTTCCTGAAAGTTTCATTAACATCCGATAATTATTTCTATTTTTGAACGATTTTTCAAATTAATGTGTGTCATACCAAAAAAACGTGCTAAAAATTGTCTATGTTATTTACTAGTTCCGCTGATACAAATAGAAAAAAGGTTTTTTTAATCAAAATTTAGAATTTTCTAAAAAGAAGGAAAATTTTTTAAAAATAATTAAAAAAAAACTTTGGTCTTTCCTCTAAATAATAACATAAGCATTTAGACAATAAAATTTTGTTTTCGGCAAGGTTGGCGTCTTTTTCATCAAGCTATGCTCTTTTTTTATCGATTCCGTGGAGGTACCTAATTTAAGTGTATCAACAAGAAGCTGATATATATCTATGCTCTTATATTATGTGTTAATTTATTTAATCAGGAATTTTCAGCAAATAAAATGACTTGCATAAAGCCATAACAATGAAAACGTTACTTTCTATTGTTGTGTGAGTTTCTCAAATTCAAATAACCCTGTAAAACATTGCAATGTACATTAATTTGATAAAAAAACATGAAAAAACCTTTATATATGTTTCCAAATCTTTCCTTTTCCAAAAATCATAGATGGAAGAACTGTTTTCAAATACTTCTGGTGATTGACTTTTCTTCATTTTGGACTGCCATTTACTTTTTGATGTAATTTTGTCACACATTTATAAAAGGAATTGAAAAATAATTGATTGTCCTCTAATCCTGCAAGCTCATCTTATCATTTTATTTCTCTGAGGAGTCAAAAAAAATCTTCTATTTCATTCATCTGCTGCACTTCATTTTTTTTTTAAGTACATTAAAACAATCTATACACTGGCAAAGGTCAGTACAAGGCAGTGTTTGATTTAACACAAGAACAACACCTGGAGTTACAGCTGTTCTTTTTTTTTTAGTTACAATTTTAAAAACTAAGTTCATCAAGGTAGATGGAGTTTTAGGAAGGCTACTCCAATGAACAACGAGTTTTTTTTATCTTCACATTTCCAGCCATGATTTGTTGCAGAAGGAATTAATATTAATGTGAAGACATTGTCAGCCAAATTACAGCCTGGTAATTTGCCCTTTCTGCATGCAACCATAAACTATTTTGGCAAGGTGGTAGAGTATTATCCAATTTTCCAGACATATGAAAAATATTAAAACAAGCAGTATTTACAGAAGAAACATTTCTCTGTCCAAATAGACAGCACACAAATTTTTCTAGTTGCTGAAACAAATCATCTGTCAGGTGCCAGTTGCAGCCTAAAAGTGTGAAAAAATTTGAAGAAATTCCTCTGTTTCTTTTTATTAACTGAAAAGGGTTTTATTTTACCCTTTCCCTTAAAGCAGCTAACAGTATCACACAATAGTGAATGCATGCAAAAAGAAAGTAAGGCACCAAAAAAAATTTAGGTCCACATTTCTTTGCAACTGATTTAATAAAGATCAAACAAGATGATCGGTTGGTATTAGTAGCCATATATAAATTACAGCTTAATTCATTTTGATGAGCAAGGCAAAGAAGAAAAAAAGATCCGTATCTGGAGTCTTAATGATAATGGAAGGAAAATTAGTTGATGCATGCTTTGCAAAAAATAAGCAAAAAAAAATTTTATCGGCTTCTTCATGGTCAGTTGTTAATTCTGGCAAAATTGTTGTGATTACTTCATTTGTGTCACTATGAGGACACAGCATGAAACATCCTTGGCTAAATGAAAAATCACAGTTTTTCCATGAAATTCTTCTGCTGGCAATTTTTTCCAATGCATCAACATAAATAAGATGAGGGATTCTTTATTTTCACTAGACATTTTAATTTTCGAAATTGTACTGGTGTTTTCTGTTTTTTCATTCAAAACCTTCAAAAGGTGGCATGGGGTAATCAAACAGCATCTTCTTTTAGAGTCTTTAATATTCCATGGATTGTTAATTTTTTGTCAAACAAAAAGTCAACTCTTGATGACATATAAGTAGAAGCAAACTTGATTACATATCTAAAAACATAAATACTTAGCTCACCAAACCTTGATGGAACATGGTCTGCAAGCTGTTGTAAACTGCCATTCCATCTAATATCAGTGCTGCATTTTTTTTGGAATATTGTTAATTTTCATATTCAAACTTTACAAAAAATAATGAAATAATGCAGCTTTGTTGGTACGCTGCAAAGAACCATCAGGTTACTTAGGCTAGATGGGAACTCTGAAAAAAAAAAACATTTTTTCCAGGTCAACTTTTTCTAAATTGCTACTATAAGAAAAAAGTGAGAAGGGCTTTATCTGCTTTCAAGCAATCTGCTTCCTTCTTTGCTCTTTTTGTTGTGAATGCTTTTTTTTGAAGATCACTAAAAGTTTTTATCTTCATTGATTTTAATGGTGCATTCAACTCCACATTTTTCAAAATTAATCGTTGTTGAACAAACTGATTAGAAATATTACAAACTTGTTCATGTGCTGTCAAAATGTCATCTTTAATTTCAGAAGATGCTACTTAGCCAGATTTATATGTTAATTTTTTTTTTAAAATATGCAAATGAATTTTGCATAGACTCAATTGTCTGCATGACACTATGAATATCTGCTTCATCCTTTTGATATTTTCTTACTACTCAGGTCTTTTTTTATTATGGCAGCTCTCTCCTTTTCCAGCCATTTCAGTACAGTTTTTAGAGATTTGAAGCACGTTGATTAAAAGATAAAATCCAACGATGAACAGCATTGTCATTATTTGAGAATCCAATCTGCCCACCTCTGGTCTTTTTTATCTCTATTCATTGTCTGTTCAATCGTCTGGTCCATTGCCGTTTAATTTTTAAAAGGGGTTACTGGTTTTGTTGCTGAACTACAAAATCCCCAGCAGCAAGATGCTTTGCTATTGCAGGGTGGGTATCTGGAACAGCAAACATCTCATAGATATAAACAGGAAGATATTCTAGCATAGTTCAAATGGTCATATGCAAAATACCAAGGTACCATTTCTGCTGCTGATTTAAGGTGAAGAGACCAATCTTCTGTTTGTGTAATCACAAAAATAAAATTTAAAACAAATCTGCCATATTCAAGTAACTCATCCAAAATGCAAAAATTGAAATTGGCTGCATCTCTCTTGAATAAATAAGGATAGTTTGCTTTTCAAACTCTTTAAAACCATTTGATGTGCAGAGATCTTGGAATTGTGTTTTGGGAAAAGCATAATATAAATTTTTAGACAATGCAATGAATTTAGCTTTTTCTTCTTCACTTTGTGTTTCAATAAAAATAGATAAATAGTTCCTCCTTAAGGCTTCAACATAATTTTTATGATTGACACTTTGATTATAGTGCCTGCCTTTCATGACTCCAGGTAGTGATCCTTGTGCCACTGTTCCAGCTTCAAGTGTTTGGACATCAGCTAGCCCCAAATCTTCAAAAAAAATTTCCAATGACAAAAGAAATGACATGCAGGTGTGGAACTCACCAAGTCTGACAACTGTTTTTTTGCATATACATGGCATCATTCCAACGTACTTTTTGTGCTTTAGCATAAAATGCAAGATCAAATGTTAATACAATACATTCAGTTTCAAGCTCATCAGCAATAGCAAGACTTTTCAAAAAAACTGCATTCACAGTACTTAGTTGAGTTGGGTTACCATTGACCACAGGCAAATATCCAATATTGCTTTTTAAAATATTTGGTCCTGTAATAAAAGAATATTGAAACCTGTCCAACCTGGAATTGGAGTAGTGTTTTTGGTTGTCACTTTCACAGTGCATATTGATCCTGGTCATATCCAAATCAGTAATGCTTGTTTTGATCTCAAACAAAATGATTTAAATAAAGCATTTTGAATTCTGTCAATTGAAACTGAAGGTAGGAAAGGGCCTACTCTTTTTTTAATTATACATAATATTTTGATATGGGTGCTTCATTTAGCATTTTACTGTGCACTTCTTACTCCTGATCATTTGGGGCTGGTCTTTTTCTATTTTGACATCTTCAATATGTGATAAAATTTCAGAAAGCTGCTGCACCATTCTTCTCCAAAGTCATTATTATCCCAGGCTAAATGTGTAAACGTTTTTTTTTTAAAAAATAGATGGAATGTTACTTTTTGATAGTTGTTGTTCAGCCAAAGCCGTATCCAGTTCTAGAGTTATGCTGTGGCTTATAGAGTGCCCAAACCTATTTAAAATGCCTATAAGTTTTGACTGACCAGTCCAGTGTCAACAGCCATTCCCAGTGCATAATGCTTTGGTAAAAACAAATTTCCTCTGTGAGAAAGGTTCAGAATATCTTGTGCTATGGCAAGTAGCTTTCTCTTATCTTTCTCAGACACAGTAATAAATCTATTCTTCATTTCAACTTCATCAGAAAGACCACACATCAATGCCAAATTAATTAAAAAAGTTCTACAGGAATTATTTTCATAGCACATTCTGTAGTTACACTATTGCTCTTAGGAGGCGAAGATGTTGGTGATTCCACAGAAATAATCTGATTTCTTAAATACATGCTAGCATGGTACAAATTCTACCTATTGTTTTCATTGCCATCAAAATGTATTGCATAAATATTCGGGGGAATTCATTTTTGCCGTATTTTCAAATTTTTGAATTTAAGGGAGATAACTATTAGCCTAAGAAACGTCATATTTACTCAATTATTACCTCCCTTAATTGATTTTTATGCTCAAATTTACCGATAAAATATTCAATTTAAAATGCAATTTATAAAAAAATGAGCGAATTCTCACCTGGAGAACTTTTTAGATTTAGACTCTACGGCATCGAAACTCCTGAAATCAAGTAAAATTTTTTCATATAAATTTTATGTCCACGGAATGAAACGAAAATCGACCGTGGCCTATAGCCTACATGTTAATCACACATAATACAAATCGAAATTCTTTGAAAAATATTTGTGGTCGTCAGATTGTAATAAATTTTAATGATTAATAAATATAGTTTTACTTAATAACAATATTTCCCAAGAATTATCTCATCGAAAATGAATTTTAAAATATTTAAAAACTTCATAAATTATTCAATTTAAAATTGTAAAAAAATGATAACAAAAAAATTCATTTTTCGTCGAAAATTTTTTTTTCTTCGGACAATATTGTCTTTAAAAGCAATTAAAAGCTTCTCTAATTAAATAATGCCTTAGTTTTATTGCTTTTTTTATTTTTCGATTCAGAACAGATTTTCGGTAAGACTGGGTCCGATTTTTCAAAAAATAAAAAAAAAATTCGGTGATTTAAATTCTTCTAAGAGTTCTGCTTTTAATTTATAGTCAAAAAATTATCTCGGTGAATTTCTCAAGTTTTCATAAAATTAAGTAAGGGGCTGAAACATGTGTATATATATATATATATATTAGTACCAAGATTTTCTAAAAGAAAAAAACAAAAAACAAATAACAAATGCGAATAAGTCCTGAAAATTTAATTAGAATCCGACAATTATTCGATTTTTTCCAAGAATTTCCAAATTAATGTGTAGTGTCACCGCAAAAAAAGAGGCTAATTTGCTATGCTATATAGTACTACCAATAAATAAGTTTTATCAAAATTTCGAATGTTCTAAAAAGGAGTAAAAAATTAATTAAATAATTTTAAAAAACACTTTCCTCTTAATGATTTTGTTTGACGATAAAATTATGTTCTCAGTACGTTTGTAGCCTGCTTTCATCACGGTGTGCTGATTTTTTAGCGTTTTCCGTTTCGTGAAGGTACCTATGCGAAAGAGGGCCTCACATAAAAAAAGACCTTAGAATAAAATGTTTGTCTTTGTGAGGACTGAAGAAATAAATAGATATAAGGACGTTTTTAATTAACCTAAGTGCGTTAATTATAAAAACGGGTAAAATTAAAATGGTAAATTTGCAGATAATGCCCCAATGACCAATTTTTTAAAAATACATTATTCCTGGTGTTGTGTAAAAACCCTGATTATTACACAAATAGCAATAAAAATGAGGAAACTACCGTTTTAGGAGATATTTCCAATTTTAGTTGGGTCTCGAGTACAACTTGGCCACTTCAGTCAGGAACCTAAATCGAGCAACATATTGCTTGACGTAAATAGTAGAGGCCAGGCTGTATCCAGGAACCAACTAAGATTGGCAATATACCTCTAAACAGTATGAGTTTTTAGTCATTTTTTATTGCTATTTTTGTAATAATCAGGCCTTTTTACATCAGGAATAATGCATTTTTTAAAAATTGATCCCTGGGACATTATCTGCAAATTTACCTAAAAAAAAAAAAAAAAAAAAAAAAAAAAGATTCTGAAGTTCAATTAGAAAGCTAAATTATTTCAGTGAAATTAAAAATACAAGAAAAAATAAAAAATAAAATGAGATGGATTTTTTTTTAAATTTTTCAATAAGGAACAGTGTAGGTAAGATAATTACTCATTTCGATCACCATTATTATGCATCGTGTAAGTAATGTGTAACGAATAAAAAAAATTGTGTTCAAACTTCATAGAAAACATGGGAGGAAAAACAGTAAACATGCAAAAACACGTGCAACAAGAAACAAACAAAACACTGATATTTGAATGGCGTAAGGAAAGTTGTATGAAGAAATAAAAAAGATTTAATAAAAAAATACGAAAATTAAAGAGAAATAAACATACAACAATAATACCTGGATGTTGAATTAGAACCCCAGTAACCGTTTTTTTTTACTGAGTAAATGTTAATTAACTTAGTAGCAGTAGTATTCGTGGCCAGTTAATCATTTAAAGTAAATAGTCGTCCCATACAGTTCACTATCATGTTTTTTCACTTAACTAATTCAGATTGTAACGGATGTATTACGTCTTTCCCAAATAAAATGCTAACGATAATAGTTAAACTGAAATAGAAGAAAATTTCTTACTAGATGTTTCGTAATTGGTGTGCAACAGTGGTCATATTTGGAACTAGGGAAGATAACTCTAACATTGCTCTCCCGTAGGAAAAAAAATCAGTGATTTGGGCTGAATCAATATAACCGGCTGAATAACCATAACCAAAATCTCGATACAAAATACAAAATTGTTAACTTACAAACAAGGTAATATTGATAAAAAGATAAGCAAATATTAAAGTAAATGTACTTAAAGTACTATTGTTTTAAGAGATAAAATATTCCACATACAATTGAATAAAGGGAGAGGAAAAAATTGGTTATAAAAAACTTAAAATCTGAAAAGTGTAAAAAAAAGAAAATGAAGTAAAAATACTATACACAGATTCAGTTATAAAGAAAATAACTATAGAATAAATAGATTCTAAAAAAATCAGAATTAAATTAAAATTTTGATTATAATGAGAATGATTTGCATATTCATTGTATAAAACAGATATAGTACTTGAGTGTGTAGTGTTTGTGAAGAAAAACTTTAAAAATCTCCATAAATTAAGATTTGGCAAAATTAACAAATTATACAGATTCAAATTATAGCAGATACCTTATTAGAACATATTCTATTAATTTCAGACAAAATAAAAAGAATCTGAAAATTATTAATAAAATGATATACATACTGAGTGAAAACCAACTTAAAATGAAATTTTAATTAAGTTATAATAATAAAAAAAATCTCCCTTTGCCTAGTCTATTTCTGGTAGCACAAAACTTTTTTTAAAAGAAATTTAACTCAAAAGTTCTTGAATTGTCTCTGTGGTTTGTAAAACAACATAAACAATTTACAAATATAAAATTTTTTATTGCACTTTATCTGGTTTCTCCTTTTCCTTTTTCTTTGTGGACATGTTGAATATGTTGGTGATTTGAATCAGCCTGCAACAAAGAAAAAGGTGTTTAAATATAAAAATATAAGATATTCTTATATTTGTCAGAATGCAATTCTTTCCTTGTAGTTGTTTTTCAAGATGTTTCCTTGTAGTTGTTTTTGCCATACTCCTCCTGATCTCCTGATCACAGATATGACAGCTTGGAGCGGGTCTCTTCTTTCTAGTGCTTCTGTAGGAATCCTTCTACTCGGTTTTTCATTGTATGTTAAAATTTGTAGTGTCGGGATTCGATACATTAACAAAACATCGTTACAGAGTCGCTCGTAATTTGACTGTCTAGAATAATCACACGATTTTCATTGAAGGAATAAAATTCAGTAAAAAAGATAATGTAGTTTCAACAAATAATCATTAATTTAATATAGCGACAAGAATACAAGCAGTTGATGATAGATTGGAAAGTAATGTCTTTTTGTTTGGGTTGATAAAGTTCTGAAATAAAATATAAATTCTCTTTGTGTACGTATGTGAGAAACAATAAAATGTGATAGGTGTGTTTGTATGAAAAAGTCAACATGTGTGTGCGTGATTTATAGTAAAAGCGGATACGAGAGATACGAATTGTTTCTTACTGTTGGCGGTGTTGCCGTGGTCTGGAGTTTGTGACACTGTCGCTTTTATCATGAGGTCATGAAGATAATCAGCGAGAGTTGTGTAGAGTTTAGTGACAGCCACGTGTATCCTTGTTTGGGAACAGATTTCGTATGTTTTTATACACTTTTTCTGAACAAAATCGGCTCCAGAATTAAATTATTTGTTTATTCTTAATTGGCCCTAAAAGCGCACGTGGTATGTCTTCTAATAGATCCATATGATATTTGGTCGGTATCTACCTAAAAATAATGACTAATACAACAAACATTCTGATTTGTAATCTATGATTTTATTGGTGTGTTTTAAGATGCAAGTGTTTTCTTGAGTGTGATTGGTTTATAAATATTGTATTTGATATTTTAGTGGACACGACACTTCTCTGAAGGGGAGCTGGTTCATGTTCCTCCACCTCGTCTCCATGTGATTCTTCCTTTTTGGGATCGTCTAGCCTATCCATACTCACAAAGATTTCCTACTCACTTTCAGACATATCATCTTCAGTACTTACTAAAGACTGTGAATTCAGGAAGGAAAAAAGGTCCCTGATATGGCAATGCATTCTGTCCATAGAGACCAATTGCGGACTAACAAGTCCAGTAATTCATCCCTTTCTGAAAGTTGTTGTACACCAGTTGTGTGAGACCTTTACCCTTACAGAGTCTCCCACCTTGTACACTTTGTGGCCCACTTCAGACATCATTGGAGGTGTTGCAGGGCTGATAAGGATGTCACCCCACAAGCTTTTAGAAGAAAGATGTGAACAGACAAGACAATGAGAGAACAAAGGCAGAGGTTTAAAAATAATAAATGTCAATTTTTATTTATCCAAAATGTACTGCCTGGAGAAATATGTTTGTATTGGTACCGGGTCCGGTATGACTGGTTTCCTTCAGGGGAAGTTGTTTTGGTTGTATCGACAAAACGAGTGTAGAGTTGATCGGCGGCGGTAGCTGGTTGACTGCTGGATGGGAGAATTGTCAGCGACAGTAGCTGGTTGATCGATAACGCATGAAGATTCATTGGGTTGGTTAGGACAAGTCTCTAAACAGGGCCGAGTCAGAGTAGTGATACAACTTCCAGGGTTGATCAACCCCAGAGACGGGGTCGCACTGAAGTGTAGCACTTGACAAAGATGGAATCCCTAAACAGGGCCAAGTCAGTGTAGTGTTACAGCTTCCAGGGCAGATCAACTGCAGAGACGGGATCGCGTCAAAAGGTAGCACTTGACCAAGGCGAAGTCCCTAAACAGAGCTGAGTCAGAGTAGTAGTGATACGAATTCCAGGGTGGATCAACCGCGGAGATGGGATCGTGCCAAAGTGTAAAACTTGACGAAGCTAGAGTCAGAGAGGTGATACGTCTTCCAGGGCGGAGCGACCGCGGAAACAGGAGCATGCCGAAGAGTACTCTCTCGACGAAGCACTGGAAGCTCACAAAGGTAGCGTACTACACTTTGATCCAGACCACTAGGCCGAGCAGCCGATATTTATTATGTAAAAATACATAATTGTAGCACAAGACCAAAAAGGGGGAGGGTTGAAGCTGGTCATCACTATCAATCTTATACCTAGCTAATCCGAATCACGACCCATTCATTCATTACAATTTTTGCATTCACCATAAAAACTCGTCCGTCACCAATTGATCCTCCATACACCAGAATACCACATTCTCTCAAGCGAAGCCTACAAAATGTGCCCCATGCCATAAAAATTTGATGATAATAAATTATTCTATTTAAAAATCTAATCATGACGAATGAGAGGAGAGGGAGATAAACCCAATAACAAACTAAATATAAACACAAAGCAAACCAAACATAACTGGTTAGTAAGGCCCGTCCAACCCTCAAGAAAGGAGAGGCCACTGTATTCTGCCCATTGAACGCAATCAAGAGGCTCTCTCGCTAAGGGAGTGGGAAAATGAGAAACTATAGATGGACATGGGAAATATAAAAGCTGACCCAGTCCAGATAAAAGGGGGCCAAAACAAACTGAGGAGGTTGGGAATCTCAACTTGGATCATAACCAAAGATGCAGCCGGGAAGAGGCCAGGAACAACACTTACTCACATTAACTAGGTACACAAAAGCTTGTCTAGCCTAACCAAGGGGAGGGCTCCACAGGAAACCACCCCGATGTGACGTAGGTTGACCTAAAAGAGAAAATCAAGGCTAACCCCGTTCACACGAACCAAGCTCGCCTCAGTTACCCACCTTTCGCTGAAGACTGTCGAATGCAAGCGTTTTCTATCAGTTCTAATCTTCATCTTGAGCTGATGCTCAAAGAATTGGATCTTTCTTCTAAACCAAGGTCACGATGTTCACAGTCTGGCAAATCCACCAAGCCCCATATGAAGACCATGTTATTGAGTGGCAGCCGATTCCAAGCCAATCGCCAGGTAAGCAAAAACTCAGAGTTACTGAGATAATCCACCACTGGCGCCCAAGACCAGAAAGAGCGATATTCCTCCCACGACAAGTCGAGCCGCTTACGTAGAGGATCCTTTGTGGCCCCCTCCTAGGCTGTGAAAGGTCACTGGACTGAGGAATTATCGTCAAGGCATGCTGACACTTGCGAAGGAAATCCGACTGATCCTGCGGTTTACGATGGCGCTCAACCTGCGAGATGTGGGGACTGATAGTAAGGAAAGGGAATGCATCCCTGAAAATCCCTGCCATAATCAAATCTCCTGTCAATGCGTGGTGTAGGAAAGCCAACCTCAAGGCGAGCTTGTGGCTTACCAAGTGTGGCATTCCCAGCCCTCCATG
Source organism: Acanthosepion pharaonis (assembly GCA_903632075.3). Lineage (NCBI taxonomy): Eukaryota > Metazoa > Mollusca > Cephalopoda > Sepiida > Sepiidae > Acanthosepion > Acanthosepion pharaonis. The sequence continues at coordinate 47,731 of CAHIKZ030001634.1, read as the reverse complement.
ACATGGTTGTTGTGCACAGGCTTCTCTGTTAACCTGATGCTTGTGCCCCCTCCACAAAACAGAGGATAGCGAGCGCTCGAGCTGCTTCCGATGATCATAACAGAGAGGAAGTACGGACAATCGATAAAGGACAATGCTCTTCAAGGACAACCTCTGTCGACGCCAAGTCTGACCGGCCGCGTTAACCTTTGCTCGTACTTCAGACCAATTTTTCTCCAGCTGGAGGTCGGGTCCAAACCACACTCCAAGAATACAGACAGAACCGTCCGTCCAACCGAAGGGCTCCGGAAGATTGACCCCCTTCCAGGCACCTAACTGGAAGCCGGACGACTTGTTGCGGTTAATGTTGGCCCCTGTCACTTTTTTGTACCGATCAAGCGCCTTCAGTACCACCTTAATGTTGCTGTGGGACGTCACGAAAGTTGATACGTCATTGGCGTACGCAGAAACCCTGGCTCGAGCCCCTCCAGGAACGGCGATTCTGTGTAGGGCCGGACTGAACACCCTGGCGAAGGAGAGGCTCCAACGCCAAAGGAAAAATAGGGACGACAGTGGACAACCCTGACGAACCGACCTAGACAGTGCAAAAGCGCCCGACAGCTTCCCATTCACCTGTACCATAGCACTAGGGGAGCGATATAGGAGGCTAATCCAGCAGCAAAAGTCGGGTGCAAATCTGGCAGCCTGCAGGACAGCCGCAAGGTAGCGATGGTCAACCCTATGAAATGCCTTGGACTGATCTAAATTGATCAGCGTGGTCTCATCGTCGTCTTTGACACCCTCTATGGTTGTGCGGATTAGATGCAGGTTGCTCTGAATTGTTCGGCCCCTCACAGAACAAATCTGCTCCGGACCCAACAGAGAATCAGCAACTGACTACAAACGCTCCTGCAGGAACTTGGCCAAAATCTTTAACTCTGTGTTTAGCAGAGTTATGGGCCTGTAATCATCTAATTGTCCCCCAACATCCTTGCCCTTTCTCAACAGCGTGATCACACCCCTGGAGAACCGGCCAGGGATGGACCCCTGCCGGAACCACTCGTTGAACATGACAATCAAAATCGGGACAAAGATGTGCGACAGCCTCAAGTACAATTCATAGGGCAAACCATCCAGACCAGGCGACTTGCCTCTGCCGACCTTCTTCAATGCCGCGTAGACTTCGCCCTCAGTGATCTCTCCCTCGCAGCTAGCCGCTTCAGTCGCCGAAAGCCAAGGAAAGTCAGCCAAATAGATGTGAAACTCCTCCTCATGGAGACCAGGCTTCTTGGTAAACTGGTTCTCAAAATGCCGTCGAAATGCCGTCGAAATGCCTCGCACATGTTGTCAGTGGCCTGAAGAGTGTGCCCCTCCGGGGTTTTGACTTCATGAATGTACCGATCGAACCCTCGACGAACCTCTTCCTTGAGCAGTTTTGCTCCCATGTTCACCGCTTTGGAAGACATCTTGCTTATCCTATGTCTAATTACCTGGCCCATGTAGCGCTCACTATTCAAACGCTCCACTGCCTCCCTAGCTAAGGCTATCTCTAGGGGATCCCCCCCAGCCACCGCCCGGGAAAGACTAGCCTTAAGTGTCTTCACCTTCTCAGCTCTATCTAGGGCGAGCTGTTTGCTGAAATCAGTAGTGAACGACCTAACCCTACACTTAAGTCTCTTCCACCACCTATTCCCAATAACCGCCCACCACTAGTTCCCGCTGCACTAAGCTAGTTAGCTGCTCCCGGAAGTCCCGCCTGTCCAGCAAAGACAGATTGAACTTCCAGTAACCAGCCATTCTAGGCCTACGGTCTAACGCCATCCGGGCACAAATGAGTTTGTGGTCCGAATAGCCTACCCAATGGAACGTGGGACAATCTAACAAGTCTACGTCGGCTCCTCTAACATTCTGTCCAGGTAGCTAACTACCCAGTCACAAGGCCAACTAAGAGCCCACGTCCACATTCCCCCCACCGGGGTGATCAACCCGGTATCTATCAATTCGTTGATCAGATCAAGCAAGCTACGATCGCCCCTTCTCCCACTAGCACCCCGCCCCCGATCTAACTTGGGGTCCAGGATGGCATTCCAGTCCCCCATTAAGACTAGGTGTGTTGAATCCACCAGGAACGGCCCCAACTGCCGAAAAAATGAAACCCCCTTCTCCTGGTCGTTGGGCGCATATACCACAACAACCCAAAACGAACCACTTTTCATAAAATATCGGCCACGATCAACCGGCCCTCGACATCGGTATGCACAAGGTCCATCTTTGCAAGAAGAGTACGCTTCACCAGCAAAGAAACTCCTCTGGCAAGCTGGTCCTCATATGCTGGATAGACGACAAAGTCGTTAGACAGCACACACGCATCGGAACTGCAAACAAAGTGTGTCTCTTCGATCGCGGCAACATCCACACCGAACGACAAGAAGTCACGGAGCAGGCGAGCAGCCTTACCCTGATCCCTCAAGCCATTCGCATTCAGATTGGCTATCTTGATAATCAATTAGGCCTGAAAAAAAATGAAGAGAAAGACATACGGGCCGGAAATCTGCATTGGTAATGACCCCGACGGATTGTCCCAGGCTCAGCTGTGCCAATCTCCAACGTCATCTGTCCTTCTAGGACAATCCCGCCGACGTCCGTAGGATAAGTTAATTTGGCTACCCTATATAAGGAGGGATGAAGCAAGACGGGGACCCTCCAAGCGCAAGAATATCTCATTTTTTTTTTTTTAGGTCTGGTGAATCTGTCACCATCATCCTGGTATTGGGAAAGGCGTCTGAGCTAGTTGCCAGTGTCTTTTACGCAGGTGATTACCCCAGGGGCGTCAGGAAAATTACGGAGGTCATCTGTCGATTTCCCATCGACCGATGTCATCTTAAATAGAAGACCCAATAAGGCCTTCTTCTGTTTAGATAAGTTCTTTTTCAGTTCCTTTCTGTCTACTTTGCAAATGGATTCTGAGCCAGGGAAATATTTCTTTTTCTTTTCTCTGGCAGGGTGGACGGGGAGGAAGTGGATGAGTGAGGGGGAGTAGACATTGAACTAATGGAGGAGGTTGAGGGGGGGGAATGGAGCCCGAGTGGGGGAAGTGGGGAGGCTCCTTGCTTTAGGCAAGACTATTTGGCAAACAGAAAATGAACAAAAGCGGGTTAACAAAAGACAAAATAAGATAAAACTCAACTTGCCAAAACGTAAGTCAGACATCAAAAACACAAAACTAAAAAATGTGAAAAGTAAATCAACCAAGTCAAACATTCAAGACGAGTGAGGAGACAGTAAAAATTAAAGCAAAAAATTACAAATGAAAATAAAGAAAAAAGTAAATAGAACAAAAAATAAAAACTTGACTGGCAAAAAAAGAAACAAAATTAAGAAAAATGCAAATAGGTAGCAAAAGAAAAAGTTAAATAGAAAGATAAAAACGAAAAATACAAAAAAGAAAAACTTCAAAAGTAAAACTGAAATATATACACTTAGTGTAAATTTGTAGTTCCAAGTCGTCAAATAACTGTTAGCATACAGATACTACACTTTGATCTGGGCCGAGCAGCCGATATTTATTATGTAAAAATACATAATTGTGGCACCAGATCAGGCGTTGTGAAGGTCAAGGTCGTTTTTCTAAGGAGTGGCTAATGGTGGCCACGACAGAGGTACTGAATCAATCCCTTTAAGAAAAACAGTTTCTGTGGACTTGATTTGTGGGCGCAATCAGAGGCAAGATATCACCATGACACTTCTGTGTCACCACTAAGTTATGACATTTCCTACCAGGACATGCACACATTAGAATCCAGTAATTCTTCCCATCCTTTGGCAAAGTCCTGGAACTTCCTGCTGTGGGATGTGATTAATTGTCTGTGAGTAGCTTACATGGTAGTCCTCTTTCACATAACACTTACTCCAGCTGAGGTATGATACACAATGCCCTACAGAAAACAGCTGCCATACAGAAAAAACGTGATGGGCTGTTACTGTCCATGCTGAGCCGGTACCAAGTACTGTTCACTCCTAGTCTGCCCTTTTGCCAATGGACTGGTGCAGCATCTATTGTTGTGCACTTCACACAGGACAAATTTACCATGGCCTTTGACATGAAAGGACAAATTCTCTTTAAAAAATATGTGGAACACCACACTCCCGGATGCCCACTGTGTCAATGTACTTCCATTATCTTTCTGTGGCTCATTGCATCTAGGGAAGCAGCACACACCTGCTGTACAGGTTCCTACCCCTTTTTGGCCATATTGAGCCACCTTTGGAGTATGCAGGTCGTCTTGTCTGCCAAGTTTTGATTTTGGTTTGATGTGACCACCACCATGTCCACAGACAGTTCCTTCATTGTGCTCAATCATCAGTACATCAGCATCTTGTTTGCTGCTTTGCCCATGAGAGTGTAAGACAGACATTAGTACACACACAAGGAATCAGTTTTTATGTGAAAACTCTTTATCAGCCACTGGAGAGCCAATTTGAGCCTTTTGATTGCAGCATCCTGTTTAGCCAAATTGGGCATCATTTGTTGGCCAAAACCAGCATGCGTCCTCCAACATTGCTCCATTTTTTCCAGTACCACTCTTGTCACTAGGGAACATGCATTGATGCATATGTCGATTTCAGATCCATGAACACACCTGTCAACCCAGGCAGGATCTTCCTGTCGCACTCATGGTTTCTTTTACCATTTGCTTGAGGGGACATCTAAGATTATGCTTCCCCATGTCCCAGAGTGTTATGCTCCCAGTCTGAGCACACAAGCCCCATCCTTCAAATGTTCTGGGTCTTTGCACATCAGCCCATACCTGACCAATTTTGCCTTGACATGTTTTGCAGACATGATGCTCTCATTGACATACACATAATCAATGTATGCCAACATTGTTCTCCCAACTGAATGCTCATGTGACTGCATGGCATCAATAATGGATGTGAGGCAGAATCCCAATCGTGTTAGGAAGAACCACTTACCTTTGATCATCATGGTTTGATGTAGCCACAGTGACTCATGGCCGTATTCTTGAATATATGATTTTCAAGTTATGGCCACATTTGTACCTTGTTGGTGCCACTCTCATAATTTGGCGGTCCACATTTGCAGTGAATGCATCAATATGTTCATTGAGCTTGTGATAGCCCATCACTGGGTGCACCTTTCCATTGTTGTGTTGCACAACAGCCAGTAATGGCTCTAACACCTTGGGTGGTCCCAGTCTCTTTTTAGAGTTTGGTATTAGCCAGCCATGTCGGGATTTCTTGTTCATAGGGATCCCTAATGTCCTTCAAAACAGAGTACTCCGACCCCCTGTTGCATGACTGAGAAACTGTAACACCTGCTGTCCACTTCCATTTTACAGTTCAGATCCTTTGCTGGTGGTTTAATTCCACAGTAAAGTCAGGTTGGTTAATATAGATTGCTGCGCATGTTGGCGTTTCTTTGCTGCAGAACTATACATCTCCAGTCTGTGTGATATTGTTGCCACCTAATGTAATTATCACATCAATTCCAACAAATAAATCAAAGCTTAGCGGTTTGTCATGCACCATGAGGACTTCAATCTTGGCTGAGATGCCACTGTCTGTGTAGATATTAATGGTTGTGACACCTAAGCATGCCCACATTCTGCCAACGATCGTCTCCACATCCATGTGCTTCCTTTTGAGAGGAATAACAGCTGTCTGACATATTCGGGCAACTCTGCTACAAATGCACGCAACTTGAGGTACAAAATGTCCAAGAGACTGACTTCCCATGACATTGAATCTCACCAGCTGCCCACTGCTGGTTTTTCCTGTTGCTTTTATTGACAGGAGACAGAAAGCCCAGATCTAGACAAAGTGCTGAGAGGCCTGTATCTGAGCATGCCAAGCTGTTCTGCTGCTAATGAGGAAAACCCAGATGTAACTGGTTTTGACAGATATGTCCACATACGATCTGGGGTCTCTTTTTACCCATAGTAGTATTATCTGGGAATTATGCTGTTGAATGTTGTTCTGTAAAAACGTCTACTTGTTTTGACGAACATATGCAGGGTTCATTCTCTCTCTGGGTCTCTTTTACTGTCTTTGAGAAGTGTGAAATACTTTTCATGTTTCTGAATGATGTGACATGGTCCAGAGTATGTTTGGGAATAATGGTTTGTTTATCATGTTGTTATGAAGAAAAGTGTATTCACAGTATGTCTTTTGTAATGTATGATTGTTGCAATGCCTTATTGGCGTGAATCGTAACTTGTTTATTCTCTCTTTAAAAGTTTAAACAAAACTTGTAGGTTGTGATATATAATCAACCTCAAAGTATTGATCAGGTAAAATTGATTAGCAAGTAAGCAGAATCCATCAGCATTAGGAAGGGGTTGAACAATGTCAATATGCAAGTTAATAAATCTTCTATTAGGTTTGTTGAAATGTCCCAGTAGTGATTTTATATGTCTATTTATCTTCTGTTTCTGACATTTGTGTCTATTACTGAATATACCTGCATAAGTTCAACCAATCAAAATGATCACTGTCTGATTTCAGGGTCATTTCGTGGGGACCTGACCACATGAGGATATCAGTTTTTCAAATTCTATCCAAAGAGGACTGAGACTGGTGAAATGCATGTTGTGGAGTGGGGTGGTCATTCTGTAGTTGAGGAGAAACTTATAGATTTCCTGTTGCCAGTTTAGTTTTTGGGTGGATGCAGCTTTGATTTATTTCTTCACTGAAGAATTTAGTTTCAAAACTGACTTGGGATCAAAAGAGTTTTGGTCTTTCAATGTTTAAACCCAGTATAGTAAGCACATGTGCTGAATTCCTGGTGGTTGATAGTAGGTCTATTGTCAAGTAAATCATAGATGCCAAACCCAGCAAAGATCTTGTCTAACAATGGTATTACATTTCCTACTGGGGGTGAATTGAGAAGGTCAATGATCACATAGTGAGAGTATTTATCTTTGATGACAAGTATGTATTTTCCATTTGGGAGATGTCCAAAATCAGCACTGACTTCTGTCTAAGGAGCTAAAAGGACATTCTGAGGGGCCCTTTTGTAGGGGTAAGTGTAAAGATTTGGTAGGTGTGGCAGTTCTTAACAGTGCATTTAACACGGAACCACATAATTAGGCTGTCTCTCAAAGAAGAGCTGTTGTTTTCATGATTCTCTTATGTGTAAGCTGAATAGTCTGTGCCTGTAATGTCTGTGGCATCCTTTCAAGATGATGTTTTGATTGGGAATGGTTGATAAGTTAAGATCTGGAAAAGGATGTAGGATACTGTTGTGGTAGGATCTGTTTTAAACAAATTGTAGCGAAGGACCGGATGTTAACCCTCAGAGGTTTAGACAGCAAATGACCAATACTGGTCTTTGCGCACCCATTTCACGCAGAATTTCCGGTGGAAAATTAAAAGAAATAAAAAGAATAATAAAGCAATTTCCACCAATTAAACGGCTCCGCGCCATACCCAACAGTTTGTTTCAGCAGACTGACTCTGATCCGATGGGCACACATAAATAGAGCGATAAATTCACTTCTGTTCAGAAAGCTTTGAAGTTACCGTCAGAGAATGTCGCTACGCTTTTCTCACCCATCAAACCCGACGCCTCCAGCCTTCCTTCACCAACGGAGATATCAAAGGACTCCTACCAACCCATTGACCTCACCTTTCATCTCCTGTGACCAGCACGCCTTGAACTTAAGTATTAACAAAAGACACTTATATTCTTTTTAATAATCTGATTTCTCTTCTATGAATGAACATTTTATAACGGACTTTGTGCGTGTGAATCAAGAAACATTGTACTATTCATTGATGTTGTATTTAAATACAAAGTGTTTTTGATATACCCTTCTCTTTCGTATGTTATTTTGTTTATGTTATGGTGACCTCAATTTGATTGCTTGTTGAACCTTTAGGCCAAACTAGCGGCTGTCCCGAAGGACTGCTACTACTTACCTACCTTCTGATACAAGCAACAATTACCAACGAAAACACTCCCCACCAACACCATAGATCCACCTAATTTGCATAGTGGAGTACCGACCATATAAATATGGTTGGTACCGCGAAGAGAGGGGGGAATCAAGAGATTCAACCAGAGACTCTGCCCGACTGCGACTCAGTCAACACATTCTCCAGGAACGGTCTTACCAGGAATATACAAAAGACTATATGTAAATATTGTGTACACTTTCTTGTTTCAATACATTTTGTTCTAAGTACATTTTGTGTTGCATTATTATTCCATGCATTAGTCAAGTTTCAACAGATACTGACTTGTTATTGTTGGTATGCTATTATCTGTAATAGATAATCACAACAGAAATTAGTCATTCCTACAGTCTATAGACTGTCTTTGGAGCTGTGAGATCCAGGATGCTTTTGACTTTACTGACACATGGCTTAATGCCTTCCTCTCCAAAAATGTGTCCTAGGAATTCAAGTGCTATCTTGTTATACTTGCATTTTTCAGGATTTCTTTTGGGATGCTGGAATATTGCTCAAAAACTGGTATCATGAACTTCCTGACATGCTTCAAAACTGAGGGTATCATCACTAATACTATCTTTGATAAATGCAAGTGTTTGGTGCATCATCTCTTGAAAAATATCACTGAGTTGACCCCAAAGAATAGGCACTTGTAACTATATACACAGGTGTGTTGCAAAGGTGATATACCTTGATTAATCAGCTAATTCTAGCTAGTTGTATTGGTCCTCCCAAAAACTAACTGGAGAAAACCCAAATAATTATGCTTATGGCAACCAATAACGTATACTTTATTTGTCAGTCATTGAGTCTTTTAAGGGCATTACAAAGGTTTGCATACTTCTTTTTAATTGTTTGAAGAGCAAATGGGGACTCAGTATATTGACAGGATTATGTCATCTTTGGCTGACAGGAGTTGGAGATTGCTCAAAGTTTCTCAGATTTGATGGGTTGTTTTAACTAGTCACCCAACAGATTGTGGTCCAGCATGCAGTATTGTTTGCATAAATGTTGATTTAAAACATTCCCAGTAATAGTATAGGTTATTGGTTACCATAAGCATAATTGTTTGGGTTTTCTCCAGTTGGTGATTAGGGAGACAGAAGTCTGCTTTTGATAGGATGTTAATAGTGGCTCCAGAGTGTGCAAGAACATTCATTTTTTGATGAAAAGATTCAATAGTGATGTTGAACTGTGGTAGGTTGTTGTATGTGTTGTCAGCCATGAACACAAACTTGAATTCATTGTCTGAGCCAGAGTTATCCTACAAGTTGTATTCAAAGTGATGTACTGTCTTGTTATACCTTACTGATGACCATAGTTGTAGTGACTGAGAGCAACAGACTAAAAAAGAAAAAAGTTCCATTTAGCACAGTAGTTGATTAACACTGATAGGTGTTGAGTGATTGTCATCTGTTGAACTTGGGAGACTACCAATTGTGATAATTTGGTGTATTTCAATAATTCCTGCAGAGTCATATTAGGATTGCTAAGTTCCTTTTCTTACATCTTAGATGATGTATCGCCAGAAATAATCTGTTATTTGATTTCCCCAACATGGTCAGTGAATTTGCAGGATGGGGTTAACTACGTGTGGGGAAAATTGTGAAAATGGCCTACCTCGGAAACGCCTGCGAATCTGTGCGGTGTGCAAAACTCCAGTTCTCCAGCGGTAAAAGGAACCAAAATGGCGGCGCCCATATTTTATGCCGGGCGGTCTCGGTTAGTTAACGCGAAATCTCGTTGTCTCGTCATTCGCATGCAAATCGTGGTCGGTCCTCGGCTGTATAAAGCAGGCGCGTTTTTACTGTTTCGGATCAGCAGGCTTTTGGCTCGTGAGAAGGTTGGACGTGCGACACCGGGGTTTTTTTTTTTGGTTACCCTCCTCACGGTTCTTTGTCCCTACCTACTATTGTCAGTTTAGTTGTTGTGTTACTTCCCACACTACCATTGTTAGATTGTTATTTAAATCATGTGTTATCAGTTATTTGTTTTAATTGCTAGAAGATAAATTTCTGTTATTTACAGTTTTGTTGTGAATTAAAATTATTGTCCACTGCACTCATGTTTTTGCTGAAGTGAGCTCCACCCATTCATTATTTTAGCTTTCCAGCCCATTCATTATTTTAGCTCTCTAGCATCTATGATGCAGGGATTATAAAAAATAAGCTCCATTTCCAACACAATTATATACCCACATATATACCATATTAAAACATATTTAAACTTTATTTTCTACTCAATAACAGACAATATTTACAAACCTGCCAAAAACATTCCACAATAAAACACATACCGTTCAAATCAAAATTTTTAGTGGTTAGAAATTGACATCACCATATGAAATATTTGACCAATCAGAGGAAACTAAAACCTTATTTTTCTTATAAAAAGCCTCAGATTTCAACTTTTAGCAACAGAAATGTGACTGCCTCCATGTCATTCAAACAAAAGTGGCTACATAGCTTTTTCTTCTTCCCCAGTACATACTGAAAGAAACATGTGTTAGCAACTTCAAATGAATCAGTTCCAACAACAGCAGAGACGGTCACTGACATTCAAAGTTTTTTTTCACCATAGCTTTTTACTGTGGATCAATTACTCTCTTCTAAACAACAGATTTTTCTGTGGATCAACTACCCAAAGACTTCAACTCAACTAAAGAATATTTTTACTTTTTGACTCTTTTGAATTCATATACTTTTAACGAATAGCACAGTCTTTCAGTGTCTATCTATATTTCTGAGATGAGGTATTATGTACACTATTTACATTGTTCAGACTATCAACCTCATCTTTGTTGCCATATTTATCACAACGTTTCGGCCGTTGTACGCTCTGGCCTTCTTCAGGTGGTTGGAATTTCGAAGTAAACCCTTTATTTCGCTTGTTGGTGTAGATTGTTCTAGTTCCATGTGCCATGGATGTCAGTTATCAGTTATCTTCTGTTAATTCCCCTCTCCAATTTCTCCACCACCTTAACCGGGTATTGAACTTACACTTTTTGGGTCTTGTCACTGGATCTAACTAATGCCTTTATCCACTGTGCCATGTTTCCTTGACCAAGCATAGAAATGAATACAATATGGGAACCAGTAATGAGGAGTGCCAGAGAAAAGCAATAATAACAACAAAAATTGCAATATGAGCTCTGGTAAAAAACATGAATGAATACTGCAAAAATTGCAACATGAGAACTGGTAAAAAATGGTTGCTGAAGACATTAGGTTTATAATACCCAGAAATTCCTATACAGATGCCCTCAAGGAGACATGGCACAGTGGATAAAGGTGTTAGTTAGATACAGTGACAGGATCCAAAGAGTGTAAGTTCAATACCTGGTTAAGGTGTGAGAGAACTTGGAGAGAAGAATTAACAGGAGATAACTGATAACTGACATCCATTAGACATGGCACATGGAACTATTAATATAGAAAAAACCTGGACAACAGAATTTCCTACAAGGTCGTCTTTTCCAAACACTAAGAGTAATGCTTTCTCATGCTGCTTGTCTTGAATCCCATAGGCTATGAAGTAGTTTTTAAGTCACCTTGGCCATTCCTTTTAGTGGACAATTTTACTATCAGTTTGGCAATTGAAAGTTTGGTGTTGTGTTAAGGACATCATGTGTATAGAGACTGTCGTGTCTCTTACACTCTTTTATATAAACCAGATGTTTATTGCTTGACAACCCAAAGAAGAACGCGAAAACAAGTCTGCGCATCATGGCTTGACGCATGTTTTCGGTATTAAATGAAATAAAATGAGATGAAATATTTATCGGCCAATAAAAATGACTCCCGCTAAAAGACCCAAACTGTGATTTGGAGCCGATACTACTGATATAAATTCCCCGGTTCAATGCCACAAAAGTCAGAGACCCGGTTGAGATGTCAACACGCAGACCAAGAACACAGCAGGCACACTAAACGCGATGCTATCAATTTCAACTTTCAACGCCAATGTATTCACAGAACATCAGCTGACAGCCACAAACATTCTTTCTTCTCTTTCTTTCTTCCTTTTCCATATTGTTGCCTTTACAACAGCAATGGGTAGTAGTTAGATGGCTTTGTATATATGTAAATAAATTATACATGTATTCCTTTTCCTTGAATTCATATTTGCTGAGGCAAAGAAGTAATTAATCTCAACAGCAGTAACAACAACAGTGACAAGTTCTGTCTTCCAAGTTACCCATTCTTCGCTTCAGTAACAAGACATATGTGGATATTAATGACAACGAGGGAGATGAAAATAGATGTTTCAGGATGATTTGGTTGAAATATGAATTTGTCCCAAGGCAAATTCAAACGTATTGCATTGGCTTGTCCTCATTACCATTACTGTGCAGATTGGTTATGGAGGGATGCTTTGGGAGTGTTTTTCTCATGCAGTAGATTAAAGGGAGTAAGTAGTATAGTCGATTATGTCTTGTTTATACTGTGATACTCAAAAGAATTTTTTGAGCACCCTTATTCTTTTCACATAAATTACTGTAATTAAATGATTTTTTCTGTTTTAATTTTATACTGAGTAAGAGTTGTTTTTTATTGTGCACCTAAAGAGATAAGCAATTATTGATATTTTTTTGTGTGTGTACAGGAAAATCCCTATGATTCTAACACTGTAGTGATATGCAAATTAGTATAATTTGCATATGAGCAGGTAGCTCATATATGATAAATGGACACCAACTAGAACGGAGGTGGAAGGAAAACTTAGCAGGAAGACAGATAGACCGTTGTTGGACTGTTATTCTGACTTCCGTTTTGAACGATTATTTTTTATTTTTTAGTACTGCTGTGTGGCGAGACTGTTCCTGAATATTTGGAAGAACTTTTTTTGAAACACCGGTCCTTTTGCTGATAAGTTATTGTTTTAGTTTCATTCTTTTAATTTTTTCTATTTCTTTTGTTTGTTTTTATTTTGTTTTTGGGCCTCGGCCCACATTTTTTCTTTTTTTTTAGTCCGGTTTGACAAAGTCTTACCGGACGACTGCTTTCTTATTTTAGTTTATTTTCTTTGAATTTTAAAAAAAGAACAGTTTAGACAAAAGAAAAAAAGAAAAAGGAAGCTTTGTGTTTATTTTTTTTTATTTTCTTAGCGACTTCAGTCGCCTTCTTTCTCCTTTTTGTTTAGGTTTGACTAGTTTATTTTTCTTTTAATTCATTTTCTTTAGCGGCGTCAGCCGCAAAACTTTATTTTTTTTTATTCTTTTTCTTTTTGTACATTTGAAGTTTTGTGAAAAAAGAGGGAAGTTTCTGGTTTTTCTTTTTATTTTCGGCTGCCTTCGGGCGCCATTTTTATTTTTGTTTAAAAAAAAAAGTCTTACCTGTTTATTTTCTTTCAGTTTTTTGTCATTTATTTTATTTTACTTTTTGTTTATCTTTAAAGTTTTATTTCCTGGGTTATCCAGGCTTTCTTTATTTGTTTGTTTTATATTTTCCCCAACTCCTCTCCCCGTGATTGTGAAGATTTTTAAACCCGCAGGTGGTAGTCTCCACGATTTTTTACAACATGGCCGACGGCAACAGTCGGCCCAATGTTAAAAAAGACCTTTTTGGTTCGGCCGCTAAGCCGACCACACTGAAAAGATAGTTGGAAAGCGGGCTGATGGAAGCCCGAAAACTGACAAAAGCATCTCCAAAAAAGGAGATGCCACCAAATCGGACCAAGTGCCAAAAGAGGCACAAAGTAAGACGGCCGAGGAGTTGCCCTCCTGCTGGAAGTCCCCCCCTAGTTGTATTCTGAACATGGCGGATTTCCTGGATAAGGCGAAAGGCTACGCCCATCTTGTTAATAAAGATGGGTTCATCGATGATGTCCAGGAACTCGATATGTTCTCAAAGAGAATGGTGACCGTTTTTGTGGCCGACAAGAAAACCCGAAAGATTTGTCGCTCCACAAAAAACACTGTGATCAAATCACTTTTGTCCCTGAGGATAAAACCCCAAAGAGTTATTAAGGGTACGGGTTTCTTCATGTGGGACATTCTGCTGTCCACACCGGAAGATTGCCTGGCCATGGCAAAAAAGGAATTGATAACGAAAGATCTAATATTGAGAACCGAATATGAAGGCCGCAGGCGGACCAGGGTGGCCGTTTTCGAGGTTCCTCCTCAAATTTCGGGAGAGCTCCTGGCTGCATTTTTTATGCAATACGGCCAAATTTTAGGGGCTCTCTCCGACAATTTGAACGGGGTATGGACTTTGACATCATGCTTGACCAGAAGGCCTTCAAGTCCGTCCCCAACTGTTTGGTGTTCGGCGACCGGAAAATGCCGGTCATAGTGACTGGTAGGCGACCAACTTGCTGGAGGTGTGGAGAGACTGGTCACCTTTCCTCCTCCTGCCCAGGGAAGAAGGCCCCTGGAGTTCCGGTCGTAGGTGACCAAAATCCCCCCTTGGCCGATAAGGAAAAATCCGCGGCGCCTGTAATGGGCCTAGTTGCGAGGCGGACACCAGGGACAAAGTCACCTACAGCCCCATTCCCTCTATCATCTCTGAGGGCGACGCCTCGGCGTCTTACGAAGAAAATGCAACAACTGCCCAAAAGCTGAATGAACCCAACTGGAAAAAAATCCTTGACCTTAAAAAGTTAAAGGAAAAACTAGATAAAACGCGGGCTAAAAATCAGAAATCGCTGGGGGCACCCAGCCCCATCCTCTGCCCCGTCTTCCCCACGTCATCTAAAAAAGGCGTTTACAAAACCACATCCGCCAAAAATCATTAACAAACTCTCCCGTGAAATCTCGTCGATCCTCTAAACCTTCCCCTGTAAAGACACCATCAGGCATGACACCATCAACTACTTCAAGAGATACTCCAATGCAAACACCCATTCAATCACCTCTGAAGAAACGAAACAGAAGCCCTGATACTCAATCAGCCACAGATATGAAAAAAAAGAAAATCAAACCACCATATCTCCCAGGGGAAGACGTCTGCCGCGTATCCCGGGATCAGGCGGAAAGGGTCTTCGGGCAAACGAAAAACCCGAAGCCCTTGAAAATCTTGTGGAATTTCCGGCACATCAAGGGTGTGGATGTGGAGGTGCCGGAGAATTTCAGAAGGCCCGAAATCTGCTGACTGTCGTTAGAACTGGCTCGGGTACGCGGGAGATTTGGGGCATGATAGAGGAGGCAAAGTCGTCCTTGAAAGTGGTGCCCCAGCTGCCGTCCTCATCGAAGAGAACTTGGATGAAACAAAGAAATGTAAAGGGAGGGTCCCTCTTTTAGTTCACCCATCCCTTTATAGAGCCCTTAAACTAACTTATCCTGCGGACATCGGCGGCTTGTCCCAGGATGACACACTCGATACTGAGATGATGTCTGGTTCGTTGGGACAGGCTGTCGGTGTCCTCACCCCAGCCATGTTCTATCCTGAAGGGCAACCCTAATCGGTTTCACAATGGCACTTTGGTTAGCTAGTTTGAATGCCCGGGGCCTGAGGTCCGAGTCTCGCAGGGCGAGGCTCTCTCGTGACCTTCAGCGCCTCGGGGTGAATATATTGTTTACAAGAGACCCGGTTTTCTTCTCATGATCGTGAGGACATACTGTCTAAGGGGTTCGCCCTTTATTCAGCATGTTTTGATGGTTGTTCGAGGGGTGTCTCTTGGCTAGTGAGCAGGTCTTTGAAGGCTGCATGTACCCTTGTCTTCGCGGATCCGGCGGGCAGGCTTTGCGTGCTGGATGTTACCATAAAGGATAAGGTTCTTCGTCTCATTGGGGTTTTGCGCCCAATATCCATTCCGAGCGGCCTGCTTTGTTTCGGCAGATCGCGCCGTTCTTGATGACGTCTCGTCGGGTAGTTTTAGCGGGGATTGAATGCCGTCCTTGACCCCGATATAGATCGTATAGGGCACAAAAGGTACTAACAACCCGGATGTGAAACCATTTCGGGATTTTATCGATGGGTTTGATCTCGTCGATAAGTTCCGGAATGAACACCCTCGGGAGGTAGCATGGACTTGGACAACTAGTGGCAACTCGGCTCCTGGCTTTCGCTACCTGGACCGAGTCTTAGTTAGAGAGTCGATGTAGGGCTCTTTAGGGTGTCCAAGTTTCCATTATATAGTTTATACGGATCATAGGCTTGTCCGGGTCCGTGTAAACTTAGATAAGCCTAAGGTTAGGTTGGCTGGTTACTGGAAATTGAACTGTTCGCTTTTCGCTGATCAGGGTTTCCGGGACCAGCTGTTACTAACGATCCAAAGGGAATTGACGGGAGCGCTTGTGGGAAATGCCTGGTGGGGCAATTTAAAATCTAAGATTCGAACGTTTGCTACTGATTTTAGTCGTCGACTCAATCTAGATAGATTAGCGGCGCAAACTGCTTTAGAAGATAAAGTCGATCGGGTTGTGAAATCCCGTGTTAGTGGGGACATAGTCTTAGCTAAGGCAGAGTTGGCCTCCTTGCTTATCAAGAAGGATCAAGCTCTGGTAGTTAGGGCTAGGTTAAAAAGAATGTCTTCTGAGGCAACGAATATGGCTGCTGAACTGCGTGTAGAGGAAAATCGAAACGCGGCCAGGCGACATATAGCGTGCGTCACATTACCGGATAAGCGGACCGTGACTACAAACGCGGGCATATGTGAGGTCTTTCGAGATTACTTTTCAGGAGCTTTTCACCAGGGAGCCAGGTCTGAGCTCTGCTCAGTTCGACGCCTATTTAGCTGACTTTCCCTGCCTCTCGGCAGCTGAAGTGGCTAGGTGCGAGGGTCCCATAACAGAGTCGGAAATCTGGGAAGCGCTGAAGCAGGTTGGCCTGGATAAGTCTCCGGATTAGATGGTCTTCCCTACGAAGTTTACTTTAGGTTGTCGCACGTTTTTGTTCCTTTGCTGGAACTGATGTACAACCACTGGATGAGGCAGGGGTCTTTACCTCAACGCTTCACCAGGGGTGTCATCAAGTTGCTGCGTAAGGACAAGGACGGTGGGGATGGGTTAGGGAACTTTCGCCCTAGCGGAAAGGATGGTCCAGACGGTAAAGAAGGGCATAAAAGCATGCTTGCAACAGAAGAAGGAAATCGATGCTTTCCTACCAAGATTACTATTAAGTTACAGAACAATTCCACATGCAGGCAGGCCGGAAAGTCCATCTGCCTTAATGGGCAGACAATTAAGGTCCCCTTTGACTATGTCATATGCCACAAATCAAAAGATGTGGTACAAAAGAAATAGGAATATGCAACCCGAGTCAGCCGAATTTATTATGCAGAAAGGACATAATACTGCAATATTAAATAAAGAAAATGGGAACAGTGTTCTAGCTCATGCTGACCAAATAAGATCCCAAGGAGAAGAATCGGATGAGGAAATGCCTTCAGAGATGCCCATTATTGACGTAACAGAAGAGTTAATGCAGAATGAAACTGCGGAGGAAGAAGTAGAGAGATGAGTTAGAAGAGGAAGACCAGAGTATGCAAGAGGAACAATTCGATTATAGGGAAAGACGTGATAGATCTAGATCTCCAAGGGAAAGGAGAGAGATAAAGGAAGATGTTCAGGAGGGCACAAGAAGAAGTACAAGAAGTACTCGCGGCATAAGGCCCCTCCGTTATAGGGAGATGTAGTGATATGCAAATTAGTATAATTTGCATATGAGCAGGTAGCTCATATATGATAAATGGACACCAACTAGAACGGAGGTGGAAGAAAAACTTAGCAGGATACACGACATAACAAACACCAATCTATTATGATAGAGGAAAAGATAAAGAATAGTTGAAAGAAAATGATAAAGATATAAGCTATCTCAGTAAGTTAACAGGAACAAACAACTTTCATTATTTACATTACTCAGACTGTTATCCTCATCGTTTCAGCTGTTGTACACTCTGGCCTTCTTCAGGTGATTGGAATTTCAAACTGAACTCTTAATTTCGTCCACTGGGGTAGATTGTTCTAGTTCTATGTGCCATGCCTCTTTTGCATGTCTCAGTTATTTCTCTTTAACTCAACTCTCCAAGTTTTTTGGTTCACCACTGCTGTGGCCTGATATTAAATTCTTTGTGTCACAAAGTATTGAACTCATAACTCTTTGGATCTAACCAATGTCTTTATTCATTGTTGTGGATAAAGATGTTGTTTATATCCAGTGACTAAACCCAAAGAGTTGTGAGTTCAATACTAGGCCACAGCAGGGGTGAGCCAAAAAACTTGGAGTGTTTCAGGATTTTCCAGCAATAAAAACCTATCTGTCCCAGATCTCCCTCACATTAAAGTATATAAATGTAGGTAGAAAAATAAGTAAATGCTGATAAGATAGCAAAGGTCACAATTAATGCACTGCCAGAGGCACCCTGGTCAGAGTAATATCCACCAGTCCTGTGTTGGAATTTAATTTGAGACCAATATTGTACAAGTTCATATTCTAGCTATTTTTTCTATCATCACTCCAACCACTCTTTTTACTTTCAAAACTGGCTCCCAAAGCCTTGATACCTTGATAAGAATATATTTTCTGACTAACAAGAGAGCCGGAAAATATAAAAAGGAGTTCCATCATGATTATTCTTTCCATGGTGCCTTAAAGTCTGGGGGAAACCTCACAGCTTGTTCACTCCAACCTGTTTTCATTACTTTCAAAACCAGCTCCCAGAGCCCTGATATATATTTTCTGATCAACGAAGGGGCCAGGAAATGTTGTTTAACAATTTTGGAGGGGAAAGTCCCCGATTCTTCTGAGCCTATCAAATCTCCATAAATTTGGACAATCTTTGCCTATTTGGCAGTGAGAATTTCGACCACCATCTGTGAGGTTGACGATAGGAAGCACTAGTTAACTTCAGAACTACTTTCAACCAAAGAAGAGCTACCTACTTGTTGTGGAATATTTTCGCAGTGGAGGCTTGTATTTGTACTAAATCGTCAGCAACTTGATATAATAGGTATTACACAGAGTAATCTTGTTGTGGTTGCTGACTACTTTCGTATTCGATTAACTGTCGTCTGACATCGACCGACCGTCGTTTCTCTTACTACTTATATTAGGTAGGAGAGTCTATTAACTATAGAATAGGTGTGTTTCACCATAACACCCCTCTCCTAAAACTTTACTCCGTAGGAGTAAAACAGTTTTATTTATTTATTTTTTTACAGGAAATATGGAGAAAACACACACACACAAAAATTCATTTAGCAACATCGTAGCATATCTACGTTTTGGATCCACTTTTAAATGATCAGTTGCCTTTCTTTTTCTCCTGGATTGGCGTACCTCAGGTAAAATCATTGCAGGTATTGTTAGATCAAACGTATCGAAAAATCACCTCCATCGGCGTTTCTTCCGCGGGACCGCTGTCAACCACGTCTGAAGAGCATCGTCTGATCTAGTTAATATTCCTTCTGCATGTGAATTATTCGCCTTTCACCAAGTACATCATATTGCCAATCCGCTTTTCTATTTTTTGGTACCTCCATAGTAACCAGTCACAACCTTCCGCTTTGAGCTTCTTAAGGATGGTGTCACAGTTTCTGTAGGTTCTTCTTGTGGTTCTATATCTTCAGCCTCTAGCTTCCCTTTTGTTGATCTTGTGCTTCTTAACGTTTTCTGTGGTGACTTCAGTTGACTTAAATCATTTAATAATACTGCATGTCC
The DNA here is from genome assembly GCA_903632075.3 of Acanthosepion pharaonis. Taxonomy (NCBI): domain Eukaryota; kingdom Metazoa; phylum Mollusca; class Cephalopoda; order Sepiida; family Sepiidae; genus Acanthosepion; species Acanthosepion pharaonis. The sequence goes on along the minus strand of CAHIKZ030001634.1, from coordinate 28,175 downwards.
TTAGCTGCGGGTAAGTCGCTCCCCAGTTTTTCTTGGTGTCGGCTTCATCTTTACTTTCTGGGGCTTTTTTTTTTCACGTATACTGTTCACTATACTCAACTTTTTTAAGTACACCGGTTTTCTCTAATCTGTCCAATTCTTTATCTATCTGTTTAATTGAGGCAAACGGCACATTGCTTTTCTTTTTGAATACCACCTGAGCGTTTTCTTTTAGCTGGAATTTTGCCTCCATCTTGGTACACGTTCCCAACCCTGGAGAAAAAACAGTAGGAAATGTTTCCTTAAGTTTCTTTATTAATTTTTGGGCTTCGGTGTTTAAACTTTCTACCTTGTAACAGAAGGAATTTATTGGTAGATCCCATAATTGGAATTCTTTTATCCAATTCGTACCAAGTAAGTTCGTGGTATTTTTTCTATGACAAATAGTTTAGCTTTTCGCGTTTTTTATTTAATGTGACGTTTGTAACAAATTCCCAATAAATTGTATTTTTTCTCCCGTCACTGACCTCGCGATTTTCTTTGTCTTCATTAAAGTTGGTTTCCCCAACTTCTTCCACATATGCAAATTTATGATAGATAAAGCCAGTGTCAAGTTGCATTTTTATTTTTTTATTACTTATTTCGATGGTAACAAATTTTCTGGTTATTCCTTCTTTTACCTTCTTGGACTTTAATTTTCTTATTTTATTGTCTTTATTTTTTGACCTGCAATGTGTGCTTTTATGACCCACTCTTTTACAGTTGAAACATTTTTTATTCCTAAAATCGCAATATCTGTACCAGTGTAGTTCACTGCAAGTAAAACATGGCTTTGGGAGTTTTTGTTTATTTTTCTCTGGTATTTCACTTTTTGCTTGATAATCCGCAATTTTAGAATTCTTTTTGGTAGACTGACTTTCTTCTTTGTAGCATATTTTCCTTACATGCGAAACGCCAGACTGTTCTATCTTTTCTGAATCTTTCTTTATGCTAATATATCTTGTGCAGTCCTCTGCCAATTTCTGTACAGTAATACTTGGATCGCTTTCCAATTTTGCCAGTACTAATTTTCTCAACTCTACATCTCTTTCCAATACCAGCCCCTGAACAAACACCAAGCACTTAAAATTGTCTGCTTTTAACTCTGCCAGCTTGAATTCTTTACAATGCTTATTCACATTGGATGCGTACGTTATATAGTCTTGTTCATAATCTTTCATCAGATTCAAACATTTCCACCTCTTGTGAAACAAAGATATCATTTTACTAAATAATTCACTTAATATATTTACCGCCTCGGTAAATGTCAACTCGCTAGTTTTTTTCGGTGAAATGTAGTTTACCAATTTGTTATGCTCAGCAATTCCTAATTTGCTTAAAAGCCTAACCTTCTTTACTTCAGACCACGAGTGGCAGTCCTCGTTATACACGTCCGTATATTTTTTATAATACTCCTCAAAAGTTATCTCTTCATCTGGACTGTACGTGAATATTTCAATTGAATTCCATATTGTATTCTCTGGGAAAGAATCATTTTGTAGATTTTTCTCTTTCCTCTTCTCAGTTATTTCCAGAATTTTGTTTTGAAACTCCCTATGCATCTGTTCCATTTTTGTTGGAATTGCATTTGTCTATTAAAAAAGTTTCCTCCTGTAGCTGCATCTGAATGTTTTTTTGTTGCTCTAATATTGTCATCTGTTGTTCCGACTGAAACTTAAAGAATTCCCGGAATATATTTTTGAATTCCTCCATCTTCGCAAAAAGTTTACACAATGCCTAAATACTGTAGAGGGGTGGGGTCCTACGAATTTGCAATTGGTGACCTATTTGAGCAAACTGTATTATTGAAAAGAAAAAAAATATTTCTTTTCTCAGTTGAGAATACGACAGATTTTTTCGTCACTAAGTTGACGTCTTGGCTTGTAAAAACTTTGCCATTTTTTTTTTTAAGTGTGAATCCGAGACTTTGTCGCCGAAGTTATTGTGGCGAGCGAATTTTTTCTTCCTCCGTATAAGTGAGGAGTAATCTTGTTGTGGTCACTGACTACTTTTATATTCAACTAACTGTCGTCTGACATCGACTGACGGTTGTTTCTCTTACTACTCCTACTTATATTAGATGGGAGAGTCTATTAACTATAGAATAGGTGTGTTTCACCATAACACTACTAAAGGGCTGTCGAGAATGAACGTCGGCCTACAATTCAAGACCAATTCGAAGCTGCTTCTGTCGTGCCCACTGGACTTCTGTCGTGAACCTATGAACTCACTCAACTGCAAGATTCCTATTATTGTGGCCGTATGCACCACATTTATTTAACTTTGACTAGGAATGACGTGGAAAAGGACAAGACGCTGGAGGTTACCAAACATGTAGCGGTCACAATGCAATTTATATTTGACGTAAAATAGCACATAGTATAAAATACAAGACAGAACGTAATCGTTCAAAACATAACAATTGAATTTATTAGTGTTTTGGTGTACATGCATATAAGCTGAAAGTTTGATAAGTTACGTCTCTTAGATTTGGAAAATATTTATACCGGAGCTCACGAAGTTGAAGTAATTTATTAAACTGAAGTTTTAGAAGAATAAAGTTCCTGTTGCATGTTAGGAAAAGTTGGTAGAGTTCAGAAGAGTTAAGAGTTCATACTTGCATGAATGTTGGTAATGATTTTAATGACTGACCCCAAGGTTAAGACAGGAGCTCTTGAAGATTACATCTTGGCAGCAAGAAGAAAGATTATTGAAGAGAACACAAGAGAGCTTATTAGTGTTTTGTTTATATAAGGCTGTATCACACGTGATAGGCTCCAAAGCTTGTGCGCGGGAAAATTATTCCTTGTGTGCCTGCGATTTGATTGGTCGGAATTGAGCAATCAGTAAGCTAGTTTTGAGGAGATTAACCAATGAATGCTTGTCACATGATCTGTATGTATGATGGTGATGGTAATCACCACACTATTTCTACCAAAAATTTTCCTACACTACAAGAACTGTGAGTGTTTCTAAACCTTAACAAAATTCCACTTGCTTAAAGAACTTTTTAGGTGCTCAGAGAAATATTTTGAGCAAGCCTTGTTGTGATATACTTATAATTCTTTGTATTCATTCAGTTAATTATTTAATACATTCTACTTATCTGTATACGAACTGTTGTGTGATTTCGCGTTGGTTCACATCACGTGATTTTGTGTTTATAAATAACAGTGGGGCGCCTCTACCTTTCTCTCTCTGGCGTCCGTTCGTTCATATCTTCTATGTAACTGGTAACAGTGTATGCTTTTTATGTTGAATAAAACTTTAATATTCAACTTTCTAAAAAGGTCTCTTTTCATCACAATTTATTCAACATAAAAAAAGAGGAAAATAATGGATACTATTCTGAGACCGGGTCGATTTGAGGGATCGTCGGAGACAACCGCTGATGAATGGAATCACTGGTATCGTACCCTTGTCAATTGCATCGACTCTCTGACAGTAGCTCACCCTGACAACCCTCCTAACAAGCTCAGCATAATAATTATATATCACCTAGAGTCTATTCCTTGATATCAAACTGCACGACATTCGAGAACGCCATTAGTATTCTTGAATCTACTTATGTCAAACCAGTTAATTCTGTATTTGCTCGTCATCTGCTCGCCACTAGAAAACAGCAGCCAGGTGAATCTATTGATCAGTTTCTTCTAACTTTAAAAAATCTTTCCAAGGATTGCAAATTTGAAGACGTCACTGCTTCTCAGCATGCCGAACAAGCAATAAGAGATGCTTTTATCACAGGCCTCACTTCCCCAGTGATACGGCAGAGACTACTAGAAAGCTGTGAAATTAATTTGGATAATGCGGTAGCAACCGCGAGAAGTCTCGAAATGACCCAACACAATGCCACAGCTTATGCCACTTCGTCAGGTGTAGCAAAAGCATCAATTTATCCAGAAGAATCTAGAAATAATTCTACAGATGAATTAACTAAAGAATGTGCTGCTGCTACCAGAACTAATCAAGCAGTTCGTTACGCCAAATGTCAATTCTGTGGGCGTGAGAATCATTCTCGATACAATTGCACAGCAAGAAATGCTGACTGCCTTTCGTGTGGGAAAAGAGGCCACTTTTCGAAAGTCTGCCAGTCTAAAAGAAGAGCAACTTCACCTAATATAAAAACCAGCACTGCTTTTATTGCTCTCACAGCTTCATCCCAATGCACACCCCGCACACAATACTCCATAGTAGTTGCAACTATAAATAACACTCGTCTGAAAGCCATGGTAGACAGCAGAAGCACTCACAATTTCATAAAGTTGAACGTCGGGAAATCACTTGGCCTTCCTATACTACCTTCCAGTGACACAGTAAGTATGGCTCATGGGCAAAACCCAAGGTCACTGTATTGCATCTATCGCAATTAATGGACAAACATACCCTGATATGCATCTGTCTGTTCTGCCCAACTTATATACTCCTGTCATACTTGGACAAGAATTCATGCAACTACACAACCGTGTGGAATTCCTTTTTAACGGAGATATACCTCCTTTACAAATCTGTAACACCGCTCAGATGAAAATAGAGCCACCTGCTCTTTTTGCCAATTTATCAGATGACTGTAAGCCAATTGCAACAAAGAGCAGGAATTACTCTGCATCTGATCGCGAATTTATTCGGAACGAAGTACAGAAGCTCTTAAAAGAAGGGATAATAATTAACTCTAATTCCCCATGGCGAGCCCAAGTCTTGGTGACTCATAATGAAAGGCATAAGCGTCGCATGGTCATTGACTATTCTGCCACTATCAGTCGCTATACTTTTCTCGATGCATTCCCTCTTCCAAAAATTTAAAACATTATACGCCATCTATCTCAATATAAGATTTTCAACAAGTTAGATTTGAAGTCTGCATATCACCAATGCCCTATCCGTGAGGAGGAAAGAATTTATACAGCCTTCGAAGCTGACGGAGACCTGTACGAATTTTCTCGGTTACCCTTTGGATTAGCAAACTCTGTAGCTGTATTCCAACGTATCATGCATAACATAATCCGAGAACACGAACTTAAAGGCACCTTCGCCTATATTGATGACATTGTCATCGGGGGGAGGGTGGGAAGACAAATAAAGAATTGAATGAAAATATGAGGGCATTCAAAGGTGGCTGATCGTATCAATTTGCAACTGAACCCTGATAAATGTGAGTATGGCATCACCAAACTTAAATTTTTAGGGCACCTGTTGGAGAACGGAACAATCAGTCCTGACCCAGACAGACTTACACCACTCAAAGAACTACCGACTCCGAACTGTGGTAAGTCACTCAAACAAGCTTTGGGTCTCTTCTCATACTACTCACCATGGGTGGAGAATTTCTCTGACCGCATTTCACCTTTGCTAAATATCTCCTCATTTCCTATTGCCGAAGAACTCAAGAGTCAATTTCAGGCAATAAAAGATGAAATTTGCAAGGCTTCGGTTGCGGCCATTGAGGATGAAGTTCCATTCACAATAGAAACGGATGCATCTGCGACGGCATTGGCGGCCTGCCTCTCTCAGAATGGACGCCCAGTAGCATATTTTTCTAGAACTCTTACGCAATCTGAGCGTCGACACTCAGCAGTGGAGCGTGAATCAGCAGCCATTGTAGAATCTGTTCGTAAATGGCGTGATCTTTTACTCGGCCGATATTTTACTATCGTTACAGACCAACAGGCCGCCTCATATATGTTCAACACACGGACACCAAACCGTATTAAAAACGATAAGCTACTTCGATGGAGACTTGAACTTTCTAACTACTCTTATGATATTGTATACCGACCAGGTTCACTTAATAGCTCTGCAGATACCCTTTCCCGTTCATGCTCTGCTTCGTGTTCATTATCACTAAAAGATCTTCACGCAGCACTCTGTCATCCAGGAGTAGCGAGACTGTATCATTTTGTTAAACAAAAGAATCTGCCTTTCTCTATGGAAGATGTTAAACATATCTGTGCTGAATGCCAAATATGTGCTGAACTAAAACCAAGGTTTTTCAGACCTCCCCCTGGTCGCTTAATCCATTCTCGATCCCCTTTTGAACGCCTTGCTATTGATTTCATGGGCCCAAAACCATCAACAAATAGTTTTAAATATCTACTCGTGATCGTAGATGAATACTCGCGCTATCCTTTCGTCTATCCATGCCAAGACATCTCAACAGGAACTGTAATAAAATGTCTCCAAAATCTCTTTACCTTCTTTGGCTGCCCAGATTCAATCCATAGTGACCGAGGGAGCCAGTTCGTATCATCTGAACTGAAAGAGTTTCTCTGGCAACATGGCGTTGTAATTACCCACTCAACACCATACCATCCAATCGGCAACGGACAATGTGAGAGGGCAAACGGAACAATATGGAAAACGATCAAACTTGCACTCAAGACGAGGCAACTGGATGAACGTCATTGGCAAGCTGTACTCGACATTGCTCTGCACTCAATTCGATCTCTCCTTTGCACAGCAACTAACACAACACCACATGAAAGATTGTTCAATTTTCCGAGAAGGTCGGGTACCGGATACACCCTACCTGAATGGTTGCAAGGAGGTCCGGTGTTGCTAAGAAAGTTTGTCCGTCAACACAAGTCTGACCCACTAGTGGAACCGGTGGAAATAATATCAGCAACTCCCAATTTTGCGAGAATTCGTTTCCCTGACGGCCGTCAGTCAACAGTCTCAACAGAAGACCTTGTCCCCACTCCTGTTACTGACCCATCGCTTGTAGATTCGGATTCTCTTGTCTTCACTGATCATTGTGAGTCATCGAGTTCTACTCCATCAAATAACAATGAACCGGAAATGTCTACTGACCAACAAGAAACCACAACAAATGGGGAATCCTCCACTTCAGTTGGCGAAACGAAGTCTCGGGATATAGAACAGCAGCAGCGGTCGCACTTAGAGAAGGATGCTGGGATTTCTTCCCGAATCATCAAGACGAGGACGAAAGATCATCCGTAACCCGAAGTATCAATAAAATGTAGCGGAGAGTGTTTTGATATACTTATAATTCTTTGTATTCATTCAGTTAATTATTTAATACCTTCTACTTATCTGCATACGAACTGTTGTGTGATTTCGCGTTGGTTCACGTCACGTGATTTTGTGTTTATAAATAACGGTGGGACGCCTCTTTCTTTCTCTCTCTGGCGTCCGTTCGTTCATATCTTCTATGTAACTGGTAACAGTGTATGCTTTTTATGTTGAATAAAACTTTAATATTCAACTTTCTAAAAGGCTAAAAGAGAGACTTTGTCTTGCTGTTTTTTACTCGCGTTTTGTCGCAATTTTTTAACCTCAACCCAGTTTTTTAACCTAAAATCTTTGATGCGGGAAAGCCGGGACACACTTTCCCTGCACATGCTCAGAAATATCATTTAATTAAAATAAAAACTTAGGATACTTCTAATGTCGTATAAAAAATAAAATGATTCATTCTAATAATAAATACCAATTTCTAGATAGCTGGCGTTCCGTATTTCATTTTTTCGCGCGCTTTTTAAGAAAGGATGACACTTAGGAAATTATAGTGGTAAATTTGCTTTTTAAGCCCCGCGCTAAATATCTATAAAAATTTTCCAAAATTGTCATATTTCCATAAATGTACATGCTGAACTCGAATTAACAATTTTAAATTATGACAAAACTTACCGTCAAGAAAAAAATCGGACTCTAATTCTGGGCATTTCATCCGCCATTACGGGCATTGTTTTTTAAGGGCGCGAACTTTGTAAAGAGCATGATTATCTACAAAATAAAAATAATGCTAGAAATGAAATAATAATGCGCGAACTCTGTAAAGAGCATGATTATTTACAAAATAAAAAAATGTTAGGAAGGAACATTTTTGTTTTATTTTGTAAATAATCATACTCTTTTCAAACTTCATGCAGTCTGTTTGCGCATTAATTATTATTCGTTTTATTTTTGTTTGTTTTTATTTTTAAAAATGCTTTATTATATTATTTAATTTGTCATTACTATTCTACACGGAAAAAAGGTTGTATTGTATAATGTATTTAATTTGTTTTTGTTTAAAGTTTTAAAACTACATTTATCAAAAAATTTAAGTTTAAAAAAAATATTGACAAATTAAAAAAAACATATTGAATAATACAGTAAAGCATTTTTTTAAATTTAAAATAAAACAATAATTAAATAAAAGTACACTTGTTAAAAAAAAATGCATTGCATTACGGTGGTGCGTAGTGATTTCTGCGACGAAATTCTAAAAGTAAATAGGCCAAAATTTATGCTTTACGCCAACGAAAATACCCGGAAGTACTCCGCGTTTAATTAGTAAAAACAATGCCCGTAATGGCGGACGAATTACTCAGAATTAGTTTCGATTTTTTCTTGTCGATAACTCCAAACCGGTAGGTTTTTCATAATTTAATTGTTAGTCCGAGTTCAGCATGTACATTTACACGGAAATATGACGATTTTGGAAATTTTTTATAGATATTTAGCGCGGGGCTTAAATAGCAAATTTACCATACACTCTCTAGTCTAAAAACTAAAGAAAACTAATCCGTAAAAGAAAAATTAATTTTCGTATGTAAAACAAATTTAAAAATCCAATACTTGTCCTAGAGTGATAATGTTTACTTTTTGAAGACAATCAGAATAATGTTTATTTACGCACACAGTAGTTTGTGATGTCATTAACAGTTAATGACATACAATGTCACAAGCTACTGTGCGCAAATAAACATTACCCTCATCACATCTTTAGTTTTTACTAGAGAGGGTGTATTCTTTCAAATTGATGTTTTTTATTTTTAGGAAGTTTGTGGCGGGAGTTCATTAAAATAAAATTGTATAATAAACATAGTTAAATTAAAACCGAAAAAAAAAAAAAAAAATCACCAAGAAATGTATTTTGAGTAATTGACAATATTTTTATTATTTGTACTTTTCACGGTGAAGGTTTTTTCACCAATGAGAATGCGTGTATTACTATGTTGCAGAATTCAAAGGAAATTCCAAACACGTGGGTTTCAGTGCGAAATTTTTTTTTTTTAAATGAAAACATTTTCATATAGGTAAGTACACTACAAAACTTACTTTAAGAAGTTGTCTGCATTTTTAAAAAATTTCTTTTGCTAATTAATCCGCATGTATTTTTCCTAAACTAACAAAATTTATTTAAAAAAAAAAAAAGAGATTTAAATTATTTTTAACCTTGTTTTTAAAAAATCTTTTTGTTGACGTTGAAATTTTGGTTGTAATGAAAACATTTTCTTCTTTACTGGCATTTTTTATTGTTTTTAAACTTGCACTCCTCGTTCTATTATTAAATTATTCGTAAGCACTAACTATTTTAAGATCTGTTTAAACTTTAAACTAAAGTAAACTAAAATATTTCAGCTTGTTGAAAACTGCAGAGAATTACAGTTTTTTGTACTTTACGCTATAAACTGAATTAAAATTATGTGTTAAATGGAAATCAGTTTTTTTATGTATTGATTGTAAAAAGAAATAGAAAAAGGCAAAAATCCTATTTTCCTGATGATTTAAAAACATGAATTCGTGTTTTACAGTTTATCATTATGTTTAGTTTATTCTTTTAATTAAAAATGTGTACAACTGCCAAGCTTTTGATGAAGAAAAAAGGTTTATAAAATGTTCAGTGGGTGGGTGATGAGTTTATAATTTAATTACAGTATTGCAATTTTGGAACATCGTGTACATCACACTATAGCAGCATAGCTTGTATTTGCAGCTTGAGTAAACAATAAACTAGAACCTTACCACAAATTTTTCTTTTACTTTTTTGTTTGGATTTATAAAAAAAAAAAAAATACAAAGGAAAATAATTTAAGGTACATGTAAGTTCGGTAACGGTCTGTGGACCTCGCTAATTAAAAAAAAACAAAAAAAAAACAACATATCTCTTATTTTTACACTAATTGTTTTCTCTTCGAAGTAAATATTGTCAGTGAATGTATGGTTCTACTTTTAAGTGTTAATTAAATACCAAGGAAATGGTAACATAACTTTGCCATTTCCTTGGTAAAAGAAGATATCGGACCACCTAGACTGCATAATAGCTAAAAAATGCTTAAAGAAAAATCAGCGATGAAAAAATATTAATATTTTTGTAGAGATTTACAAAAATGATCAACACGTGTCTGATTTTTAAAACTTTCAAAAATCAGACACGTGTTGATTTTTTTTTTTTTTAAATTAAAAAAAGAGATTATGCAAAAGCAAAATGTAACTACCTGTCATGGATAATTTGCTTTTCATATATAATTTGTCATGTTTCGTACACTCGTTTAACAGTTTTTTTGTAATAAGACATCCCTAATTTATCGAGATTCGAACAATTACCAGGCGGAAGTAAACTCTGTTGTTTAATCCGTTCTTCCTTCCACCTGAAAACCTCCATTTTTTTTTTTTTTTTAAACTAAAAGGTAAGGAATACTTAGCAAGTTATGTGCTCTTTAGGGAAGATAACTTCACATGGGAAATATTTTTTTTAATAAAGTCACAATTTTGATACGTTTTTTTTTTTTTTAATAATTTTAAAAGCAGAGACAAAGAATTTTTAAATTCTTACATTGATAACTAACGACGAGATCAGTTCCTATGAAATTTCATGCCAGCGGGTTGAAGTCACGCAGCGTATTTAGACAGCTGCTGACCGCTCGGCCTGACCGTGACAGGTCTCCTTTGTGGCCACCTGTTGAACTTCCGTGTGACCCCTTTTATAGTGTTTTTTTTTTATGGCTTAACAAGCTCGAAAAACGAAGCGAGTATAATTAGGAGGGAAGCATTTTTATTGGACGAAAAATAGAGCACTTTAAATATTATTTTATTTTTTGACCGGAACACGTGTATCGGGAACATTTGTGAAGAAAGATAATGGTCATTTTGTGACGTGGCTTTGTCCCGTTTACATCCGGTTCTCGCTCTTGAGTATTTGCCTGTAAATCAGCCGAGATATGTCTTCTTATTTTATTTTATAACAAGATTAATTTGGAAAATCTTGCAAAAATAAAAATAATTGTCGGATGTTAATGAAACTTTCAGAAACTATTCACAAATGATGGAAATTATTAAATATGTTTTTCTTTTTTTTTTCCTGTGGAAAAATATTTTTTTATATTTATTACCCCCCCCATAACTAATTTATGAAAACTCTAGAAATTCAGTCGCATTCAGTTTTTTTAGTGATTATATTAGTTAAAAAAAGCACAAGGCTTTTTGAGGAATGCAAATGTATATTTTTTTTTTAATTGTACCCCCCCCTGAAAATCAGCTCTGAATTGTAACATTAAAAAAACTCAATAAAACAAAGATATTATTTAATTTCAAATGTTATTATTTGCTTTTATGAATATGGACAATATTTTCTGAAAGCAAAAATGTTTTTTCGATGAAAAATGAATTTTTAATATAATTATTTGTTATTTCTTTAATTAAAATAGATTTTTACATTTAAGTTGTTAAATTTTAAAATATTATAAAATTAGTTAAAAGCCGCATCTGCTTTCCTAAGTGTCCTTATGAGATAGATCTTTTTTAGCGCCTTGTATTGTATCGTTTTTGATGAATCAGAAGACCCGCAGTAATTAAAAAATGTAATTTTGTGTTTATAATAGGGTTGTGGAAGATTCCACAACAAACCAGAATTTACTTCTTTTTAGGAAATGCATTCTTCCTATCTGGTAAGTAAAATTTTACTTTCATACAATATAACAAGTATTCATTGGTCAATCACCTCCAATCTATTTGCTTGATTGGTCAGTTCTGACCAATCAAACCGCCTAAACGTGACCAATCTGTTTTTCCCGCTTTCTTCGTTTGAGCCACCCACACATACAAATCCATTATATAAACCGAACACGTGTAGAATTTTTAGGCGTAGTAGAAATTTTCATTCACTTCAGTTTAGTATTTTATTCTATATGCTATTTACGATAAGTATAAATTGCATCTTTAGATAAAAGATTGTCTTGAATCTCATCTTTCTTTAGCCATTACACATATTGGTAACATGTACTACTACAAATATCTTTCCCCAATGTTTGTTATACCAAAAACACATAAAATAAAAAAATATAAATGGAGGTTTTATTGCAGAACAAATAATAATGGTAGATAAACCAATTCAGTGTCACCAAATTAATTATATATAAACAAGAAGACCAACCAGAATACAATTAAGTTATCATATTTGAGTTAAGCATTGTTCTATCCGCTTTAAGGCCTTTTATTTTTCAAAAACATGTGTGGAGAAGTTAATTTGATTTTTCAATTTCAACTGAGAAGGGTACCTACAAGTATCAGTATCATCTTATGAAATTTATTATATGATCTTATTTTTATATTAATCTCTGTTATGACATTTTTCCATAAATGAAATATCAAAATTAATAATAAAATGAATGGAAATACAAATAACGCACAAAAAATGTAATAAATGTATATAAAATTATAGTATTTTATGTAAAATTTTTGATAAAATTTCATAAGAAAGGTACCTAAATTAATTAGATACCTTTTTCTTATGAAATTTAATCTCACTTTCAACAGTTTTATTTTAATTTCTTTATAATATATTTTCCATAAAGTAAACGTAAAGATGAAAGCTAAGAACAAAAAAAAAAATTAAAGTGCTCAAAGTTTTCCTTAAGATAATGAGGTAAATAAGTTGGTTCACTTAAATCTAAATAATTTCACTTCTCTCCTTCTGTAGAATAAATTATCCTCACGTAATCTGTCAATACGTCATTCATCACCTGTCAAGTGACGCGAAATGTTATGACCCACTTTGTTTTATTTTCAAACTACATCTTTTCGGTGCAGAAACTAAATGCTTGTTTCAAAGTATTTTAAATAAACATTATAATTTCTAATTTTCTTAAAATAAGTTTTGAAAAAATTATAATTGATTTTTAAAAATTTCAAACTGAAGTTTTAATTTTTTTTTTTTTTTTTTTTATAAAATTGAAAAAAATGTATGCCATGATTTATTATCTGTCAATTTTGTTGACTCAAAAAAAAAAAAAAGAATTTTTAATGAAAATTTTGGACATGCTAGGAACAGTTAAAAAACGTAAAAAGATACCCCAAAAAATGACAGATCTTTCCTCTTAATAATAACATGAACATTTAGATGATAAAATTTTGTTTTCATCAAGTTTGGTGTCTTTTTCATCATGCTATACACTTTTTTAGCAATCTCATGGAGGTACCTAATTAAAAAAAACATTATTTTAAATAATATTTGCATTAAAATGCCAAAGAAAATTTTTGCAAAATGCTTGATGCATATTTTGGTATTTTTGTAGTCCTGCTCATCTTGGAAAACATTAATTAAATAAATTAATTAGTCTCTAATTTAATAAATTAAATAAATGATTTTCAAATTATTATTTTGTGTATATTTATTTTCATAACAAATCTTTTTAACCAGTAGTCTTTTGTTTAGCGTTCAAAGAAAAGTAATTTTTATTCATTAAAATATCATCCATCTTTTTCTTTGTACTTTTTCATAATAAATGAGGATTTAAGCTAGACATTATCCCTGCTACAGCCTTTCTTAATCCTTAATAATATATTGGCATTTTTTTTATGTCCTGTGTTTATTTTTTGGCAGGGAGTAGAGGACTATTCATGATTGTTAAAAAAAACCCACATTTTTGGTTAATTGATAACTAATTAAGAGTAAAATCAGGAAAGTGTACAAATTGGTGTATATGGAATAAATTCCAATAACCAACAATTACTATTCTTAAAAGAGTACAGAGTAGAGCGAATATAATTATTTATTCAAAAATTATAACATAAATATGTTATAAAATCACTACAAAAATATCCATTTTGTTTCCACACCTCTGGTGTCTTATCAAGTGATGATGTTGAATATAGAATAAAGGGTTTTAAAAGGTTCTGATGTGAAGTTGAAGTTTAGCACAAGTCAATCGCTAAGCTTTTCTTCGTCCCACATTATTCTCAGTGACGAGTTATATAAGCTTTCTAGTGCACTTATGCAAATTAGGCATATTAATCTGCCAGTATCACTACATCTTCCTGAAACGTATAGGTTTTATACCTCTAGTAGTTCTTGTACTTCTTCTCGTGATAGTTTCATTACTTTGCTCTATTTCTCTCTCTCCCATATTTCTTTTTCTGGGAGACCTAGATCTGTCCCACGCTAAGCTGTAATCATAGGCATCTTCTTGCATTATTTGATCTTTATCCGAACTTTCAAGCTCATTCTGGCCCACTTGATCCTGTATTATTTCGTCTTCTGGTGTTTCATTCTGTAACGGTTGTTCTAATAAATCATTAACGGACGGAATCGTATACATTTCTTCATCATTTTGCTCTTCATATTCACCCTGGGTCCTTATTTGATCAGAATGGGCTAATACACTGTTGCCGTTTTCTCTATTTATTATAGCTGTATTGTGGCCTTTTTGCATGATAAATTCTGCCCTTTCCGGATTTGCTTCTTTGTTCTTTTTGTACCACATTTTTTCATTTGTGGAATATGACATCGTTCTAATTTGTCTTCCCATTAAAGCTGATGGGCTTTCTAGTCTTCCAGCGTGTGGTATTGTGCGATAGCTTAAAAGCAGCCTAGGTAGAAAAATTTCTACTTTTTCTTTTTACTGAGAGCATGCTTTTAGTCCCGTTTTTATGGTCTGCACCATTCTTTCCGCTAACCCATCCGACTGAGGGTGATATGGGGGTGTCTTATACGGTTTACATCCTATTTTTTCTAACCATAAATTAAGATCTTCATCACAAAATTCTGGTGCGTTGTCAGATACCAGGGTTTTTGGTATGCTGTTTCTGGAAAATATGACCCTTAGAATCTGTTTTATCATAGAACTTTTCTTGTCTGGCATCCGGATTATTGCAGGCCAGCCTAAAAAAGAGTCTACTAGAATTAATAAGAGTCCCACTCCATTAATATATGCATGATCCATATGCACCCGACTCCATGGCTCCACTTCTCTGGGCCACGAATGTAAAGTAGTCTGTGTAAAGTTTCTTAATTCTTTTTATTTTTTGTACCTTTTTATATATTCTTCGATATCTCTTGAATATCCCAGCCACAAAGCTTCTAATTTTATCCTTTTTTGTGTGGCCGCTACTCCACAGTGTATATCATCGGTACACTTTTTATTACCAATTTTCTTTGTGTTTCTGGGGGAACTACCAGATCCCCATTACAAATCACTCCATGTTCTATCATTAATTTCTGTCTTATTTCTTTGTAGGGTCTTTCTGCCCTAGAACAATTTCCCCATGAGTTTTTTCTTATTTTCAATATTATCCTACTTAGTACTGGATCATGTCTAGTTTCCACAGCCATTCTATCTAAAGACAAAACATCAGTCTCTACCAATGTAAGAATGCATCTTCAAATTCTTCTTCTTTTTCTTTTGACTCCTTGTAAAATCAAAATCTTGATAGTGCATCTACATGTGGAATTGAATTTCCTTTGACATATTCTATATCAAAAAGTCAAATGCCATTAATCTTATTGCCCATCTTAGTATCCTTGATGTCGTGACTTTGGGTAATTCTTTCCTTGGGTTAAATATAAACTCTAATGGTCTATGATCACTTCTTAACAGAAATTTTTTTTCAATTAAAAATTGTTGGGCTCTAGTAGTTGTCCATACATATAATAGCCAATGCTTTCTCTATATTTGAATAATTAAATTCAGTGTTCATTAGTCTTCTTGATAAATACATTATAAGATGTCCTTCTTGTGATAATATTCCTGATATCAAATGTTCACTTGCATCTGTGGTTAACGTAATGTCCTTTTTTGGATCAAACATTTTCACTACTGGTTTCTTTGCCATAATTACTTTTAATCTATCAAAAGCTTTTTGTTGTTCCTCTGACCAAATAAATTCAACATTCTTTTTTTTAAATTTGCAAACAGTTCAGTCAAGTCCATGTATTTTGGTAAATATATGCCTGTAAAATTCACCAATCCCAAAAAGACTCCAGTTTTTTTTATTTGTAGGTGTAAACTACTTTTAGTATTTTTTCTATCAAGGCTTGGTCTGGTGATATACCTTCTTTTGAAATGGAATAACCTAAAAAAGATATTTTACTACAATTGCTTATGCATTTTTTTTCATTTATTGTCATTCCAGCATTTCTTAATCTATTCAAGATTATGTCGGTTTTCTTTTTTTAATTCATTTTCATTAGTAGCTCCTATGCATATATCGTCTTGGTAACAAATCATATTTTTCATATTTTCTAAAACTTGTTCAATAGCCCTTTGAAATATGGCGCTTGCAGTTTTTATTCCATATGTCATTCTTTTTCATATTTTCCCTATTGGCGTATTTATCGTGGTTACTTCTTTGAAGTTATTGTCTATTGGTATTTGGTGGTATGCCGTTTTTAAATCTATTTTTGTAAAAACGGTCATTCCTGCCAGTGCATGTAATGCAAGTTCAACATTCGGTATAGGATATGGATCCAGACAAACTTTGTGATTTACGCCTATTTTGTAATCTCCACAAATACGTAAGTCACCATCTGTCTTCCTCAAAACTACAATCGGTGATGCCCACTTGCTACCCCCAGGGGGAACATGTTCAAGAAGGTCTTGTTCTATTAATTTCTGTAGTTTTGTTACTACTTTGTATTCTGCAAATGAAACTAATGGCAACAAATTGGGGAAGGACGGTAAGAATTTGTTTTTTTTAATTTAGGGGACCCAATTAATTTTTTATTTTTATCCATTTTTAAACTACAAAACACCATTACCGTCGTCTATTTTTTATTAATGGCAACAAATTTTATTTTATTTTCATTAATTAATTTAGAGGGGTTTTTATGACAAATTTAAACTCACTTTATAGTTTTTAATTTTTCGTTCTTTCCATTTTTATCCATTAATTAATTTGGTAGAATTTATGTTAAAAAAAAAATCTTTTTTTTTTTAAACTTGTGACAATTATAGGTATTACTTCAAATTTATCTTCTAACTCCATGGAACCTTCAAAGTATCCTAAATGTTTTTATATTCCCACCCATCAAATTGGCGGAGTTGTAAACTGCTCTTTTCAAAGGTGGCTTTCCAATGCGTTCCCAAAATTTTTTGGTATTAGCGTTACTTCACTCCCAGTATCACAATGCATATCTAAATTGCAGTTGTTAATTTTAACTTTTAGTATAATGTCTTTTTTTTTTTTGTTCAATTTTTTCTATATTCTTATTTTTAATGAAAGACTTCCATATTGGTTTCATTTTTTCTTCAACTCTTTCAACGTTTTTTCAGTTGAATTTGCATACTGCTTGAAAGTGGTTCTTTTTAAGCAATTTGTACAGGTTTTTCCAAATGCTGGGTATTTTTCCTTTTTATTTCATGTTCAGGTCCACAATACGAACATTTTCTTATCTTTTTTGACATGTACATATCAGCGAATATTTGTTCACTGGGTTGGCTTTTATGATGGTTGTATTTCTGTATTAATTCTTGTTGCTGTATAAAGTCAATGCATGTATTTAAAGACATTTCCTATTTGTAATTGTTCCATTATTTTATATCGGTGTGATGCATTGCACATACCTTCAATTAACCTTAATTGAATCAAGTCCTCTTCAATAGTCTGTTCATCTTGTCCAAGTTTTTCAAATTTGCAATATCTACTCGCATTTCGTAGACAGTGTAGATATTTTATAATTGGTTCGTCAATTTCTTGTTTCATCGACATGAACTTTGTTCTTTCTGCCACAATCAGCCTTTTCTTGGGTTTCAAATTTCTCCTTATAATCTGACTTATTTTTTCGAAAGTCAGGTCTTCCAAGTTTGTGGTGGAGACTTTCATTATCACCTCGCATCCAGCTGTAGCCAAAAATAAATCCATAATTTCATTTTCGCCTCCCTTCTCCTTGTTGTCTTTCAGCTTTTTAATTCTCAATGGCATAAAAACAGTGAATCCATGCATCCATTATATCTGAATCTTCTAGAGACAAATGGGATCCTATCAATGACTCCATTGATGTGAAGTTTGTTTAGCACTAGTCAGTCAAAATAAAATTGTCCTTGTCCACTGTTATTCTCATTGATGAGTTATATAGGCTTTCTCTTGCACTTATGCAAATTAGGCATATTAATTTGCCAGTGTCACTACAGGTTCAAATCAGTTAACCACCCTTGCAAGAAATAGGAAACGCTGTTACATAAGCTGGAATGACCAATCAAAATACAAGTATTTTTAAATTCAAAAAACTTTTACAATTTGAAAAGGGTGTTATAATAATATATTTAATGCCTTAATGTTGGGGTTAGACTAAAATAGAATTTATTCTCAAAAGTATTAAATTATACTATAAAATTTAAATTATATAAAATTACCCATTTTAAAATTTAAATTTAATCTCTAAGTTTTAAAACTATAAAATTACTAAAAGAAAAAGAAAAAAAAACATATGTTATTCTATTTATTTTGTTTTTTTATGGAAATTAAATTGGAATGAACGTTAATATCAACTGTTGTTCTAATCTTCTTGACAACAGATACATTTAATTCCAAATATAGGTTTTTTGGGAGGATGACATCTTGCAAAAGACAATACATACACAATCAGATTATAATATATAATATATATAGACATATTTAGATATATACACACACAAAAAAAAAAATAAAACAGGAAATATCTCATGGACCCTTTAAAAAAAAAAAAAAAAAATATACATGCACAATGAGAAAGGTAATTCAAGTTAAAACAGACATGTACATACATCCGGATACATTGACATAGATATTCCGTTACAACAGCCAAGAAATATTTAAGATTGAAAGTGTTATTAAATGAATTCTAACTTCTTATTAAAATATAACTTATACTGGCAAATATATATAGATAAAAATGGTCTAATAGAACAGAGAAATAAATAATAGTGAAAGAAAGGACATTAAAACAGATATATATATATATATATACACGTATAAAAAAATAACACCATCTAATATATATAAAAACGAAAATTCCAAACACACAAATATATATAGAAATATATATTTTTAATATATATCTAAATACACACCAAAGCACAATTTAGGTGAAAAGAAAATAAAAACTACCTACAGATATATGTGTACAGTGTTACATTCTTAAACAGACAGAAACACATAAAAATATTTTTACAAACAAACATATATACATATATATATATATATACATATACATGCATACACACATATATATATATATTTACACATACAGAAGAAAGCATAAATATATCAAATTGCCACACATGAAGTTAAAAAGTAAATAAATCCAATAAATATAATATATATACACATTCATACACACACACACATATATATATATATATATATATATATATATATATATATATATAAACCCATATATATATACATACATATGGAAAAGCCATATAAAATTTAAATGTATATATTAAAACATATAAACTTTTAAACATACACACACATATATATATATATATATGTACAAGATACATATCCATATATATATATATATATATTTGTTATACAAATATATATATATATATATATATATATATATATATATATGAATCATACATATCCATATATATAAAATATATATATATATATACACATAACATATCCATATATATCATATATATATACATATATGCACACATACATATCCATATATATATATATATATATATATATTATATTTAAATATATCCATATATATATATATATATATATGTATATATTCATTTCTATACATAAATATATATATATATATATATATATATATATATATATTAAGAAATGGACAAAGTCTGACAATTTAAAAAATTTTCATTTTTAATATTCATTTTTTTCATAGACAGGATTGAACCTGCAATTATTTAAAACAAATTTTAAGATGAAATGCCTAACCTTTGGCCATAATATAGATTCTATAAGCCTTATTCAAATATATTACTGCTTATAAACTTCAATCATCCATGAATCTTGAAATTCATAACTGAATCAAAAATCAAATGAAATGCAATGACAAAAGGGTGGTCAATCATATGAAAATATTCGTCTTTGAAAAAAAGATTTGACATTCAGGCCTATAAATGTTATTTAATACTGTTTATTATAAACAGAAAATTTAATTAAATACTTGTATCTATAAAAAAAAGAACGTTAAACATAAAAATGTCTTTAATAAATAAATTGTCAGACTTTGTCCATTTCTTAATATATGACATCATTGAGGGTTACTTCTAACAATTCCATTTCATCCATAAATTATTTTTATTATAAGAATTTTAATAGTGAAAATTAAAATCCTATTAATATTGTTCCTTAGTTGAAAGCAAGATATTAATAGAAATAAACTACTTCCTATTGAAATAAAATCCTCTCATGCAGAGTTGTGTTTGTTGTAAAATTTTGTTATCTGATTGAATGAGGAGCTTAACAAATACCTGTTTAACTGAAATATTGGGAGATTATGTGATATAAATATTTAACAAATTGATAGCCATCCATAGTCCCATTTAGTCATTACCTGCTCATTCCTACTCAATTGATTATAAAGATATATTCAATTCTACTTTAATAATTTTATATATAAGAAGGATTTTCATCTGAGTGTATAAATGCAGGCATGCTAAAAAGAGTGAAATGGTTCCATAAACATTTGATGACAAATATCGAAAACCTTTTTGGACAAACATAAGCAAAAGGAAAGCAAGAATGCTCATCACTGATAGTGAGTATGTATTTGTTTTTTACACTTGAAGTCAGTGGCCTTTTAAAGTCTGTACTAAGCCTCTCAAAGGGTTGGGTTGCCTTGACCAGTGTCCTATGAGGCAAATGATAGAAATTTGTTTTAGTTCAAGCTTAACAAAGTTTTATACATATATATTTCATACTAATATATCATCTATATATATATATAAAAATTCCTTGATCTTATATGAAGTGTCATCCAGGTTACACCTTTTAAAATAGATTTAGTTATATATCAACTAAGTCTGGAGTTTTTAATACCAAAGTGCAATACTACATTCTTGATATGGTATCTGCTCCTGCATTGTCTTTACCTGATTGGTATACAATATTGTTCTTCAATAATGATAACTCCAGCCTTCAATGTTAGATCTTTTCATTTTTTAACCTTTCCCTTTATACTGACCATTGAACATAAACAAGACAAATTTCTGATTTTATGATGAGTTTGAAAATGATTCCATATAATCCCAATTTCCTATTTCTTTTAAACTCCAATCATTGCATACAACCTCTTTTGAATAGGAGAATTTTGCTTTAACCACATGAAAAAAAAAAAAATTGAAAAAAAAAAATTTTGTATCCCATTTCTGTTTAAGAGTAGCAATGATCAATATCATATGCATCTCTCTCAAAAACCTTAATTCCACTTAATAATCAAAAAAGTTAATAAAACTGCACTCTCAAGTTTTTCACTTTTCTTGTCTTAAAACACAGTCTGTTTTTTTCTAGGGAAATATCCTATTTTGTAATTAAAATAGGCTTTCTTTGAAAATTTTGATATCTATTGAGAAACATAAAAGTGAACATTCCCAATATTTTTGATTTCTTGAAAACATACGGTGGTGCCATTTTTTAAATTTAAATAATTCAGGGCCAGGTTTGAAATTTCAAATCCAAACAATTAAATAAAAAAACTGAAAAAATGCTTTTCTTACTGTTGAATGTTATTTATAAACAGATTGCAGCTTGATGGAACTTTTTGAGATTTTCATCATTTTCTTCATCCTTGTCCCACAATTTATGAAAAGACATTAAAACATTTAAATTCTTCGAAAATTTTTTAGTGTCAATAAATCATCAATGATTCTCTGACAACAAACTTTCTCTGTCACTTAAAAAAAAAGGCCAGCAGAATTTTTGAAATGATTTAAATATTCCTCAAATATTTTCAAAATAATATCTTTTCTTCCTTCTTGATTTAATTTGAAATCTGATATGCAAACTTTGTTATAATGAAATCATATTTTACTAAAAAATTCAACTTTTTCAACAATTCTTTTTTTTTTGGATAATAATGAATTAAGTGTAAAAAAGTTCATTTTGTTTTGAATGTAATCTATCATCATTAAATTTTAAACAAATTCATTGGTGTTTTTATAATTACCTGGTTAAAAAGGTCAAGGTTTTGATTACTTTTTTTCATTTAAAAAGTTGTTGTATCTCAAATGGTGAATGACTTAAATTTTAATTTTACTATTATGGCAATAACACCCAAGTTCTGAAAGTATGCATAAGTTTTACATAATTTAGGTGCAAAAAAAATCATAGAAAAAAAATATAATGAGATTTTTGTTTTGATGGAATTTTTACCAAAACCTGTGATTTTTTTTTTTTTTGTAATATGATATATTGCTTTTTTTTGTTTTGAAATACTAATAGTTTCAGTCGATTTTTACTCAAAGTCTTTATAAGTCAATTAACTATCAAAATTTTGTAATTTAATAGTGAGACTGATAAAGGAATTTAAACATAGTGAATAGTAATTTTCTGACTTTAAACGACTTTCTGAATTTTTTCTTTTATACAAAATTGACAAATGATGAAACTTTTTTATTCTTGATAAATAAGAGATATTTTTTTTAAGTATGACAAAATTTCTCATCAGAAATTTTTGAATTTTTGTTTTAGGGTTGTAGTTTTAGCAAAAAATGGTAAAAAAGTCACTTAAACTTAAGCTGAGTTGCTGGACAGAGGCAAACATTGTTGGAAATGTCCAAATTTTTTTCATATCTAAAAAAACTTTATCTTGTTTATAGGACATTTGTTTAATTCATATTTAGTGTCTTATAACAAATATCTATCAGTCCATTGGATGTGGAATTTACTATTTTGTAAAAATCCTCAGTCTTGGTTGGTAGTCCTAGACAACTTTCAATGTCCCCAACATTGTTTGAAATATATATGCTATATATATATATATATATATATATATATTGGTAAGGCATACTATGTTTCTTTGCTATTTTGAGAGATCTAGCCTCATCAAAGGTTGTTTGGAGATGCAACATTTTCTTTTTGAGGAATATCTGGCATATGAGGTTCAAAGCAAGACCACTAATAAAGGTGTCTTTAATTGAATCTCTATCTATAAAAGGCAGGATGTGTGTGTGTGTGTGTGTGTGTGTGTAACCAATGATTGGCTGCAATTTTCAACGGATTTGCACCAAAATTTACATGCACATGCTCCAAGTTAGCGGGAAGGCCAAGACCGACTTTACATTTCCCAACTCCCATCGATAGTGGAAATAATCGATTTTTTCATGCTTTTTACAGCAGTTTTCATGTAGTTTGCGGACATTTTACTGGCCAGAGTGAGCTGCTGATAGCTGGCTTCCACGAATAGGTAGGAAGATTCTATTGGCCAGCATGAGAGCCAACAGCTGACTGACATGAATGTTAATGCTAGCATGCAAAAAAAATCGATAGATGCATTTTTCACAAGTGGAAAAAATTTAAATCTGCATGGCACTTTACTCCAATTGGCTCATTCGATTGAATAAACTCAATGTTGATTCTGATTCTGCAGAACTGGGTTGGGTGTGAAAAATTATTTGTTGTTAACATTCTTTTTTTCATTCGGTTTTTCCAGTTACAAATCCTTTTTTAAAGCTGATCGTTTTGTGTTCATTTTGTTTAGTTCTTTTTGTAACAGATTTAATGTTTAGTATAGAGGTTTTAAAAAAAAAAATTGCAGTGTGAGATAGGCAAGAAGTAAGGCATGTAGCAACATCAGCAAAGGCAAAGGCAAGTTTTTTTAAAAGGCAAGGAAGGCAAAAATATTTTAAGTCAAAACAATAGATTGCTGTACAAGTCGTCAGATTTTTTTTAATCAAGCAAGAAAATATCTTTTTCATGCTGCTGTAATGCTCTGCCACCACTAACTTAAAATTACAGGCTTTTGCTAGTGATCTTCTGAAGGAACTGGTCCTGCTTCTTTGTACATTGATAGGAAATGCCTTGCAAAAAATTTGTTTTTCAGCTTGACACACAGGCCTCGTAGCATTTTAATAGCATATTCTTCACAATCCATAACAAACTCATAAACAGACAGATAAAATTAATGAGGGTACTTGTTAATACTGAATCTCTCGATGGTTAAAAGAAAATTATTGAATTATTAAACCAGTGATTCCATTGCTTCGTAGCTTCAGGGGAACTTGGGTCAGCATAAGCGTTCCATTGTCTTGCTTTGTCTATTTACAAGTTTGTTAAATTTTAATAAGCATAGAAAGAAAAACTCAATGCTATTGAAGAACTATAACTTTATTAGGTCGAAAACAAGGTTTTAACAAACTTAAATTGTTCTCGCCATGTTTACAATCACCTTGTTGCCAATCATATCGAGCTAGCAGTTTATGCTGTAGAGAGATACCAAGTGATACGAAACTAAATGTGAGTATTTTGACAGGAAAGATTAGCACTTTAAAATAGTGTAGAAGCAAACTCTTAAACAAATTTTATACAACTTGTAAATATCATTCTAAGTAAGGTTTATTTATTAACAAAAATAAAAATTGATTTGTTTCTCTTCAAGTAAATGTTGATGGATATGCAGCTCATCTTTAACACTCAATCTCTTGGACTTGGATCTTACTTATTATAAAACGCAGATTGTGTGTGTGTGTGTGTGTGTGTCTGTAACGTTTATATATTGGATCGGATTTCCTACATTTTTCAACCGATTTCAACAAAACTTCACAGGACTACATAAAATTACCTTGTGGTGGTTCTAACAGCGCCAAAAATGGGAAAATATAATTGTTTTTGCACAAAATCAATTTGAAAACATGATTAAGAGACATCGTGAAAATGGAAGGGGACAACTCACATCGGGTTGTTTGTGTGTGTGGGTTCTTTTAAATATGGGATCGGATTTCCTATATTTTTTAAAATAAAACAAAACTTCCTTTTTTTTTTTTTGGCAGGTAGTGTTTCTTATTCTCTTGCACACTTTTTTTTTTTATTTTTAACATTCAGAATGCTTTAAAAATTCCATTTACAAGACAATTATTTATAATAAAATTCTATTCAATCGGAGATTCATTACGATTGAAAACAATGTTTTTGTTTGAGTTTGGGTTTGACCAATTCGTAAAAAAAAAAAAAAAAAAAATAATTAAGGCATGCGTGTCCATCAACCTTAAACAATAATCTAACGATCTCTACTGATTGTACGAATACAAACATTGAATAAATTCTTTATCTTTAGGGAAGATAATGAAATCTAAACATACACAAGTCCTAACTAAAAATAATAACCGAACGGAAACTACTTTAAATACACATGGTGTCCAATTTTTTACTGTATTCAATAAGTAAAAATCATAAATTGTAAAAAGATTATTATTACAGAAAGGCTACTAAATGAATAAGATTTGTCAGATCATAATTAATAAACCCAAATAAAGTTAATATTTTTTGTATTAGAAACAATGAGTGGAAAATATATTCAAATCAGAATTCTAATTATGAAACACCACAAGCAAAATATGCATTTTTTTTACTGTATTCAATAAGTAAAAATCATAAATTGTAAAAACTAAAAGATTATAGAAAGGCTACCTACATTTTTCAACCGATTTCAACAAAACTTCACTTTTTTTTTTTTTTTTTTGGCATGTAGTGTTTCTTATTGTCTTTGCACACTTTTTTTCTTTATTTTTTACATTCAGAATGCTTTAAAAAATTCCATTTACAAGACAATTGTTTATAATAAAATTCTATTCAATCGGTAGAGACTCTCATAACGATTGAAAACAATGTTTTTGTTTGAGTTTGGGTTTGACCAATTCGTAAAAAAAAAAAAAAAATTAAGACATGCGTGTCCGTCAACCTTAAACAATAATCTTTGTCAATTTTATTTATCAGTCTTTATGATGGTGGATACTTGATCTATCTCTTACTGTTATATCCCAGGGCAATGCCGGGCTCTACTGCTAGTTTTGAATATTTGTTAAACATTAAAATAGGAGTTGGAATTTTTCCAGAATATAAAATAAACAACTTTGTTATGGCATTACAGTAAAAACCAAAGTCCACAGGCAGCCCCAAATACCATCTTAACAGATTTTGATATTACCATCTGTGATTGGCCACTAAAACAAGTAGAGCATTTTCTATATCTCGACAGGCTTTTATCAAACAAGTGCACCCCAGAAAATATGTGGAACACAGGGCATTTGGAATGCAACAATGATCTGAACTTAACAACAAAAATTATGGTTTATAATGTTGTCATTTCAATTTTTCTATATGGCTGTGGCATCCAAAAATTAGAACACTTTGTTCAGTCTTGAACATTGAATGGAAATACTAAGTAAAAAACACCAAAGTTCTGGAAAGAGCTGACAGTCAAAGCATCAAATTGCTAAGTTTGATTTTCAGGACATGTAGGTATACTGAAGAGTCATGATTTTTTTCTATGTCAAGTGAGCTCACTTTAGGGAAATTACCATGAGATGCAAGGACCAACTCAAAACAACACTGAAAACCACTGGAACCTAAATTCTTTGAAACATGAGCTCGAGACCATACCAACTGGCGGTGTTCCATTACCATTGGAACCAAAAACTTTGAAGCCACCAGAAGAGAAATGAAAGAAGTCAAACAACAACAGAGAAAGGCTCAACAAAATCATCTTCCATCAACATTACCATGCAGTCAATGTCATCGGCTCTTCCATGCAAGAACACCACCATCATAAAAGAGATCAGCAAAAAAGAAATTAAATTCTTGGATATGAGATAAAGCCACTAACAACGATAAAATAAACATTTTCTGCAATTCTATACTAACAAAATTATGTGCAATCTGTTTTTATTATGTTTCATCTAATGAAAAATAATTCCATGATAATACTGTTGTTTGTGATAGATGTCTGTGGAAGCCTGTTGAGGAGGAGTGTAAATTTGGCCTTCTCAAAATATTTAACTTGTTCACAGTGACAAGGAAAAGAAGAAAGCATTTAAAGTGTAAATCAAAACCAGAAATTATTGTTACAAAAATTTTTTTTTTTTTTTTTTTTTTGAAGACAGTTTTCATATGACAGGAAATAAAGTCTGGACGCAGGAAAATATGGCAAGGGTATGTTGAGTATTGAGGTTTGGGCAAAACACCTAACCGATTACTCTCCAAAGAACTACAGAATGACTGGCAGAGATGAGAGAAAAGAAAAACCATGCTGTCTCAGAAACCACAGCATGGCAAGTGGCACACAACTTCAGGTACAAAATGCTCTAAGGGAATGACTTCACAAGACACCGAGTCTCACTCATTGCTTGATTTGTGGGTGCAGTCAGTGGTGGGGTGTCATCTTTAGGAAGTGACCAGTAGGTAGACTTTTTGAAAGTACATTTCATCCTGGCTGCAATGCTCTTGACACTTCTGTGACACTACTTTGTTATCCCATTTCCTGCTAGGAATTCTTTGCTGTGGAACATGGTTCATTGTCTGTGATTAGCTAATGAGGTAGACCCCTATCACAGAATGCTGACTGGTGGTGTAACAGCACCGACACAGAAAAATGTGACTGGCTAAAGTCAGATAGTGTTAGGTAATAGCTGCTGCATTAATGCGTGATGCCAATGCCAAGTACTGTTCATTCCCAGTCTTCCGATGGACTGGCACAGGATCTATTGTTGTGCATTCCACACAAGTCCCAATGACCAAATTTACCATGATCTTTGACATGGAAGGACAAATTCTCTTCACAAAATATGTGGTACACCACACTCCTGGATGCCTACTGTATCAATGTACTTCCATTATCTCACCTGGACTCATAGTGTCCAGGAAAGCAGCACACTCCTGCTGTACAGGTTCAGTCTCTTTTGGGGTATGCAGGTCATCATCTCAAGTTTCGGTTTGATGTAACAAGCACCATGTCCACAGACAACTTGTATTCAAGGACCAGTTCCTTCATTGTGCTCAACCTTCACATGCCAGGATCTCACTTGCTGCTTTGGTATGCACCCTAGCTTTGCCTGTGAGAATGTTAGACAATCTAGTTGATATGTTGGGCATCGTTTGTTGGCTGAAGTCATCATGTGACTCTATTTTTTCCAGCACCACTCCTGTTACTAGGGAGCTTGCATTGACACATAGATTGAATTCCGATCTGCTCACAC
>CAHIKZ030001633.1:650000-678273 GCA_903632075.3 Acanthosepion pharaonis | reverse complement strand
CTTCCCAGATTCAATTTGAAGTAAGAAAGAGTACTAGTATAATTATACAACACCTCCTCAGTCTTCCAAGACTTCCAGCACAGCAGAGGATCAATGAAGATCACTTTGATCTCAGACCTGCCCTATCCCATGTTGACATGTGGTTCATTTGCATGTCTCATTCTGCATCTTTAATTTGCTACTCAAGAGCTTTTTTATGTTCTTTAAATGTTGATTGTTTCTGTATGTAGATTAAACGCATGAGTTCCAATTATACAGTAGACATATTCTCAACTGCTTGAAAGAAACTTTTTTTAATGTATTCATGCAAAAAGTAATGATGATTCATAAGATGGAAAGCTAGTCCCTGCACTCTGAAATTTAAAAAGAAAAAAAAAAAGCAAACTTTCTATTCATATAAGTTAGACTTTCTTAGATTTTCAGGAATTTTCTTAGAAGTGTAACCATTGCTAGATTTTCATATGGGCTCTGAGGTGGCCATGGCATCAATCTAGAATTTCACCCCTGAAAACGTATGTGTGCAATGACTAAAAAAAGAAAGAAAAAAATACTATCAGAAAATAAGCACTGTGAATCATATACATATTGCACGAAAACTGCTTATAGAGAGACGGTTGCTTAGACTTAATATACAGAGTCCAAATAATCTGAAGGTCCTTGGCTGTCAACTGTAAAAAGAAATTTATTAAAAGATGAAGCGCAAATTGATTATTGATTAGATGTTCTGCAATTACAAAACCTGAACTATTATTTTACTTAAAATTAACTCTTTAGTTAACATAAGATATAACATTAAATAGACTCAGTTTTTTCATGCATTAAATTGGTTGTTATCCTCTTTTGACAGTATTTTCTTTGTATTTATCAGAAAATCATGATCTCGACCTCCATTTCTGTTTTGGGGCTGCTGAATCCATTTTTTGGCACTGACCACCCACAAGAAGTCTAAAAGGAGTTAAATGCAACATTTAATCACTTTAGGAGAATTTTTGTTTTCCCTCCAAAAACCAAGGTTTGTTGACCCAAGACCTTTATTTATTTAATTAGAAATGTAAGCTTTGTTTTAATCTTTCTCTAATTATAAATAACATTAATACACTTCCACAATTGAGCTGAAAATCATTTAGAGGGTTCAAAACTAAAAATATCTGTTTGGCTCCATTCTGCAAGCCCACTGTACAACAATGATATTTGTTAAGGTCAATTTTCCAAATTACATTTTATAAAAGTTAATTTTAATCCTTTATAATTTAATATATGGCTTTGTTTATCCACATATATGCATGTCATGAATGGGTGCCATTTTTTCAAACTTCAAACGAAATACCAGATATATACATGTTTTTTTTTTTTTTTTGGAAAAGCTTTTTATCACGCTAAGAACTTTTTACCATCTTCACATGTTTTGTATATACACTTTTCTACATTACTACTTTACAGAAATAGATGAATTATCTATGTCTATGGAAATTCTTCTCGTGACTTAGTAAAAATAGAAATTTGCTATGTTAAACCACATAAGATTCCCTAATTGTGAATAGGATCTTATTTGTCAATTTTAGAAGCTGAGGAGTGAATATTTTTAGAAATGTTTAACCTACAAAGGTTAAACATTTCAAAAAAACTGTCAAAAGACAGTTATTCTCTTGACACTAATGAAATAAAAACAATAAACAAAATAATAAAAATAAAAAATATAAATTCATTTTCTTATAATGCAAAAGGGTTTCTGGTCACATGTGATTTTATTATTCCAATTTCCAGAAAGGACAGAATCTTTCTTTTTTCCACTTTCCAATGAGATTGAGATCATTTGATGTTTTCAGCAGCCCTACTCTGGAAATAGATTTGGCCATCCCAACTCAGCATGAACTCGGCCATCATTAACCATTCTTACCCTTACTTCCTATAAATCATTTCAGAACCAAAAGAAAATGAACATACTCTAGAGACATTTAACTTTTGTTTCAATGCAGTCAACATAAAAGAAATAAATGTCCATAGCATAAACAAGTCTTTTTGTATGCTTTTTTTTTTTGTTTATATATTGAACACTCACCTTCACCAAAAAAATACACACAAAACCGACCAGCTCACAACATCCACAAACTTTTGATTACTTCAGTAATATTTATTGTTTTAAAAAGCAATGATTAGAATTTTTATAAAACCTAAACACATGAAAGTGGATTTATCCATTTTTTTTTTTTTTTTTATTCTTGAAATTGACAACAATAGCTCATAGATATTTTTATAAAATTATGAATAAAAAATATTTTCATAGTTATTTATAAAATAGTAAAGGAATATTGCATCGTAGTTAGTTTATATATCTTGATAATTTTGTCATTTTTTTTTTAAATTTTGAATAAAAAATTCTTTCCAACAACCATTACTTTGTGGTACAGACTACTGAGAGGATGCTTTCATTACGATCTTAACCTCATAAAGTCTTAACATAATCGTTATCTTTCCTATATATCCTTATAAGCTGCACTTCTTCCTTTTATGCTCAAACAACAACTTTTATTCAGTATCCTCTACCTTGAGTTGCACTTTAGAATTGCATTGAGGAAGTTAAAAAAAAAAAAGACAGAATATACCATTTCACTCACTGATCGAAAAGAAAACTGGAATGTAGTTAAAAAGTTTTATTAATCATGAAATAAAGATAAAACTTGAAATGTAAATAATCAATACAATATAATAAATACCTACAAAAATCAATGTAGTAAATACATACAGAAGGCAATATGATGTATACAGATATAGTAATTAACAATGTAATAATGCACACACTGCAAAAAGTAAAGAATAAAGACCACTGAAATCATGGTGTTCAATGTCTGTATTAAAATTTTATATTTTTTATAATTATATTTTTTTTTTTTTTTTTTTTTTTTAAAAAAAAAAAAAATTCCCCATCTTGGTGAAATAAACAAATATGCTTTTAAGTTTTATTTACCAGTCTCTGTAAAATAAACCCCAAGCTATTTTGCTGGTAAATATTTCTATTATTTTGGAAGCAAGTAATGTTAAAATTAACAACACACACATTTAACACAGAAGATTTTTTCATCATCATTTTTGAAGACAGTTTAAAATCTTTTTCCACCATCAATTATTAAATTTATTCATCAATTATTAAAAGAAATATAAAGTGATGTAATGGAATAACCTGTCACCCCCATGAGTGACTACACTATAGTTAGTAACTACTATAGTCCCCATCGTCCATTGATTTACAGATACTTATAGGTAGTAACTACCTATAGTCAACGGACTATGGGATAGATGTTGGGTCTGTTGAGTATGACTCAAACTTACACAAGAACTACCGACCTTCCAATAGTAGCACTCACTACTGGATTGACTTGCGACAACCTTGTGCATAACTGTTACCTTTATTCTTATTGTACTGTTTTTGTTTTTTTTACAATAAACCTTTACTTATTTTATCCACCTTGTTTTTTTTAAATATATATTCCTATTAGCACAGAATATAACAGTGCAATTTATATAGATTATATATATATATATATATATATATACTATTTTTTTTATTAAATTTTAGCCTTAACAAATTTGATCTTTTATTTAAAACGGAAATTTCCCCAGGCAATGTGATATATACCTAAAATTCTAATTTGAATATTAGGTTTAAATTTGATCTTTTTTGTTTTTTTTGATTTACATTTCCAGAACCTATCAATGGGTTTTCAAACAGTGAATTTTTATAAGGCATTTGAAATTCCCCCACTGTTTTTTATTTAGCTTATCTGACACCTTATGTGTCAATTGAAAAAATTTTTTTAGTAAGAATTCTTTTGTGCATAAAACATTAAATTCATCAATATATTGTTGAAATGCAGTCCCATTTAAAATTTGGTTCTTAAAATAAAGACTAGAACCATATTATAAATATTGACAATATTATAAAAAAAATAATGTCAAAAATCAATTGAAAATTTATTTTAAAAATCCATCTTGTATAATTTTTTTTTTTTTTTTTTGAAATAGTATATACATTATTTTTTAATTACCATATATTTGTTATTAAAATTTGATCACAAATATTTTGAACTTTTTGGCCTTTGATAATATACCTAAATTTTGAATTTGGTCCTTTTGGCAAAACAAAGATTAGTTGGACAACCCTCCTTTAAACTATCTGTATCTAAATCTTTTTTAAAAACAGAGGGGGTAAAATATATTTGTTTTAACCATGTCTCTTTTTCATTTTGAAAAGACAGAAGATTTTTCACCAAAAGCAACTGCCATTTGTTTCTTGATCATGTAACTATGCCTTTTGTCGCTAAACTCATTTTGTTAACAAATTTTTTGTATACAAATTTATTATATTTTTTGTTAAATTTTCAAATGACTAAAACCAAGTTTTTATTATTTTTCAAAAATAATTTCGTTTTGAAAATTAAACAATATTTTTAAGTGGATAAGAAAATTTAAGTCAAAATTATATTTATTTTCACTATATAAGAACATTCACTTTCATACATCAAAATAAAAAATATATTCATAAAATTGTAAATAAATAAAAAAAGATTTTTATGAGACGTCAAATATTTCATTGATTGAACTGTTTCAAAGATGTCTGAATTAATAATTGACCATAGTAATTATTTAAAAGAAAATATTTTTTACATTAACGTATTTTTTTTTTTTTTTAGATATCTATGATTTAGTGATACACATATTTTAATAATTAACCCCAAACTAGGCATTTCTAGTTAAAGGTATACAAGATATATTAGTTTTATGTACATGGAATATATTTTTGTTTAAAAAAACAATTCTAAATCCCTATATCCACACTTGTTTGAGTTCTATATTGTTCAAAATGGTAAACTATTAACATTTTTTTATGTGCCATGTCCTTTCAAGGACATAGACGATTTTATCTGCCCTCCTCTATCCCTTGCAGTCATTAACCTCCACCTTCCTCTTTCCCTTGCAGCTCTCAATTTGTTTCTTCCCTCCAATTCCTCCCCATTATCCACGTTCTTCATCCACTTTTTAAGTTTTAAAAAAGGTGATTAATGCATTGTTTTCCTTGTCTATCTTTTCCCTATTCAAGTGACTTATATCAGAAAATAGAAAATAAATCTTTATTATTGTAACAGAAACTAGCTGTACTTCCTGATGTTAATTATAATAAAGGAAAAGCAACCTCTCTAAACTCAAAATATTGTCACACATTTTGAAATAAATCATTATCTATATATCTATTTCTGTAAAACCGCATCTCTTTGGCCTCTTGATAATTTCTACATTTTTTCTTATAAATTTATTTGCTGCAAAACAAGGACAGATTCACATTTCAATTCAGTATTCTTTTCTTTGCACTAAGTAATAACCTCCTGTTTAAAATTACTCTGCTCAACTTTTGGGATGTTCCTATTTGAAACTACATCTGTTCATACTTACATCCTTTCAAAATAATCCCATTTAAATTTTGTTTTTTTTGCTTTTACTTTCCCAACAAAAGATTGCATTTTCAAAATTCTCATTTCATGAAACCATTGTTAAACTCCATTTTTAAGTTGACATTATGTCCAAGCTTTGTAAAAATATAATGTATATAAAAATAATTTTTATAAATCTTATTCAAACATTTCATGGATATACTAGTCATTTTGAAATACATTTTTTTTAAAAAATTAGATTTTAAATTTTGACAGTTTCAACAGATGGTATTTAAAGGTATTTCATAAATTCATTATATGAAATTTTTCTGTTTCATATGATTTTAGAAGATATTTGAGTTCCTGTTATAATTTAGTTTTTTATATAAATTTACTAGTTCAATTTACCCTTGAGAAAAAATTGATCATAATTTTTCTGAAATCAATTATAGGTTAATTAGTACATACTTTTTCATAAAACCATTATTATCTCCAAAGTAATTTAATAATCTAAAAATTTTCTCATTTTTATAAATAACCTTTGTGTTGATAATCCATAAAAAGAATAAATTAGTCATTTCAAAATATAATAATGGCATATTTTCCCAATGTTTTGCTTTTATGTTTAAAAAAAATTTCACTGCAAAAAAAACAATTTCAGTTTTAAAATAAAGAAATCTTAAATTCATTTTTGTGATATTTATTACTTATTGATGGTCTGATTTATTTTCATATTCTTCAAAAATCCTATAAGACATAATAATGATTTACCAGTTTTAAAACATCTCAATAAATTTTTAAATTTTTACAAAAGATGGCTGACCAGCTTGTTTAAAGTGGTACATTGGGATTTTAATTTGGATAAAAAAAAAAATAATAACTTTTTACTGAAAAAATTGAAAAATGTATAGATTATAAATTTGTTATTAAAAAAATGGAAAATTAGGAGATGAAAAATTGGTTAGCATTTTCAATTTAAATAAATGTTATAAAAAAAAAGTGCAATAACAACAATGAAACATTAGTCTGAATGTCAATAATGATAATTCCTCATATAAATTTCAGATAGATTAATCATATAAATTTTAAAAAATTGGATATTAGCCTGAATATCAATAATATAATTCCTAATTTTTAAAATTCAAAATAGCTTTCAATCAATGTAAAGAGAACAAAGATGAGGATATCAATTGATGTTTAATAATGATAACTCCTCAAAAAAAATTCAGATATAATCTGAATGGGATGAAAACAATTCAAATTTGAGGATATTAGCCTGAATATCCAATAATGGTAATTTTCTTCCTGTTTTAAATGGAAGATGAATCAGGAAAATAACAACAATGAAGATGAAATACATTTGTCTGAATATATATAACTCCCCATCACAAAATTCATAAAAAAAAAACATCAGGTGATAATAACAATTTTTTTGAGAAGATTAGTTGAATTTAAATAATGATAATTCTTCATTCATGAAATTGTCTTTTTTTTTGAATTGAATAATCATATAGTCTATTATATAGTTGGCTCATATATATATAACTAGCAGCATGGCCCGGCATTGCCCATGCTTGATTCAAAAATCGTACGACTCATACAGCAATCGCTATCACTTGACTTAAAATAGTTTTGCCCTTCCTTGCCTTTAAAGGAGTGCCCTTTGCCGTGCTGATGTTGCTACATGCCTTACTTCTTGCCTATCTCACACTGCAAATTTTTTCTAAGCTCTATACTAAACATTAAATCTGTTACGAAAAAAGAACTAAACAAAATGAACACAAAATGATCAGCTTTAAAAAAGGACTCGTAACTGGAAAAACCGAATGAAAAAGAATGTTAACAATAAATACTTTTTTCACCCAACCCAGTTCTGCAGAATCAGAATCAACGTTGAGTTTAAGCAAGCGAATGAGCCAATTGGAGTAAAGTGCCATGCAGATTTAAATTTTTCCCACTTGTGACGAATGCAGCTATCGATTTTTTTTTTTTTTTGCTAGCATGCTAGTTAACATTCATGTCAGTCAGCTGTTGGCTCTCACACTGGCCAATAGAATCTTCCTGCCTATTCATTGGCAGCCAGCTATAGGCTCTCACTCTGGCCAGTAGAAAATGGCCACAAACTACATGAAAACTGCCGTAGAAGCATGAAAAAATTGATTATTTCCACTATCAATGGGAGTTGGGAAATGCAAAGTTGGTCTTGGCCTTCCCAAATAACTTGGAGCATGTGCATGTAAATTTTGGTGCAAATCCGTCGAAAATTGCATTCGTTACACACACACACAGACACACACACACAATGTATCCTGCCTTTTTTTAGAGAGAGATTTTCAATGTACTGTCTGTTAAATGAAAAAAAAAAAAGGAAAAAGTATTTTTAAAAAATTTTCTGAAAGGTTTAAAACTGTGAAACAGTTAGAGAAATATGTTTTTATTTTTTTTATTTTTTGTTTACATTAAAGAAAGTTTTTTTTTTCAAGAAGAAAAAATCTATTGACCTTATAACTCATGAAATTTCAAACAACAAATTAAAAACTTTAAATTTTTTTAAATGATTGTTTTTATAGATAAAAAAAGAAATTTTTATCAACTTTGTACTGATTCTACAAATGATTTTTAAAAATCAAATACATTACTCATTATTTTAACTAATTAAGTTTTTTTACAATTGCTGAGGAGTTCCAAATTTCAGACTTTCCTTTTTTTTTTTTTTGAAAATTTTCAAAATTCATTCTGTTTTCATTTGGAGAAAATTTTTAATTAAATTTTGTTATTAAATTGACATTTGTTTAATGAAATTTTAACAGTTCTTTTAGTCAGAGTTTGATGGGAGCTTACAGATGGAATGAATTGGCAATCCACTAAATTTGCCCTAGTTTTTGACAGTGATTTCCAACATGCTATTTACAGGTGCTGTATATTTAGTCAATTTTATATAATTATTCTGTCAAAAAAAAAGATTAATATGAAATGTTTTTCTTTTTGGATTAAAAATTTTTAGTTTCTTCTAAAAGTCCTTGTGTTTTGCATCTTTAATTTTAGTAAAAAACTATTTATTTTAATTTTTTTTATTTCAAAAAAAAGATTATATAAATATATATATATATATATATATATATATATATATATACAGTATTGTTTTTTGTGTGTTTAAAAAACATTTTAAAAAATTCTCTTTCTAAATCATTAAGTCTTAAAATTTCAAATAAAAATATTTTCTATTAAATCAAAAGAAAAAAAAAAAAAAATATAATATTTTGTGTCTTTAAATTTTTTTAATCATCAATAATTCATTTTTTAAATGGACCATTTGGATAAAAAAACTTTTTTTTTTTTTGCAAATAATATATTTTTTGTTATTTTTTAAATTAGATAGCAACATGATGACAAAAAAAAAAAAGAATTAACTTGAGTTACTAAAAAAATTAACTGAAACTATATTCCAGATTTTTTTTATTTTATGTAACAATTTTTTTTCAAATCTGTCTTGATATTTTAAAAAAATTTCCATTATATTTTGAAACAAAAATATATGAAATATTTCAGCCATTTTGAAAGATTTCTGCCAATATTTAATCAAAAAAAAACAATTTATTTAAAAAAATATGTAAATAACCAAAGAAGAATCTGTAATGTTATTGGTCCTGAACTGTCATCTTGCCTTCAGTTACTTTCTAACATACTGTTTTTGAAATTTTATTTTTTATATAATATTCATAAATTAATTGTTCTGATGAATTTTTCTTTTTGGTACCTGGACTTTATTAATTTAAATGCAGTTGCAGATTAACAATAGTTTTCATCATTTTATTGTTGAAATTGCTAAATGCAACCGTAAGTTCTATGCTTACAGTTTCTTCTTTTGCACTTCTCGCTTGTGGAACCCTCTTCTGGCTTCTTGCTTTCCAATCAACTTTGATCTTCAAAAATTTAAATGCAATATCAATCATTATCTTATGTCTTAATTCAAGATCTTTTATTGTCTTCTCTCCTTAATAAATTTTTTTTTTCAAATTCTTTCGCACTCAGTCACCCCCTTGTGACTTAGTATCTAGAATATTTTTTCTTGCCCATAACTTTAGCATTCAAAACATTTTTGTCAAAGCTATCTTTTTCTTTTTTATGTGCTGTTTCATGTCATTATGTAGGCATTCATGGTTCTCCACGATTTCCTGTTCTTTGTAGCTCTTAATAAAATTTGTCTTTCTGTTATTTCTCCTAAATCCTCTTTCACTATCCATTTACTCAAGCTAAGTATATTAAGCATTGTTTTCCTCTTGTTCTTTATGTGATTTTATATCAGATATTTTGATCAGACCTTTTTTTCCAGCATTACCTTCCCCAAAAACTCAACTGTCTCTTCCTGATGTTAAAACATAAATAATCCTTTTTTGTTCCATTTTCTCTTTACAACCTT
The DNA here is from genome assembly GCA_903632075.3 of Acanthosepion pharaonis. Lineage (NCBI taxonomy): Eukaryota > Metazoa > Mollusca > Cephalopoda > Sepiida > Sepiidae > Acanthosepion > Acanthosepion pharaonis. Next base: position 668,430 of record CAHIKZ030001633.1, on the reverse strand, counting down.
GTCATTGCTCATATGTCCGGTCCAAAATATCCTCAGAATCCTTCTGTAAAAATTTCAACTGTCTCTTCCTGATGTTAAATATAAGTTTCCTTTTTGTTTTTGATTTTCTGTAAAAACCTTGCATTTGCTCACATTGTTAAATTCCATTTTGAAATCCTCAAACATCCTTCTGTAGAAAAATCAACAAAATTATTTTCCTGATTTAATATAAGTTTCCTTTTTGTTTCCATTTTCTCTATAATTTCATCGTTGCTCATATGTTTGATCCATGGTATTCTCAGCATCCTTCTTTAGAACCACATTTGTGCTGCTTCAAGTTTTTTTCTTCATCTTTTAGGATTTTCCATCAGTTAAAATTGCGGTTAAAACACAAATATCATGTAACAATTCAGTACTCTTTTCTTTGTTTCTAACAATTTTTTTCTATTTTTTTTTCCTCTGCTTTAGCTTTTTGAATTAGGCTCTTTTCCTATCCCAATATGCCTTTGGATTTCAGTGTCCAATTTCTTTTCTGTTAAAAACTTCCCATATATTATTTTTTCTGCAGTTGTTTTGGTATCTTAATTTTTTCACATTTTAGGATCATCCTTTTGATCTAACCATGCATTGTTTTATTCTTTTAAAATGATGTTTAATCCTTTCTTCTCACTTTATCTGCTTATAATCCATTGACCTTACCATAGACTGCTGTTACATGTTTTATATATCAAAAAACTTGTTTTCATGTTTTGGTTACAATATTTTGGTTTTATCAACATGATTTACAGGGAGGATATTTATGAATTAAAAATTCCAGAAGCTTCATATCTGTTTCTTTCCTGAAAAAGGTTCATGTATAACTATTGGAAGATATTTGGTCTCAGAATTTGTTTTTTCTGAAAGTCAAAAATGAGAAAGGCATTTCATAAATGATTAATGGTTATAGATTCAGTTGAAGAGACTAAACATTTCAATCCCTTACATTATTGGTTTGGGCATATATATATAACTAATGTTATTTATATATAATGTGTGTAATTTTATATATATATATATAATATTTATAGTGTGAAATGTTATTTGTAAATTGTGTGTGTATTGCAATTCTATAAATGTGTGTGTGTGTTGTGATATGTATGTGTGTATATATATATGTGTATTCATGCATATATGTGCAAATGTGTGTAACATATATTGTATATGTATATATGTGTATGTGTGTGTGCATATATGTGTATATTTAATGCATTATATGTATATATATATATATATATATATATATACAAAGAATATATATTTATATATGTATGTGTACATATGAATATATATATATATATTTTAAATATATATATGTGCATGTGTGTGTGTACATATTTATATATTTGTGTGTGTATATATCTATATATGCATGTATGTGTATATATCTATATATTCATATGTGTATATATATATATATATGATGTTATATTATTTATGCATGTGTGTACATATCTATATATGAACACAATGTACATATTATACATACATGTAAAAAATATATATTCATGTGTGTGTACATATGTGTATATATCTATATTTATTTTTAAATTATATAAATCAATTTCAAGGATAGTGTATGTAAATATAAAAGTGGACATTGAAGTCAACACCCAGAAGTGACAGTCTGTTTCATGTTTAGGCACCATCATTAGACCTAATGATTATGTATAAGAAAATTATGGGCAACAGTCATCAGTGTGTATATATATGTTCATATTTATATATATATATATATATATATATATATACACACACACACACACATAATTTATTTGTTTAAACATTATTTTTAAATGGATTCACATATTTCAGTAGATGCTTTATTTCATGTCTTTTGAGAATCAGGAAGATATATGTTCAGAAGCACTATTCGGACTTTGTTTGATTCGGCGGTCATACATGGCTGAGTGGTCGTCAGCATGTCAAATCAAATGACTGTTTGCTCTAGGGGATGCAGGTTTGAATCTTGGCAGAGGGAGCATATTTTTCTAACAAGATTTCTTGAACATTCTTGGTGGTAGGTATATAATATTAAAATATTTTTATTATAATAGATTGCGATAAAAACATTTGACATTGCTACACAAAATCTTTCATGTTTCGGAACTATAATCCGTTTCTCTTCAGGTGATGGTAGATAACATATAATAAAAATGATTTATTTGGGAAATTTGAAAACAAATCATTACCTCATTTGAAAGTTAAAAAAGAGTGGCAGGAAGCCTAATGTCAGAATTAAAAAATATACTTGTGGGTATGTCTAGATTAACCAATTAAAAGTCAGAGCTAAACTAAAATAGAAGAAAGAAAAATAAGGGTGGAGGGAGGTGGGTTATTAATTCATGTCTTGATAAATTGATACTCTAGACAAGTCAGTGGCGAACATATTGTAGCCAAATACAGAGTTCAGATTTGATGCTGTAGACATAGTTAACTTGAACCAAAAATTATTTTTATACTATGGAAACTTCTTAAAGGGACTGAATAGGTAAAGTTAAAAGAAATTTTTTTATGGAACTTTAATATATGATGCTAATTATATTGAGTGGGTTGTAAAATATATAAGTACACTATTCAATGTTGAGCAAAGTGGACAAGTCAGGTCTGCCAAGACATTTTAAGTCATGGATATATCAATATGCTATTTTGCCAAGATTTTTTGGCCCTTAACAGTTGAGATCATGGAGAAAAAGATATATGGCTATTTGCGGAGATGGCTCAGTCTACTGAGGAGTTTAAGCAATGCTGCTTTGTATGGAGTTTCAAACCCAATGCAATTCCCTTCAGAGGATTAGTTGAACATTTTAAAATGGCAAGAGGAGGCAATTCAGTATTGGATCTCAAAAGATCCTAAATTTGCAGAAGCAGGGATTGAAGTTCATACAGGGAAAAAGTGGAAGGTATCGCAGGAGCTAAACATAGCAGACCAAAGACTCTCATTGGAACAGTTGCAGTAGGCTGATCAGGTTTAGATTACTCTCCCAATCCCTGCAGAAAAGCAAAAAAGGAAATTCTTGCACAACGCAAGAAAGAGTTTGACCTGGGCTGGTAGTCCAGCCACAGATGTGATCCTGAGTATGCGGTTGCTCACCACACTAAACAATACTGCAAGCTTTTGTAGCTCTGCCACATAAACACTAACAGATTTGTCAGGTTGCATCCGGCATGCTATGAGTTGCTCATATGCTGTGAACTTGTCTGTCATGAAGGCTGTATATAAGGCAGTCTTTATTTTGTCTGCATTCGCCTTCTCCTCATCTCTCAGTTTCTGGTAGAGGGCAAATACACTCCCCACTACGTCAGTCTCAAGGGAATGACATGATCCAGCAGTATTAAATAGTGGAATCAGCTTCAGATTGAAACCTGCATCCATCTTAAGGGCCGAAATAACTTGTGTTTAATATAGGGTATTCTGTTTATGCTGCCTATACCCCTTTCTCTTTCTACTATACGCCATGAGTGTCATCTACAGAATTACTACTTGCCTCTAGCAAGCAATGTAGCCACTTATATACTAGAGATTTTCCAAGCGTAGCTTAGATGTGGCACAAGGCCGAAAGTATGGGGCATCCAGTGAGAATCGAACTCACTTTTCAGTAGTAACTGATCTAGCAAGACAAGCTTGTTAACCATTACACCCGGTGGCCGCGTAGAGATTTTCCAAGCGTAGCTTAGATGTGGCACAAGGCTGAAAGTATGGGGCACCTAGTGAGAATCGAACTCACTTTTCAGTAGTAACTGATCTAGCAAGACAAGCTTGTTAACCATTACACCGCCTCGAGGTGGCTGAGATTTTCCAAGCGTAGCTTAGATGTGGCACAAGGCTGAAAGTATGGGGCATCCAATGAGAATCGAACTCATTTTTCAGTAGTAACTGATCTAGCAAGCCAAGCTTGCTAACCATTACACCATTTTTAACATGCCCAGCCACTTATATAGTAAGCAGCAGGTGTTGTTACATTTGAATACATGTGATGTCCATTTCATCAGATCACGGTCAGTGCACGTGTGTGCCTCTAAGCCTCGAACCAGATTTCCTATTACAGCTGCAACAACTTGAACACACTTTGTACTAGGTAAGCCATTCTCTGCGTTACTTCCATCATAAACACCATCTCCAGTGTGAAGTGAGAGCAGGACTGGTGGAAATTAGAGCTAGCAAAATTCTAGCTAAGTCAGCCAGGGTCCAGGGAAAAATGGGGAAAATATAGTAAAAATAAATATTTCCTGGTCACATCTCTGGTATACTAATCCCAGCAACATAAGTTCCCTTGTTCAGGCAGTATATGACATTTTATCTGGCTCAGCAAATCTCCATATGTGGGGAAAGATTTTGTACATTTTGTCCGTTGTGTCTGAAGAGAGGATCCCTCCAACATGTATTGAGGGTTACCCCAGGGCATTGAGTGAGGGTGCTCCTGGTGGCACCATGTTAAAGTTTTAAGAGCAATTGCATCAGTAGTCTTGAGGAATCTCTAAAGAAATATATGAGCCAGATAAAAAACAGATATGAGCTGATGAATTTCATCAGAGCAGAGAAAAAGGTATAGACACTACAGAGGAAGAAAATTTCATTCTTCAGTTCTGTGTTGGACTGGCTAATGAGAGCAAATATAGGCAGGCAGTTGAAATTCTCAGAGCATATAATACAAATACTGCTGCATTCAGTCATGATAATTTATTCATATAAAACAATGTGTATTATCATCTTAGAATTAACAGTCCTGTGGGAAGAGGATATGGACGAGGCACACGAAATGAAGTTTGGGAAATATTTACACATTGTAGGAAAATGTAAAAGTCAGGGTTGCCGAGCTCAGTGGGAACCACTTGAAAATGGATGCAGAGAATTTCTGGGCAGCCACTTTGCAAAACGCTGTCAAAATCAGGAGTGACAGGCTTGGAAAAACCAAGGTCATTCCCTGAAGATCTATGGCAGCAAAAGAAGCCTCTAGGTTGTTTCGGCTAAAAAGGTCAAGTGATTGGCAGTCAGGCAAGAAAGAGAGAGGAGATTGTGGTTGATATCTCAATTTAGTGTTTTATATGTATGTTTGTGTATATATATATATATATATGCATTTTTTGTGGGGGGGGTGTCTTAGATATGATCTAAAACTATGTCCGACAATAAACTACATCCGGCAACAAGGCCTCTGATCAGGAAATTTTGAAGAGTGCGGAACTACCTCTTAATTTAAACTATTTACATTATTTGGACTATTGTCATATTCATGACTTTCCAGCTGTTGTATGTTCCAGCCTTCTTCAGGTGATATATGCTGAAATTTTTAACCAAATCCTTTATTTTGTACACTAGGATAGATTGTTTTAGTTCCACGTGCCATGTCTTTACTGAATATAGCTGGGACCCTAACAGGTGCTACCACCCAAGGTCAGTGTGGACCTGGGAACAACAACAATTAAGAGATGGTTCTGCGCTCATCAAAACCTCCCAATCAGAGGCCTTGCTGCTGGATATAGTTTGTGGTCATACCCAGGATGCAGTTGTAGCTGATGGATGGCACATGTCAATATCCAGTCAGTATCAACTGGATCACTATGGGGAGGTAGTATGATATTGAAAGACTCTAAACCCCTAATGATTCTTGGCTAAAAATATCACTGATGATGTATACCAGAGAATCAACCTGATGTATTTCACAAAATTCATTTGATAAATTATTATGCATAAGATCCCTTTTGTGTGCATGGATACATTGTTTTGAATTTCTGCAAGTTTCCCCAATGTATTGTGAGTAGCAGTTCTGGCACTTTATTTTATACATACTTGATTCAGAATTATTATTGTTATGGATATTTTTGGTTCTAATCATATCCATAATAGTTTTAGATGTGGTTGGAATTATTTTGATGTTGTTAAGACTGGATAAATTGTTTTGGATAATGAATGTTATAGAGTTAGTAGGTAGTATTATGTGTCTGTTTTTCTCTAGTTTATTGTTGTTATTATTGTTCTTAATAATGTTATCTTTTTTGTGGTTGTATATTTTGTATACTTTTCTCTTAGCATTATTGATAAAATAATAGGGGTATTGGAGTTTTTGAAAGTATTCTCTATATATATTTCTTCTCTGGGTATGTATTGGGGGCTGCAGATTCTTTGTGCTCTTAAATAGAATCCTATAATTATTCCAGGTTTTATTCTGTTACAGTAGTGAGAGTAAAAATTGTCCAGGTCATTCTTCTTGGTAGCTTTTTTGTAAATCTCAAAATGAACTTTGTTTTTATTTCTATGCAGGAAATATCTATCTATATTTATGAGATGAAGTGTTATGTGCACTATTTACATTATTTGGGCTATTGTCCTCATCTTTGTTGCTATATTTATCACAATGTTTCGGCTGTTGTACAAAAAGCCTTCTTCAGGTGGTTGGAATGTTGAACTGAACCCTTTATTTCGCTTGCTGAAAGATGAGGACAATAGTCTGAACAATGTAAATAGTGTACATAAAACCTCATCTCAGAAATATAGACAGATACTGAAGGATCGGTACGGACCCAATACATTGAAAATATGGTGACAAATTGAAAAGTCCTCCCAGAAACTGGCATGAATATCGAACCATCTGACATTCCTACACCGATGCAGAGACCTACAACTCAACCCTTTAGGCTTGACACCATAGAACTTATTGATACATCTAGCCATTTCAGCCTTAATATGATGAGACCTTACCACTAATTGCACTTGAATTCATAATGAATTCACAGAAGAAAATTTATCAGAACAATTATCATGAAAGTATTTATAGAAAAGGCACAGGGAGGCTGCATGAAGGTGGTGTAAAATGACTGAAACTGAGATGCCAGGTCAGGATTAATAACATTGCAAATTTTATCAAGAATCTCTAAATATAAAGCAGCAGCAGCACCAGACCAGATGTTGCAGTAATGTTCAAAGCATGGATATACTTATAAATATCTAAGATAGATTCTGGAGAGAGAAATTGTCTAGCATGTCGTAGTGAACTGATTTTCCTAGCAGCAGACTTAACAATTGATTCAGTATAATTTTCCTCTTCATGTCAGCAGAAAATGTTAGCCTGAGAAGGCATGAGTCACTCTTTTGAAGGTTAGCATCAGCCATGCTGATGGAAAGCAGAAGGGAATCTCTGAGATGCTTGACCAATCCAGAGTTTCCAAAAACAGGTAGAAGGCTGATAGAAGAATCAGACAGTTTGTGTGAGTTTGTAAAGTATTTGTAATTTGGAAATAATCAGTTATTGAAATTAATCTACACAAAATAGGTCATTTGACATATATATAAAACCATTAGTTTGATTTGTAATAATTATTACTGTATTTCTGGCTTACAAGACTGTGGCTTGGAAGATGCATCATAATATTTCTAAGAAAAAAAAGTCATTCTCATACAACAACACATTCCTCACATACTGGTACCACATATTGTTTGCATTAAGCACTTGTCCAATTTTGTTTGTATAGCAATGACATACTAGTCAAGAGCAGAAAAGCTCTTGCCACTGCTAGCAAACAGAGCATGTTTAAGCTTATGGCTCAGCTCCAGGAAGGTTTATAGTCTTGGAAATACTAGTAACAGCTAAGTACTGAGGTTACATCACATAAAAGACTGAATTAGATAGCTAACATTATAGTGTAATTACACAACATACAAATCCAAATCACTAACAGTAAAGCCAATTAGGTGATGGTCCAAGCTTACTTGAGCATGGGCATTGCCTTACATTCGTCTTGGAAGATACACACATATTTTTCAGGGTATCTTTTTAGGAAAGAAAGTGTCTTGTAAGCTGGAAAATACAGTAATTCATATATGTACTTCATCTTGGGTCTCCAGGAGACTAGTGTATCGAGCAGAAGTATTAGGAGCTAGTTGAGTACCGAAATCGAACTACTACTTCAACCAATACTTCAGTGGTAGTATGATTTTTGAAGAAGTTACTTTTGAGGAGAAAAGTGTATTTTATATGGTGGGTGTATGCTAATCATATTGTTCACTGAATTTTATTTATTAAAATGAATATATCTTGGTACATCTGGAAAATTATAGTACAGTATTTACTCTGCTATTTGTGTGAACCTTTGATCAAAATTACTTTAACTGTCATTTACTCTTGATATGAAATGTCTTTTTGCATCCTCATTCTTAAATAGTTTTATTTTATGCATTGTAAACTATCACTCAACATTTATTTTCTTAATGTCAGCCTCCAGTGCTTTCCCTTGACTATTTTACAATATATCTGCAGTGTTTGGCTTTTAAAATTCACTCTGAATTTATTTACTGCAGATCTGCTATGTTACAAATTTACCAAGATGGCTGACAGATGATGTTTTTGTTAGCTGTAATGTTGAGTCAGTCTGTCCCTCCAATTAATTTCAAATTATTGTCATTTCTTGTCAGTCAGTTTGGGATTAATAGGCTTTCTTTTATTTTTTTCTTTCTGTTTTTTTTTTTTATGCTAGAATTTATTCAGCTGACTATTTTATTTATTTCAAATGCACTGTTTCATTTGTAATGTAGCTTATTGTGGAGTGAGTAGCTATGGTCAAATGCAAAATAAATAACAGTAAAAGTATTCAACAAACAGAATTGACAAAGTTTGCAATAAGAAATAGAAAAGAACAGGGCAAAAAATAATTTAAAGCAAGCAAACAATATATGCAAGGCAAATTAACAGTAATAGGGCAAAGCAACAATAATATGACAAAAAGTTCACAAACTAAGAATTGGGTTTGACACACAAAAGCAAGTTTGGACAAGTGAATGTTGCATTCTGACTTCAAGACAGACTGGGACTGAGTCAGATGGAACCGAGGACCAGCATATTTTATTGTCTATGAAAAAAATCCCTGCATGAATTTGTATGCTTCTGCCTATAAAATGGGGAGGAACAGGTATTTTGTACTCATTCCCACTTAGACATTTGTACATAATGAAATCTTTATATCATGGATGTTTTTGTACGTTTCCTGTGACTATGTGGTATTGTGGTATATATCGGATTGAATAGCAATAGATGAGTTCTTGTAGTGAATGAGTAAATTGTAATGGATGAATGGGTTATGGATCTGATTAGCTAGGTCTAGGATAGTTAATGTTGACTAGCTGCTTCCCCTTTGGCCTTGTGCCAAAGTTTTTCGGGTTTTTTTTTTTAAAAAGCAATGAATATATATTTCCACTTAGATTGGTATCAACATTTATATTCTATAAAAATCAATACACTTCTTGTTGATCATATTTAAGAGTTGACAAAGTTTAACACATGACTGTGCAAAAAAAAAAATTACATCTAAAGAGGATCTTTTTATCTTAAATACTGTCTACCAAAATATTTTGTTCTAGAAAGCGTTTTTTAGAATTTTAATAAGATCATAGCATACATTATTTACATTATTTGGACTATTGTTTATTCATCTTTGTCGCCATATTTATTAAAACAGGCTGTTTCTGTTCTATGGCCTTCTTCATTTTTTTGAATTGGACAATAAATTTAACTATAACTGAAATTTTTATTTTTATATATCACTGGGGTAAACTGTTTCTAGTTCCACCATCCATTTTAATGGATTTATTATCAGTTATCTTCTGTTAATTTTCCTCTGAAAGTTCTCCACTGCCTTAACCAGGTATTGAACTCACAATTTTTGGGTCCACTGTGCCATGTACCCTTGAGATTTTCAGAGGAAAAAATTAACTGAGATAACAAAAAACTGACATACATTAAACATAGTTTAAGATTTTGGAACTTTTAATTATTTCAATATAAATAAAGGGTTCAGTTCAACATTCCAACCACCTGAAGAAATAATGGAAAAGGTAAAACGGCCAAACATTGTAACAAATATGGTGACAAAGATGATCACCTCCTTTTATAATGCTACATAATATTCATCTCAGAAATGTAGACAAATCATAGCATGTATGTATACATTTTTTTCTCAATTGATTTCTTCTACATGACATGTACCTTCAGGATATTGGCAATCATGGCTCTCCACAATTTTCTACAGATTATGTGTTCATTTATTCTGTACTGCTTGCCTTCAATATGTTCTTGTGAGTGTCAAATTTTCCAAGCTCTCTTTCCTCATTATGTCCTAGAAATTTCAACTATGTCTTTCTGATGTTAAGTATAATTTTTTTTTTCCCCATTCTCTGAAAAAAATTTGTCATCACTCATATATTTGGTCCATGGTATTTTCAGCATCCTTCTGTAGAATCGCACTTGTATTTTTCACCTGTACGGAAATTGTCTAACATTCACTGTAATAGATTATGACTGATAATACATAACAGTTCAGTATTCTTTTCTTTGTTTCTAACAAAATTTTCCTATTTCTTAATACTTTGCTTAGATTTTCGAAGGCATTTTTCACTATCCCAATGTACCTTTGAATTTTGGTGTTGCACTCTTGTTTATTTAGAAGATGATTCCTTTATAATCTGTAATTAGCCATAACTATTAATTTTAAATCAATTATTTTTAAATAATGATTTATGACCTCTATCTATATTTCTGAGATGAGGTATTGTAATTATTTTCACTATTTCCATTATTTGGACTGTTGTCCTCATCTTTATTGCCATATTTACAACGTTTCAGCTGTTGTACACTCTGATCTTCTTCAGGTGATATACATTGGAATTTCAACCGGAACCCTTTATTTAGTCTAGGGATTGGCAACCTTTTGGAAATAGTAAGCAAAAAGCTATACAGTGTCTTGTAGTAGGGGGGCATGATATAAAATGTACTATGATAGTCTTGCCTCATTGTTTGATTGTTAATCTTTCCATGGTTGAAATTGCCAAAGATTAAAGTTGTTAAATCTGAAAGAAAAAGAAAAAAAATCATTAGGTGCTTAAACTTAATTCACATTTAAAATCGGTCCAGTTATTTGAACACCTTTATTGTTGTCACTGCTTTTAGTCTGACTAGAAGCTACCACATTTGATTGTACTCTGAATAATGTCATCATATGTAATCTATGTTTTCTTAACTTTTGAAATCACCAATTTCATCTCTATACTCCGATTAAACATTGTTGCAGTGCACGAGAATGTAGCCAAAATTCGGACATCTCTATTTGTCATTGTGTGCAGGAATTGAACCTCTCCACAACAATGTTACATCATTTACAATTGCACTCTTGGTTCGTTGATTATGTTAACCAAAAAAATCATGAAGTGCATGAAATGCATTGCTGTTTGAACATGCATTTTCATAATAGGCTTTGATAACTTTAACACATTGTTCGATTGTTAATCTTTCCATGAGGGAAATTGCCAAAGACTTAAGTTGTTAAATCTGAAAGTAAAATAAAAAATCATTAGGTGCTTAAACTTAATTAACATTTAAACTAAGTCCAAGTTATTGGAATACCCTAAACAAGAAACGGTTAGAAATGGCAAATTATTTAATGAGACACTTATTGTTTCATAACTTCTTTGTATCAGGTGAAATATTTGTTGATGACAGGAGCAAAACATCATCCAGGTGCTCATCATCCAACATCATTTTTAAACGACTTTTAGTATATTTCAATTTTGAAAAAAAGTTGCTCACAAGCATATGTGCTTCCAAATAATCATACCGTCATTTTCGCATTATTTTTATTATACTGGCTTTTATATTTTTCACTTGACTAAACATATTTCTTGCAGAAGTCAGCAGTGGATTCGGAATTGAATTTTGATTTCAAAAGTTTGTTGCATTGTCAGTTGATTAAATCCAACTGATATTTGCCACTTGCCCCACTAATTAATTAAAAATTAGTGTCCAGGTTTTAATTTGATGGGCCTGACAAAAATCCTTCACAGGCTGGATCTGGTCTGGAGACCAGGAGTTGCTGACACCTGATTTAGTAGATTGTTCTAGTTCCACATGCCATGCCTTTTATGAATGTCTCAGTTTCAGTTATTTCCCTTTACTATCTCAACTCTCCAAGTTTTTGTTCACTTTTTGAACTTAGAACTCTTTGGGTCAAGTCACTGATTAACTTCAACCAAAGCTTTTATCCGCTGGTCTATGTTAAGGTTGTGAATATGACAGTAATGATGAGCAGAGCAGTCTGAATAATGTAAATAGGGAAAATGATTTATGAATAACCAAATAACAATGATTTAAAATAAAGAATAAATACTGTATACTTGTATATCGTACAAATTTTGAAGACATAATTTTGAAGCTAATTTTAAGAGGGTTGCATCATACATGAGATGTAAAATTAGCATATGTACTGTTGACCCTGGCTATGCTGTTGACCAAACCATATATACTTTTACTGTAGTCAAATTAGCTTAAAAATTAGGTCTTCAAAGGTCACATGATATGCGAGTATATAAGGTAATAATTATAATAATGATATATAATAAATAATAATTTGTATTGAATTCATATTTGAGCCAGTCAGCATTTTCTTGCTTGGTGGCCTTTTTTATGCAGATGTGGTATGTCTCTTACCCTGCTGGAAGTAAAGAATATTCTTTTAGGTAGTACATTCTGCAGCAGGAGGACTGACATGTCAGAAGAACAGCAAGACTCTTGCAAGTCTTAAAAGCCATTTGAGATATCATCAGTGATGAAGTGATGATATAAAATGTGGGGGAAAAAATGCAAGAGATTGTCTTGCTTGGTCACAAGTTGACTTCCACCATATATATCATTGTTCAGACATATATTGCTAAATATAACAAACAATGAATGTCTATTATGCTTTATCATGAGCCGTTACAAGCATTGTATAATAGCTTTAGTTCCAGCAGAAAATAAAGACAAAAACTAACCAACTTTTGGATATTTCTTTATTATATTGGTCATTGCCTATTATATTTAATAATATATGCTTGAATATATATATATATATATATATTGTCATCCACAGACAGTTTCATGTTATCACAGATCCTCAGTGTGGCTAGACATCCGACTGATTCGTCATCAATCAGATATTCTAACCCCAAGGCTATTGACGCATAACAGAGAGAAAGGCAAATTTTTGCAGATTTATTTTTTCATAAATACACCAGTTATCTAGGGAACTCAATCCAGCTTGAAGAGTCTTGCATAATTTGCAGTAATAGTGACTGTACACAAATTTAAATCTTTCTCCTCACAGTGGCATTAATTTATTTTGGGGGGGGAACTAATAGCATCATCATACTGTTTCTCTGTATCGGAGCTCCTCAGTGTAGTTAGATATCTGATCTATTGAAGCCAGGACTGAAACCTGACTGATTTGTCTTCAGTAAGACATTCTAATCCTAGGCTATCGATGGCCAGCAGAGAGGTGAATTTTTGCATATTTATTTTTTCATAAACAAATCAATGACCAAGAGAACTCAATTTGTATTGGAGTGTCTTGTGTTATATATATATATATATATATATATATATATATTATAAATTAATTGATTTAAAATATATTTTTTTCCACTACACAGTTCTAACCATGTTTCAAAAAAGGAAGCTAAAAGCCCCGAATTTAATTTTGTAATTAAATTAAAGACATTAGTTCCATTTCATCCTCAAGCGAAATTTTGGAGTAACTTTTAAAATTACTGGGTTTTAAAGACACAGCTAAAATCATAATTCATGTTTCCAAGGTTACAGATGAATCCAGTTTACTAGATGAGGGGTGTCTGGGTGTTCATTATGGCTGTATTTTAATGTATCAGTTGTTGCTACATTTTGGTAGTGGGTAGGGATGTATTTTTCAATGAAATCTAACATCCGTTAAAATCGTGTCGTCTGGATTTTTTTAAAAATATCTATAAGAACACCGGATTATATATCTTACTGTTTTTTTTTTTTTTTTATATATATACATACACACACATATATATATATATATATATATATATATATTTATATATGTGTGTTTATATATATATATATATATATATATATATATATAAATTTTCTCGTGTAAATGTATGTATATATATATATATATATGTATATATATATTATTTTCATATATATATATGAAAATAATATATAATTTTTTTATATTTCAAGAACAGTTTGAATGGAAAGAAGTATAACAAAGAGGGAAAAGTTTTCATGTAACACGTTTTGTTCTTTAAGACTTCATCAGACTAATTTTATGTTTATGTTGATCTGGCTACACATGCACATAAATAAAGTGGTAGGTGCTGAGAATTTTATATTAAAACATTTTTTTTAGAATTTAATATTTTGTCACAACTATGTCTAAAACACTTAATACAAACAAAATTATAAACTAAAACTTGTAGCTCTTGTTGGCTCTAGAGGCAAAAAGATAGACATACCGCTGGTAGATATTTCTTGGATTTATACTGGAGTTTGTATATATGTATGTATGTATGCATGTATGCATCCAAAAGGTGTCTTATTTCCAGTTTCATATGTGATTTAATTCATAACCATTTTAAAAGTGAAACCTGCTTTCTGAAAACTCAGCATTGTTTGATTCGTTTAAATCATTAGCATGGTAACATGACTTAGCTGAAATATTCTGGATTCTGTATGTCACTGGCTGACTTGTAGAATGCAGACCCCCACATACTAGTTTTGATGGCATATGAAGAACATTACCTTTGCATTTAGTATTAAACTACAGTGTTAGAGAATTGGTGTTATATGTGTAATAGTACTTTATAGTGTCTGGGTAAAGATTATCTTTAATTTTGGATATAAAGTCTGTGGGGATCTATTATGAGCCACTATTTTTTTGTGAAATAAGTGTAGGGGTTTAGCATCATGTAATTGTTTTTTTTTTTATTACCCTGTTAAGATGTCTGAATGTAATGGTGGTTCTAATGAGACCACCACCAAATAGTATGTTTGTAAATAAATACCCAATTCTCCAGCAGACATGTTCAGATTTTTTTGCATTGGTAGTAAAAGGAGGAATATGTTGTTTTTCAGGAAAAAAAATGGCAAAATATGATACTGAATTGGAAAAATGGAATAAAAATAAAGGAGACAAAAAATGTCAACAATCAGGACATTTTCAGACTCAACATATTTTCACAAAGAAACTAACTTTTGTGAAACCAGATCAGTTAGTTGCAGCATGAAGGGATAGGAGATATTAAAGAGAGAGAGAGAAAAGAGAGAGTCAAATAATTGATATATATAGTGGATAAGAGGGGCTAAGGGAATGATGAGAAAAGGGCAAGAATGGGGTGTCTGAGTGAGAGAAAAGAAGTAGATATATTAAAGAAAGAACAAAACAAAGTAATATTTAGAGGAAAGAGATGAAAGAAAAAAGAATACAGATATTCTTTCTTCTTTGCCAGAAATTTCCATAACATTGTTCTATTAAGGAGGGAGAGAGAAAGAAAAGGAGTACAGATATTAAGGAGGGAGAGAGAAAGAAAAGGAGTACAGATATTGAGGAGGGAGAGAGAAAGAAAAGGAGTACAGATATTGAGGAGGGAGAGAGAAAGAAAAGGAGTACAGATATTAAGGAGGAAGAGAGAGATGAAAAAGAAAAATGAGTACTAATATTTAGGAGGGAGAGAGATGAGTCTTGAAGTATGTTGATATTGAGGTGGAAGAGAAAATTGATATAAAAGAAGGAGGAAGAGAGAAAGAAGTAGGAGTATTGATATTACAAACGGAGATAACGAAAAAGGAGTATTGATATTAAGAAGAAACAGAGAAATGAGAAAGAAAAAGGAGTAGTGATGTTGAGGAGGAAGAGAGAAAGAAAAAATAATTCCTCCTATGTAAAGAGAGAAACAAAAAGCATCAAATACCAATGTAAAAGGGAGAAGAAAAGGAGTTCTGATATTAATGTGTTGACTGCCAACTCCAAATCAGTATGGGGTCATGTGGTAGGCCACGATTTTTCTCTAATTTAAAAAAAAAAAATTGTAAAAGAATATGTGAGATATGGACAAGCTTTTCAATGTGAATATTTTTTAAGAAAAAGAGCCACCAAAGATTTTCCTAACCCCTGAAGCCATGTCACCATGAGTTGGTTATGACCACTTGTGTCTATAAAATTCTTTTTCGCATTTTCCAAATGATAAATATAATTCATTTTTTTTAACTATTAGATGTTTCAGAGCAAAAAAAAGAAACATTGTTACATGTTATAAATCTGGTTTAAATTTATTTTATAATTACAGTCACATCACCATATATTAGTGACAAAATTTATTCTGCAAATATTGCTTGTATTGTAGTTGAATCAATAAATTCTTTCCTTGAGATTTGTTTTCAAGTAAAATTTAAGAGAAGCCAAGTACCATAATCGTTTCCCAAAAATTTCACAGGAAGCAACAGACATTGCTTAATGTAGAAATCTACATAGTGTCTTTAATATTTGGCAGAGCAACTTTAAATGAAAATATAATCATCACAAATATATGGAGACTCAGCATAAAGTGAAATGCCATGTCACCAATATATGATAATGTATTAAGGAGGGATTAACAAAAAAAAATAGTTGTGAGTTTAAAGAGAGAAGGAAAAAGTGTAGTGTTATTAAGGAGAGAGAATTAAAAGGTTTCATGTTATTGAGGGAGAAGGAAAAGATATTTAGCAATATAAAAGAGAGAGAAGAAAAAGTTTGAGTGAAATTAGAGAAGGACTGGTGATATTAAAGAGAGAGGAGATAGTGTCAGTGATATCAATAAGCATGTCTGATAACTTTAAAATGTTTGGAAATTCAAACTCAGAATTTTCACATATTTTTACAGAATTTATTTTTATGATTTAATTACCTTTAATCAGATTAACTTTGGTTAAAAAAAAAAAAAAATATTGATTTTTGATTGGTCAGAAAACAGAAATGATGCATAAATATCTGTTTTTTTCTGAGATGAGGTATTATGTACACTATTTACATTGTTCAGACTATTGTCCTCATCTTTGTTGCTATATTTATCACAATGTTTTGGGCGTTGTATGCTCCGGCCTTCTTCAGGTAGTTGGAATGTTGAACTGAACCCTTTATTTTGCTTTGGCATTAAATTGACCCATAAGGAATTGGTATGTTGTTAACCAACAATCAGTCAATCAATCAAAAAAACTAATTAAATCTTAACCTCTTCAAGCCTAGACTTAGCTGTTCTCTTTCCTGTGTATCCCCAAGAACTTCACTTCTTCCTCTTTCATATGCTAATACAACATCAAATAGTAACACTCTACCTTGAGTAGCTCTTGGGCATTGTATTGGGTGAACATTAGTGATGGCGAGTAGCACATGACATCAGCATAGGTAGGAACACTACATACCAAGATGACTGCTTTATTGAGAGATGGCATGTAGGAAGAGATACAGAAGCCAACTAGAAAAAAATACTACAAATCCATGTATGTTGTCATGACAACGGTAGATAAGATATTTTGTTGTGATTTTTTTTTGCCTGATTCTGAACAGAGAAAAATGCCTAAATGTGGACATTTTCCAATTTCTTCCTCTTGTGGTATAAAGTCTACCATTCAAATTCAGACAGAAATGAAGGACATTTCAATGTTGTTGACAAGCATATACTGCACTGATTACAGGGCCTTGCCAATGCATAGCTTGCTTTTCTGAGTTGAGTGTCAATTTCTCTGTTCAAGGAGCTGTTGGAGAAGATGGTACTTCCGAGACACTTGAACCTCTTGACATTTGCAAGTTGGGTACCATCTTTAATGATTACTGACATCAGGTGGTTGGTATTTATTGCAAGTTGATGAAGCACTTCAGTTTTTCTGAGACTAATTGTCAAGGCAAACACATCTGAAGATTTTTAGCTGATTGAGAATCAGCTCCATATATATAAACACACACACACACACATATATATATATATATATATATATATATATATATATATATATATATATATATATATATATATATATATAAATAAATATATATATATATATATATATATAAAACTGACTATGTGTGTGTGTTTGTAAACTACTTGAGAACCATAAGACATATTTTCACCAAATTTGGAACATAGATTGTACTCAATACTGGGTGTGTCTGGGCAAAAAAAATTAGTCATTTTTCAAAAATCAATAACCAATAATCGATAAATATAATGTTTAAATGGGAATTTCCATTAGTTTGGTTGTTTTTAAACTTTCAGACTTGATGTCTAAACCCTGAGGCCGATTTTAATGAAACTTGATAAGTCTATGCAACTTACTGTCACACTTATTATACGCTATATTGATTTTCATTTCTTTCAACACTGGGACCCCCAGGGTGCCCGAAAGGGACCCCAGAAAATTCAAATTGCTTTGATTTTGATGAAATTTTGCATGTTTGTTACGCTCTTACAATAAGATAGAAATTGGTTGTCAGATTTTTAAAAATGCATATTTTAACTTCACAGATTTGATGAGGTTTGTGATCTTTTTTTGAATAAACCCAGACAATGCTGGGTAATGCTGCTATATATATATAT
>CAHIKZ030001633.1:622500-645000 GCA_903632075.3 Acanthosepion pharaonis | reverse complement strand
CATGAAATGACCTTTGGAGTAAAGGTCTGCAAAATAATTTGGATAACCTAATATATTGTAATAATATATTGGAGTCATAGATAGTCATTAAACAAAGTTCTTAATTACTACATCAAAACATTGGTACCTAGATATGTTTTTTTTTTTTTGTCTATGTGCTGTGATATATCAGGATATGAGTGATTATCGCTCTTCACAACCTCCTGTTGCCCTTAGCAGTGTTCGTCTCTTTGCTAAGCTTCCCAACAATTGTTCCACCATCCATTCACACAAGGTAGTGGCCAACTAGATTCCCCATTCTCTCTTGCCATCAATATGTCCTGCTGGTGTTAAATTCTCCAAGCTCTCTTACCTCATCATGAGTCTAAGAAATTTAAGCTGTCACTTTCTCCTGTCTGCAAGTGTCATTTTTGTTTCCATTTTCTTTAAGACTTCCTTATTTGGTTCATCCATGGTATTCACAGCATCTTTCTGTACAGCCACATTTTTTGCTGCCTCCAGTTTTCTCTTCATCTGTGGGGGAGATTGTCCAGCCTTCATTGCCAGACAAGAGGATTCATATCACATAGCAATTCAGCACTCTTTTCTTTATTTACATTATTCGGACTATTGTCCTCATCTTTTTAGCCATATTTATTACGTTTTGGCCATTGTATGCTCTGGCCTTCTTCAGGTGGTTGGAATATCAAACTGAACCCTTTATTTCGCTCGATGGGGTAGACTGTTCTAGTTCCACGTGCCGTGTCTAATGGATGTCAGTTATCAGTTATCTCCTGTTAATTTCCCTCTGAAAGTTCTCCACTGCCTTAGCTGTGTATTGAACTCACACTCTTTGGGTCCTGTCACTGGATCTAACTAACGCCTTTATCCACTGTGTCATGTGTTCTTGAGGGTTGACTTTGACATTCCAACCACCTGAAGAAGGCCAGAGTGTACAACAGCCAAAATGTTGTAATAAATATGGCGACAAAGATGAGGACAATTGTCCGAATGTACATAATACCTCATCTCAGAAATATAGACAGATACTCTTTTCTTTGTTTCTAATTAAATGTTTCTGTTTCTTTGTACTTTGCTTAGCTTTTGGAATGCATCTCTCATTCATCCAATAATTTTTTAATCATTTCACTCCAGGCAAAGATGGAATGTGACTAGTATGCAAGGGGTTACAGGAAGTGAAAGTGTGAGAAAAATCTGGGTATAGCGAGGGTTTAGGAAAGGATAAAAGATGAATGAGATTCAAGGAAACAGAAAATGGCGATTGACATTGCATTTAAATTTTTGAAGGTTGTATTTATGAGGGAAACAAGTTAAGGAAGGGAGTTCCACAGGTGAGAAGTGCAAGAAAAGAAATTGGAGTAGAAATGGCAGTTGCATTTAGCCATTTCAACAGTAATTGGGTGGGACATAGATGACTATTTAGTGGCATGCTTAAATTTATGCAGTCAGGGCACCAGGAAAATGAACTCCTCAGAGCAGTTGCAGTGAAAATATTTGTAGAATAGACTGACGGAAGCCACACCATGTCGGTGAGAAAGTGATTGATGTCGAGATGCTAAGTCAGGATTGATTACATCGCAGATCCTTCCTTGGATTTTGTTAAGAACTTTGAGATTGTTATGGTGAAACACACCTATTCTATAGTTAATAGACTCTCCCACCTAATATAAGTAGGAGTAATAAGACAAACGAGGGTTAGTCAATGTCGGACGACAGTAGTTGACAGTCGAATACGTAAGTAGTCAACGACCACAACAAGATTACTCTGCGTAATACCTATTATATCAAGTTCCTAACGTTTTGTACGTTGAACCTATTTAGGACCGATTTAGTACAAATACAAGCCTCCACTGCGAAATAACTCCACAACAGAGATGAATAGCAGGAGCACCAGACCTGATATGGCAGGAGTATGGAATGCATGGGTGAATGGTTAAATGTGCAAGATGGACTCTGATAAATAAAAAATTATGCATTTGGATTTCAGTGTAGCATTTTCCATCTTTGGTTAAAACATTGCTCAGATATTTAAACTTCTGTACTTGTTTGACATTGATTTCACCAATCCATACATCATATCTTCGGCCTTTTCTCTTGCTGACAACTTTGCTTTCTATCTTACGGCTAATGAATATTCCTGTCTTCTCACTTTCCTTTATTCTCTTGTCTAGGAGGTCCTGTAGTTTTCTTTCTGAGCTGGCCATTAATACAATATCTTTTGTGTATCTTATATTGTGTAAGATTATGTTCAACAATTATAAATCCTGGTATAGTCTCCATCTCCTTTAGGATAGCCTTGCTGTAGAAGTTGAACAAATCTGGTGAGAGGATGCATTCTTGTCTTATGCCTCTTTCTATTTTTGCCTATCTACTCAATTCTTTTTCTGTCTGTATGCAATCAGTTTGCTCCCAGGGTTATTCTAACATCCTTTTCAAGTAGATCTAGTTTTTCTAACAGATCAATTAGATCGTTTTGCCATACCTTTTCAAATATTTTTGGATAATCTCTAAAATATCAGTCTATATCCTTTTGCATTTGTATTGCTCTCGCTTGCTCTCTTATTCTGATATTTTTTTAAGTTAATTGAAGTGCTGAGAACACATCTTTAGCAAATATGCATGTTCGAGTAATCCTTACCAATGCAGCAGATTGTGCTACTTAGATGATTTAAGAATTTCAGTCTTTGTGCATTTTAATAGCCATATTTTATGGACATGTCACATTAAAACACCTGTTCTAGTTTGATCAGTGGAGTTAAGCAGAGCCTGGTCAGTACTTAAATGTGTAAGAGCTTGGGAATACCAGGTACTGTAAGCAGCATTGTGCAAAGTGGGGGCATCAAAGGGTGTGATGACACTGGACATCCTTATTGGCAGGACATCCAATCAAAGAGTGAAATAAAAAATTTAGTTTATATTTAATTTGAATAAAGTGTTTATTTCATATCTATATTTCTGAAATAACATATTGTAATTATTTACA
Source organism: Acanthosepion pharaonis (assembly GCA_903632075.3). NCBI lineage: Eukaryota > Metazoa > Mollusca > Cephalopoda > Sepiida > Sepiidae > Acanthosepion > Acanthosepion pharaonis. The sequence goes on along the minus strand of CAHIKZ030001633.1, from coordinate 642,017 downwards.
TTGTCCAGACTGTTGTCCTCATCTTTATTGCCATATTGTCAACATCGTACACTCCAGCCTTTTTCAGGTGATTGGAATTTCAAACTGAAGCCTTTATTTCATCTACTGGAGTAAATAACTGAGACATCTGGAAGAGTCATGGCACATGGAAGTAGAACAATCAACCTGGTGGGTGAAATAAAGGGTTCGGCTTGAAATTCCAATCACCTGAAGAAGGCCGGAGGATACAATGGTTGAAATGTTGGGAATATGGCAATAGAGATGAGGACAACAGTCTGAACAATGTAAATAATGTAAATGTTTATTTCATGTTTCATCTGTTTTTACATATTTAAAATGTCTTCCTTTCTCACATTTCTCAGTACTAGGCTCTATAGGCCCCACCCCCTACTTGAATCTTAGGGGCATACTATCAAGAATTTGGACTTGGGTATCACCAGACCTCTGCATGCGACTGGCATGTAAGCTTGGATGTGTTGGTAATGTAATTGTTAATGTTTTGGAATGAGAAATCAAATATGCTACATTCACATATGTACAAATACCCTTGGGAAAGGTATAAATTGATTCCTCCCAGCTATGGGTTAAATAGTAATACTTCTCAGTAGAAAAGTTATTGTTATCTCAAAAGAAAAATTGTTAGTGCAATATCCACTCACAAACCCTCCCGACCAAACAAAAAACATAATTATTCCTGTCCTAAGTATGATGATAAACTACAACTGCGTCCTGGGTAAACTACATCCAACAGCAAGGCCTCTGATCAGGTGTCTTTGAAGAGTGTGGAACCACTTCTTAATTGCTGGTGTTCCAGGTCCACCCCAACTCAGGATGGTTGCACCTGTTAGGGTCCCAATTATGGGCAAATACTTAAATACTTAACCCTAACTAGAGTCAGAAAACTATGAAAGTGTAAAAATAGGTTTTCATACTAGCAATACATTTTGAAGAAAATAAATATTAGCAGCAATACATTTTTGAAAAAAATATTACCAGCAATAAAAATCTGGTTGGCATTAAATAACCCATTGAGGTTGATATGTCATAAAACAAGCCAAACCAAACCAGAATTATTCTTACAATCCAAAATATATTTCGGCTTTCGATAACCCTCAAAAGGTTGATAAATGTGTAATATTATGAATTGAACAAAAAGGAAATCCTCAATAGCCTGCAGATTTAAGCACAGTTTCAAACTTCACATTTGTAAATAAAATCAAAGCATAAATAACTCTTTAAGAAGTCAGTTATCGATTTGATACAATTATTTGTATTATAAACAGAACCCCATTTTTAAAAGTATTCATGCTTAGAATATTACTGCCACATATCGTCTGGTGATCCTGCTATTTATCTAGAACTCCTTGATAAAATCCAGTGGAGAATTTGCAATATTATTTGTCCTGATCTGGCATGTCGGCTTTAGTCTCTTTCCCACTGCCTGAAAGTTGCCTCCCTGTGCTTTTTCTTTAAATACTTTTATGATAATCGTTTGGATGAACTCTTCGCTATGGTACCTAGACTTTTTGAATTTAAAATACCATGAAAGTATAAAAAAAAATAGTAACTGCAAAACTTTTGGGGAATTTTTTTACCAGAAATACATTTTTGAAAAAAAATATTACCTGCAATAAAAATCTGGTCGGCATTAAATAACCCATTGAGGTGTTGATATGTCATAAAACAAGCCAAACCAAACCAGAATTATTCTTACAATCCAAAATAAATTTTGATTTTAAATGACTCCCAAAAGGTTGATAAATGTGTAATGTCTAATGGATATCAGTTATCTCCTGTTAATTTCCCTCTGAAAGTTCTCCACTGCCTGGACCAGGTATTGAACTCACACTCTTTGGGACACATGGCACAGTGGATAAAGGCATTGGCTAGATTCAGTGACAAGACACAAAGAGTGTAAGTTCAATACCTGGTCAGTAAACATGGCATGTGGAACTAGAACAGTCTACCCCAGTGAGTGAAATAAAGGGTTCAGTTCGACATTCCAGCCACCTGAAGAAGGCCGAAGTGTACAACGGCCGAAACGTTGTAATAAATATGGCAACAAAGATGAGGACAATAGTCCGAATCATGTAAATAGTGTACAAAATTTGATGTGAAAATACCGATGGGTTTGGTGTGCCAGGTAAATAACCTATATAAATAAAAAAAAAATATCTTTTCTTGCCTATGGAACACACTACTGGCTCCATAGTATCTAGCCAACTTTAATCTTCAAAAAATGTAAATGTAATGTCAATCATTATCTACTGTTCTTCTGATTACTCTTTTATTCTTCCTCTTTAGTCATGTTTCTGTTTTCTAATTCTTCTTTGGGGTGAACATAATTTAAAAAAAAAAAAAAAACCAAAAAAACAATAGAAAAAGTTTTTAAATCAATAAATGTAATCTACAGAAATTATTCCCCCTAATATTTTCCCCTTTGTATTTGGTTTACAAGTGGACCAGAAATGCCTATAAGAAGTTTGCTGTAGTTAGCAATTGACTTAAATACCTACAACTTGGTTCTGTACTTACTGCATGCACTGGAAGTTTATAAAAGGAATTGACCTAAGGTCAGTTAGTTTAAAAGCTATACAAGATGGTCACTCGAGAGACACTTCAAAGGCCAAGAGTTAGCTACTGACCTTTCAGAGAAAAGACTTAGTATAATGCTTCTTTGAAATTTAATGTCTTACCTGATTTTGTTCTGCTAGCATTACTTTTTAGGATGGTCACTTCAAATTACTATCATGAGCCATTATGAGTCCACTTTTGGACCAAAACCTTTTCCTATTTCCTTCCATGAGGACCGTCACTGTGCTGTTGTTGTTCCAGCACAGTCACCTATCTCATTTCTATTTAAAGTTGGTTATTTTCTGTTTATTGGGAACCAACCAACCAACCAACCAACCAACCAACCAACCAACCAACCTTCAGCTCCACCTGTTATCCTTTCTTCTTGCTACATGTCTTGTATGACTCCATTTTTTATTATTTAACACTGTTGTGTGTGTGTTTTGTATGCAAATTACTTTGTCTGCTTTTGACATACATACATATATATATATATATATATATATATATATATATATATATATATATATATTATGCGTGTGTGTGTGTTTTTATATATATAGTCTTCAGGGTGCAATTTTTTTCTCATACATAGGCAAAAACTAAGACAAAATATGTGTAGAACAAAAGATGTTTTTTTAAAATATGCTACTTATTGACAGTTAAATATATTTTGGAGCATGTGATGCTGCGATGCTAGAGTTCTTATTCAAATCAATCAAGTGATAATTTTGATAAAATATCTCATGGAGAAATTGTATGGTAAAAAAACTACAGAGACATGATACTGTGCGAATTGGATTATACATAGGTTTATGTCACTTTAATAGATAAATATATATAACAAGAAAATTTCATGGAAGTGTGTGTGTGTGTGTGTGTCTGTGTGTGTGTGTATATATATATATGTATATGTAGGTATGTATGTAAATATATAGGTGTGTGTGTATGTATATATATATATGTGTGTGTGTGTGTGTATGTGTCTGTGTGTGTATGTATGTATGTATGTATTCATTCATTCATTGTATATATATATATATATATATATATATATATATATATATATATATATATATCTATATATATAGATATATTCTATATATCTATATATATATATATATATATATATATATATCTATATATATATATATGTATCTATATATATATATATATGTATCTATATATAGATATATATATTATATATAGACAAATATATATATATATATATATAAGATATATATATAAATATGTATCATCAAATTTGAACTTTGTTCTAAACAAAAATAAAGAAATCTAGAACGGCGAAGATATTAGGAAAAAAAAATTAGAAAACGTACATGTCATCATTATTTCATGTAGAAAAACGTGAAAGAAGATATAAAGAGAAACTTTATAGATAAGAAATAAATAAAGAAAGAAAAAAAGAAAAGGACACGAGGAATAAAAAATGGGGAAAAGACAAAAGATGATGGAAATTGATCATGGCTAAGGGAAGAAAAAACTATATTTTTCGTAAGAAAAGAAAAAAGAAAGAATGAAAGGATATGAACAAAAAGAAATAGAAAGAGACAAAAAAGTAGTTTTATAAACATTATTTCAGGAAATAAAATAAAATAGAAACTATATTTTCGTAAACAAAAAAAAAGAGAAATAAAGGAAGAAAGAATATGAGCAATAAGAATAAGAAAACACAAAATAGATAGAAAGTTCATTTAATGCAGATAAAAAAGAAAAAAACGAAAATATTATTTTCGTAAAGAAAAAATAAATAAAAGAAAAAAAAATAAAAAAAAAGAAAAGAATAGAATAAATATAAATATGAATAGGACAAAAACACACAAAGAAATTGAAAGAAATCTATATTTCATATATAACGAAAACAACAAAAATAATCTAAATAAATAAATATCATATATATATAGATATATATCTTAAATAACTATAAGGCAAAAAAAAAAAGAAAACATATATGTGAGCAACAATTATATTTATTTATTTATAAATTTATAATTTGAAATGTATTTTTCCTCAAATTTACATTAGGACTTTAAATTCAAAATAAAATTTAGATTTCTTTTATTGTTTATTGATTTCTTTTTGTACAAATTTGCATTTAATTTCCTCCTCATCCATATATTTTCTTTAACCACTCCCAATCATGTTTTTATTCCCCAATTTTTAGTTATATAAAATGTAATTATGTTATCATTGGACGTCATGATATGTTATTTTTTTTTTATCATAATTTTTTTCTTTTTACATAACATTAAAGAAACACTAATAATGGTTTTCCTAGTTCTGTCATTGATTTAAAATTAAAATGTATCTCAATCCTTAATGTGCACAATATTCGTTCTCCTTTGTTTTTAATAATAAAATTTCCTCGTAAACATTACTATTAAATCATTGTCTGACTATCGGATTAGTAACAAATGCATAATTGTACGGGCAACATTCGATGAAAAACATTTTAAACCCATAATATGTTGAACTATTAAAGTTGAGTTCATCATATATTATTTGTTTGTTTTGCCTAAACTAAATCTTACTCTCTATGTTGAAAAAAAACAATGTAGTGTATCAAATGTCAGCTAAAAGATTCAGAGATTGTATCTCTGATACTAATAATATACACTAAATATATATTTTTTACTACATCTGTCATTTCTCTCTTTTTAGATTTACCTTTACCTTTCTGATCTTAGTTTATTAAACAACATTTTGTTTTGAAAAATATTCTTCATTATTTACGTTAACATTAATTAGATATTAGTTGATAACACAAATAATGCTATATTTGATATTATTCATTGTATGTATATATATAGTGTAAAATATATATATATATATATATTTATATATATATATTTATATATATTTTTGTATTTGTTTGTATATATATATATATTCTTGTTGTGTGTGTGTATATTGATATATTTATATATATATGCATTATTGTTTTAAATTCTTTTATATTTATATATATATATATTCTTATATTCTTTTATATATATTGTATTATCTAATTGCCCTCTTTTTTTATTCTATATCATCTTGTTCTTGTTCTTTCTCCTCTTGTTGTTGTTGTTTAAACAAAAAATTTCTTCTTCTCCTTGTTCGTATTCTTGTTGTTGCTTTTGTTGAAATTCATAAATTCTTTTCTTCAAATTATTTTTTATTATTTAAATTTTTTTATTTCTGAAGGATTCTTCTGAGAAGTGCAAGAAAAAATTTTTAGTAGTAGCAGCAATAAAAGTGGTCTGTGCTCAAATTCATGTTGATCTTTGTCCAGATTTAGATGGCGATTTAAATTGGGGAAACCTAAGTAAAAATTTTTTTGTTTTCTGCCATTTGTTTTTTTCATCTAATCAGTTCCAGACCCCAAAATGATTATTTTTTTTTTTCAATAATTTATTTTATTCTTTATTTATAAATTCAAGTATTTTTTCAAGAGCTTAGAAAAATTGTTTTCAACTTCTAAATATTCTTTTTCTTCTTCAAATTCTACGCCTTTTTATATCAAAAGTAAACATGTAGAAAAATTATATACATCATCGTTACCAAATATATTAAAATCATCATAATTGAAAATAAGACATATTAGACGTTCGAAATAGTATTTATGGTATTGTTTTCATTATTAAACATAAAATTGTCATTAATTATTTTATTTATTTATATATTTTACTCATTGAAATCAAAATAAAATTATTTTCCTTATTTTATCTATTTTATTTCAAACTTTAGAAAATGATGCAAAAAACTTTACAGCAAATGATGAAGATTGATTACTGCAACAACAAAGGTTACTCCTCCTATATATCATTTGCATAAACATTCAATATTTGGTTTTAGATGTACTAATAAGCATTTTGATGTTCTTTTCAGCAACGAAGAAATCAATTATCCATACGCGTATAAATATCTTTGTATTTACCATTTTGCGCCGATAAGTGTTACAAAAGTCAAATTTGGTCTTATTTTTAATCAAATACCAAATTCTTGTTTTGGCACAATATAAGTGTTTATTTTAAAATTCCACAATTTACTTGTCAAACAAGGTTTTAACATCATCCTGGACGAGCACATTCATTAGAATAATTAATCAGTGAAATGTTTAAATATTCTGATTTCCTTTTCCAGTACAAGAATTTAAATTTTGCTCGTTCATGAACAGAAAAAATCTAGTCACCATCTCTTGTTTGAATTATTTCACTGACCGTATTATATTATTTTTATTTCGAGGATGTTCTAGTCTGAATTATTAAAAAATATTCTAGTATTTAAACTGTTTATAAATCTAGTATGGATTATTTTTCATATGAAATTATTTAATTTTTTTTTTCACCGAAATTTTTATTAAAGATATGGATTTTCAGTGATGATTTTTTGTGGAAATCCCAGTGACCGTCTATAATTGATACATTTTTTTTGACCGTCTTATTATTCATAACGTTATCTTTTCTTTATATTTGTTGGGTGAATAAGCACAGATTTTGAAGAAATGGTTCTATCCTTTTATGCTTTTCATATCCACATCCCAAATGAATATACTGTAATGAATTGCTTAAATAAAAAGATTTATTCTTCCATTTAATTAGCATTTGAATTATGAACATTATTATTCTGGGAAATCATTCAAAGTCATTGCTGAAACAAAAGGAATGACAAATGCTTTTAGTCGAATAGAGAAAAAGATATCCCTTCAAGACAAACACAGCAACTACATATTTATATATATATATATATATATATATATATATATATATATATTAATTAAAAACAGAACAATTTTAAAAAAACAATTTTATTATAATTTATTTCCTTAGACTGTTTTGGTTTAGCAATTTTTCAAATATCAATTTTTTAATATTTTAAATATTGATTAAAAATTTTTCCATATTAAAATTATTATTTTATTTTTGCAGCTTAAGAACTGTGGAGGCAGTTTTAAGTTTTAAAAATTAATTTTTGTTAATTTTGTTATAAAATGTTATTTTCTTGTTATTATTATTATTTTCTTTTTTTTGTATAATTTATCCATTGCACCCTGTATATCAGGAACAGTTTCGGAAGAAAGATGTATGACAAAGTGGAAAAAAAATGACGTATTTTGTCCCTTATACACAAAACACATTAAAAAAATTCTATTTTTCTAGATTTAAGATGTTGAGAGTCCCTTTTTATAATTGTGTCGTTCACAAGAATCTAACTAAAAATATATATTAAATCCTAAAACAAAAATACGCCTGTGAAAAAAAAATTTTGGTCATACATCTTCCCTCCATATTATATATATATATATATTTATATATATATATATATATTTTTGTTTTTAGATAACTATGAGGTAAATGAATTGAATAATCAAATGAAAGTTGGTAAATGATAAACTTAGGATGTTTGAACATAATGATTTTTATTATTTATAATTTATAACGTTTATTCGATTCCACAATGAACATCCAACTGCAGACCAACATGCAATTTATAATTGTATTTAAACGTGAATTCACATCCTTGCCATTTGGCTAATACGTTTTCCTATATATATATATATATATATATATAATAATTATCCAAACAGTTTTTGGTCAGGAGTTGAATTAGACAAGTAACAGTTTATTAAAAATTGTATCATGAAATGTAAAAAAAATAAAAAATTAAAAGGCATACTTTAAATTTAAAAAATTTGTCATATTCAGTTAAACTGATTAAAAAATAATACGAACCTGTTGTTGATGTTTGGTATATATATATATATATATATATATATATATATATATATATATATATATATATATATATAATATTAGTGGTAAATATACACATACATATGCAAAATATATAAATATATATACATACACACATACACACACATATATTTTTTGAATAAAAAAATTCCAAGAGGATAGAATCCAGGTAGAACTCAATGTCCAGGACAGATATATATAATAAAAAGGCTTAAACACTAATATTCCATGGTCATAATTTATTCCATTGGAATCGTAAATACGATCCAATTCATCAGACCTACAAATTCAAAAAAGAAAACAGAAAAAAACAACTCTGGAAATAAAAACAGAATTTAGAGAGAGTGTAAGTATGAGGGTGTGGGACGAATGTTAGAGCTAAAGAGAGGGGTAACAGACGAGAGAAGGAGGGAGATTAAACCTTAACAGAGAGAATTTTTAGAGGTGAGTGGAAGGGGTTTAAGAGAGAAATATGAATGTTGTCGGATGTCTAATGCATAAAGATACATTTTGTGGTGACATACACACACCATAGACGATCTAATGTTGAAGATCAGAATAAGAGGGAGGGAAAAAAGAAAGAAGAGGTGGGGGAGAGAGAGATGGGGTGAAGGAAAGTAAAACTTGAAGGACATTTACTGAAAGGGCCGCTGTGTAATTAAGAAAATTTGACAAATTTAATATCGACTACAGGTTACAAATCAAATATAAACATATAAAAAATATATATAACGATTATCTAATCTAGCAAGGACCTATATTTTTTTTGATGTTCAAAAACACATGAAGGAATACACATATATACAATAACATATAAATGTATATACAAATATAGGCGTGTACCCACATACATACATAATATAAATGTACACAAATATAAATATATATCCACACAAAATATATATATATATATATATATATATATATATACACACACACACATAATATCCAATGTCAGGAGCACATGCCCTCAAGCTGTCAAGGAGGATAACTGAAATTTATATGATAACAACCAAGATCCGTCTCCCACACATGGTGGCACATACATCACTGGATAATGTTTATTGTTCGGCTCAGATAACTATCACCTAAATACATATGCTATAGTTTAAGTAACTTGAAAATGTCCTTGAAATGTAAGTAGCATTCCAACATTAAAACCACTTTTATTACAATACAGCCTATACAATAAACAGAAAAAAGCCTGCCCCCTCGAAATATTTAATTATTTGGGGGGTAAAAAAAGATTATTACATCTCCTCAACAACTATTTGGCTGATTGAAAAAAATAGATGAAAAAAAAGTGTTTAAATAACAAGTTACATCAATAAAACATTGGAGTTCTTTTAAAATCCACATTCATATAATTTGATTTGTATCATTTCAATTGATTTATATCTATCTGATTGCTTTCTATCAATTATCATTTCATTCTTAAATTATTTTGAAAACTTTCTCGGAACATTCACAAATTTGATTGTTATTTAAAAAAAAATTTTTTATTTTTAAATTGTAATGAAATTTTTTTAGCATTTTCTAGTTAATTGATTCTCTCCGATTTTAATTTTTTTTTTTTTTTTTTTTTTTTATTTTAAAAATTTTTTTGGTTGCCTGCAGCAGAGCAACGAAGATTTCCTTTGTCAATTGATTTTTGTAACGGATATTTTAAAAATATTTTTTTTTTTTCTTTTTAAATTTTTTTCTTTGTCTATCATGATTTGAACAAAAATAATACACACATGACATTGAGACAGAATACACTAAAAAAAAATGTCTTTCACAAAACAACATATATGTATATAATATTTTATAATTCCATCCCATAATGGTTTATATTTGCATACATATATATATTTATATATAAAATGTAAATATGGCTAGTAACGTTTCATCATCCCAAAATTTCATTATTGAAAGCCTTTTTTAATCGTTACATTTATGGCTGTCTCTCTTGGATAACATTTTATTTAAATTTCTGTTTTATTCTCAAAACAACTGGAACACCAGACCTCATTTTACAATAGAGGAAAATTTGAATTAGTTAAATATGTACAAGAAAAGGTTCACTGTAAAATAATTTATTTTCCATGCATATATTTTATATTTAGGCAAAAATGTAATTTTTTCTACATGACTGATGATTTCTTTTGATTTTTTTTTTTACAAACAGATTATTTGTAATTTCTGAAATTCGATAACGTTTCTGTGATTCAAAATACAGTAAAACCCAGTCTGTCTTGCTATTTATCCAAAGTTAAATTAAGAAGGAAAAATTATAATTTTTTAATAGCAATTAATTTTGTAAGAACTTTATGGGTTTGAATAACATTTAAATTAGAAGAATGATTTAAATTTTTCAGAGCTAAACGATTTAAATAGAAAAATTCCATATATTTTAAGATTTCAAAATTTTTTATGAATCTTGTTTGATCTTTTTTTCTCTTGTTGTTGTTTTTTGATACATATTTTTTTAAATTTAAAAATTTTTTTTCAATGCAAAATTTGCCATTTTTTTTTTTAATGACAATACTTACTAATGCATATAAAATTTATTGAAAAATAGTTCTTCCTACTTTTACTTGTTTGAAAATTTAAAGAAGATTTTTATTCATAAATCCCAAGGAGAGCATAAAATTTAGAGAATGTAAAAGATTTTGAGAAAATGAAACCAAAACAGCTAAGTTAATCTAAATTTCCATTACCTTTTTTTTTTAAATTTTAATATAATATTTCACATCATCCCTGCTCTGTTTAAACTAAATACCAAAAGCAAAACTCATTTTGCCAAATATTGCCTAGTCTTTTTTTTAGCCTGGAAAAAAAAAAAAAAATTTTAATTTTTTGTTTATAATGACTTGTTTTTTAACATGCATCATAATGTTCAGTAGCCTAGGATTTTATATTTATTTATTCATGTTTTATATAATATAAAGATGAAAACACATTCCATGATTTCAGAGAATGATCATGTTATTTCATCATCCTATCATTCAAAAGAGAAGTATTCAGTGATGATAGAAAATGACAATATATGTCTTTCATCATCCCCTTCATTTAAAAAAAAGATTTATCATCCTAAAAAATTATAGTCGGGTTCCACAGACTTTTGTTAGATGAGAAAGATATTTCATGGGTTAGGATCTGGCTATAAAATAACCGTTTCAACAGTGAGAAGTATATATATATATATATATATAGGGGCAAATTTAAATTCATGAATATTATATATAAAAATATCTTTTATAAACATATATATATTATATTTATATTCAAAATTGAAAACAAAAACATTATGTAAGCGAGATGCCTGAAAATATGGATTCTCAATAGTATATCAAAATCAATTATTTTCAAAAGACGAAAAGTTTCACCAGAGACAGTCAATTATTCCATGCAAGGGCAAATGGTTGATTCTATATCTATAAGAACTGGATTGAAAAAATTTCTGGTGAGACATTTAATTTAAAATGATTTTTTTTCACATATCACAGATGGACCTTGTGAGAATATATCCAGTGCAGAAAGATGTTGGATTAATCCCATTCTTCTAATAGGAGGCAATTTCAATCTGTGAAATTGAATATAGCATGGATAGTTGAGTTTGAAAGAAAAAATATGTTAAGAGCAATGACATTTAACAACAAATATCTAAGTGTTTTAAGTCCATATATTTTTATATATATATAAAAAACTCCTTCCCATAAATTTATTTATAAATATATCCAAATATAAATAAGTTTAAAAAATAAAAACATGCAATGATGGGTGATATTTGATTCTTTGAAATTATATGTCAAAGAATAAAAATGGTGTGGTTTGGATCAGGTCCACTTATACCCAAAAAACATTCAACCATCATTTTCCCATTATTTAGTTGGATGATCAAAAGAAAACAAAACGTGAAAGAAAAAAATAATATTAAACATAAATATATTTTATAAATTATATTAGAATTGTAAATATTTGAAAAAAAGATTATATTTATATATAAAAAAATCTTGTAAGCATTAAATAAGGGAATTTTTTGTAGGTTGATCATTTTGACAAAAAAAATCAACATTTCCTTTTTTTAAAAGGTTTTTAGCTATTTTAATAAATTAAAAAAAGGAAATTTTGTTCTGAAAATGATAAAAAAACTGTGTATTGATAATGAAGAAAAAAAAAAAAAATAAACTTGTACATAAATAGGTTTTAATATTCAAAATCTCAAAGTTTTTGCTAATGAAAAATTATTCAATTTTCCGTGTTTTTTTTAATACCAACTATAGATTTTTCAAAATCAAAATATTCCCAAAATTTGTTTTAAGAAAAACATTATTTTGAAATAAAAAATTTAGATAGCATTTTTAACTTATTGAAATTGCCCGGTGAGATAAAAAAAATGAAAAAATGTTCCGTTCTCTCTTCTACTGAAAACTATTGTGTGTCAATAATTTCTTTAACTAGTATTCAACACCTTTGAAATCCATCAGTTCAGAATAGTGGATACCCAAGGGAAATCAATGATTAATAAAAATTGAAAAAAACTTCCTCATAAAATTTGTATTCCATAGTTTGGATCATAATGTTAAATAACTAAATTCCCCCAGAACTCTTGTATTTAAATAACGACATTCAAAAGGATTCTTCCTGATTTCAAATCTTAAATTAACTACATTCCATTAATTTATTAATTTTCCAATATTTGATCGTTCTAAAATGAATTTTCAAAACTTTGTATATATTTAAAATATCCTCATTTTTTATTCAATAATATAAAAGGATCTTATATGTAAAAGATGAACAATAATATTTAAAATTTTTTCCAGTTTTTAATAAAATAAAACTTTTAATGGGAATTTTATTTCTATTTTGTTTCATAAGTCATAATCAAATTTTTTGGTTTTTGTTTGCATAACATTATTTTATAGTATTTTTTTTTAAATATATAAATTTAATTTTTTTTATTTTGTCTTTTTTTTTTTTTATCCCTTGTTTCCTATTTAGGATTAGGGTTTCTTGTTCCTTCTAAAGTCTATTTTTATTTAGTTCTATATTTCTAATATATCCACCATAAAATATAAATTTTATTTATATATTTTATTTATTTTTCTGAATAGGATTAGATAGGTTTTATTATTCTATAAATCATATTCCTATATATATATTTATATAATTAGGAGATGTTTATCATTTGTTTCCTGTTTAGGATTAGGTTTGTGTGTGTGTGTGTGTGTTTCCTATGTTTCCTGTTCTTGCAAGAAGTTCATGTCTGAAGAGATTGACATCCTATGTGATCAAATTTTTGTTTATCTTGGGAGTCTGTTTCATTAAGTAAGGGAAGATTAAGTCTAGGGAACTTCTTTTATTACCAATGGAATATTATTTTCATTTCAGGAGTAATCTTGTGTATGTAGCATGATGGGTCTTAGCTATAAGGTATTTTGGTAGATCTAAATATACTTGTTGTTTTGGAATAGTGATAATTATTCATAATCATAAAATTCCAAATATATATATATATATATATATATATATATAATATATATATAGAAAAAACAATAGAAAAAACGTATAGTTTGATGTGTTTTGTTTTCATTAAAAGACACAATCAAAAAAAAAAATGAATTTATTAAATCAATGTAATTTTAACATCAAAACAAAATGTCCTGATAACAGCAAGTATTTTTTAAAAAATGCTGAAAATTATTCATGTAAAAAATTTGGAAACTGTTTTATTGTTGTGTTGATGGATTCAACCATTTTCTTTGATTTCTTGTTACAGGTACACCCAGATTTTTTCCCCTATATCCTTTCTTTCTAAACAGAATTAATACTTGCAAACAAACATGCACAACTGTATTCAGAAATAAAAAAATGGTTGAATCCATCAATAAAAATAAAAAATGATTTATTTCATGTGACGGACTTGACGTAATTTTCAGTTGACAATATGAATACAATAGCGTTTAAAATTCTTCCAGTTGTATTAAAAATTTTGTTTTACTATTACTTTGTTTAATAAATTCATTTTTTTTTTGAAAATAAAAAGTCCACATTGGACAAAAAATTCATTTTATAATAATATAGTTTTCCTATTTTTACATCTTTTTACATTTATAAATATTATCTTTTTATACAGGTGAACTCTGAGAAAATTTTCATATATATATTATTGGAATTTCATGATTATTATTTATGTTCAAAATATTTCCAGTAAATCCATTATATTCACTTTATATTTTTATATATATATATATATATATATATATATATATATAAATAAATATGTTGTAGTGGTTCCAACGAGAGAAAAATATGTATATTAAAAAAGAAGAGGGTGCCGCAAACGTTTTTGGTTGTAATGTGGATTTATTGAGAAAAATATTATACTTTGTTTTTACATAATTTCACGACACGTGTTTCTGGTCTGGTCTCCTGTCTTCAGGTGAAAGTGGAGATTTTTACATATTATTAAAATAATTAATTTTTCTTCATGTTCAATGTGGAATATTCTCGATATGAGACATTCTGTTTGTGTGTTGGCAATCCGAATTTTCTTTCTAGAATTGTCAATGAAGAGTTCTGCGTGAAGGGTCATAAAACAATTAAGGTTTGTCCAGCGAGTAGTTATCGGCATTTAATCTTTTTAATGTTTTAGTGACCTCTATGTGCTCTTGGATCTGTTTCTATTTTAATGTGTTCCTGTCAGCATGCGTATATATATATTAAAATAATTTCCTTAAAAAAATTCGTAAACTTATTTGTGTATATATATATATATATATATATATATATTTATTTATTTATTTTGTAATTACAGCTAAGTAGTGAGTTCAGTCTTCACTAGGGGCTCCATATTTCAAACCTTGTTTACATCTCAAGATGCTTATAAAATCACAATATATTTAAATGTAATTACAACACTTAAATATTTTAGGATTTTTTTTTCTGTATATCATATGGATTTATTTTTAAGAATTATTACCAAATCAATTCTCACTAGAAATGGCTGTATGTAATGAACTCCATCCAATAAGGAATGTTTCTTGGGATTCAGGAATTTTTGCTTTTTGGCAAAATAATGGAAGTAATTAACTTGTATAAGTTAATTGTATCAGATTTTTAAAATATTTGGAATAATTTCTTGGTTTGAAATAATTTTCTTACTTCAAGCCAAATATTTCTCTATTACACAGGAGAATACATTCAGCTTAAAGTGAATTTGCTTATTGGACTGAGATTGAGGAACACACACTCATCAATTGATTCTGAGAAGATCTTTGCCAAACTAAGAAAGGATTTACAAAAACAGTTTTGGTCAAATGTAAAGAAGCAGCATAGAGAAACTTTTCAACATATAAAAATATGCAAATAGATGACAATTTGAAAAAACATTTATTTCACTGACAAAACAACCTAATCAGAAAAAACAGTGATCAGCAAAATATCACAGTATAAATATTTTTTCAAAATTGTCATATAAATCAATTGTGATCAAAATATCACAAATAAACTATAAAAGAAAACTACAACACATATCAATTTAAAATTTAATCTCCTTTGTTATTTATATGCCCATATTAAATCACATTTTATCCAGCATTATGCCACTTTTAAACTTTAATTCCTGGAACTCTTTTTTTTTTAGCAAACAGCTGAAAATTCACATTCTCTTTGATTTCCTTAGTGTCTTTGAGTCTTGTTACTTTCAAGTGTGATTTGATTTTTGAAGAGGAAAAAATTTGCAAGTGTTAAGATCTGAGTAATATGAAGTTTGTTGGATCTAGGCCCAAAACTGCTGCACAAGCCATAGTCACTAATGGAACCTCTGCAGAGTGGTGAGATGATCACACTACACATTTCCTTCTAAACACTGCTATAAACAACAGAAATGAGGAAGAATTTTATTAATATGCATGTGCAACAGAGTTCAAATCTGATTTGTGCAAAATGGCTTCACACTTCTCCCTTACTTAACAGAGCTGGAATCGAGGCAATAAATATCACAATATCATACTTATTATAAAAACCCACTTTGTTGTATAAATTGTGTGTGTGTGTGTGTGTCTGTATTTATATATTGGATCGGATTCCTACATTTTCAACCGATTTCAACAAAACTTCACAGGACTACATAAAATTACCTTGTGGTGGTTCTGACAGCACCAAAAATTGGAAAAACACAATTGTTTTTGCATGAAATCAATTTGAAAAACACGATTAAGAAGCATCACGAGAATGAAAGGGGACAACTCATATCGAGTTATACTTATTATAAAACCCAGTTTTTGTGTGTGTGTGTGTTCAACATATATATTTATCAGATTTCCTACATTTTTCAAAATTTTCAACAAAACTTCACTTTTTTTTTTTGGCAAAGTAGTGTTTCTTATTGTCTTGCACACTTTTTTTTTTATTTTTGACATTCAGAATGCTTTAAAAATTCCATTTACAAGACAATTGTTTATAATAAAATTCTATTCAATCGATAGACTCATAACGATTGAAAACAATGTTTTTGTTTGAGTTTGGGTTTGACCAATTCGTTGAAAAAAAAAAAAAAAACAAACAAAAAGACTAATTAAGACATGCGTGTCCGTCAACCTTAAACAATAATCTTTGTCAATTTTATTTTTCAGTCTTTATGATGGTCGATACTATCTATCTCTTACTGTTACATCCCGGGCAACGCTGGGCTCTACTGCTAGTAAAATATAAAAATATAATTAAAAGGTAAACAATTCAGACTGAAATAACATCTGTTTACATTTTATATTTATAATCTGGGCTTTCTAATAAATTTTTTTCTAATGTATTCAAATGTAAAAGTAAAAACTTTCAGCACAATTGAAAAATGGTGAAAGAAGTTAAAACAAAAACTTTTTTAATTTTTTTTGAACTTTTTTATTTTTAACATAATAATTGCAGAACCATATGTATTCTTTGTTAATGTCACTCAATTTTGGATGTACCATTCCTAATTTTTTTAGGTACAATCATTTGATTGTTTTCTAATGTAACTACATTTTTATTGAAAAATTATAAATTTATAAATGTAGTTATTTATCAGACTACAAGATAAAACTACCCTATTTTTAGACATTGAAAATATATATTCACACACACACAACACATATATATTTAAATTGAATTTTTTTTTTATTTTAATTTTCGTCGATTAAAAATTTGTTTTTTATTTTGTCATCTTGCACTGTATTGTAATGTCAGAAAAAAAATTGCATGTTTAGAAAAATTCACCATGATGCAATGCTTCTTTCAAGAAATTTGGAAATGGAATGCTTTTGAATTAAAAATTGATATTATGCCCAATACAAATTTCAGAGTGAATTTCCTAATGATAGGACAAAGAGAGGAATCAAAAAAGTTGGATGATTTATTAAATTAGAATTAATGCTTTCATTTAATTTTGTTAATTTTTAACAAATTTAATCAAAATGCCTTTCAAAAATAAAACTTCTTAAAATATTTATTGGCTTAAAAGAATCTATATCTGGCAACAGAACTTATAACCATGTCAGAAAAATATAATTTACCCAGTTAAGTTAAAAAATTTCCATAATTACATCACCTTTTACATCTGGCCTTCTAAATTTGAAATTTATGTATGGGACACAGTTGAAAAATAGCATCAAAACTCCTTTTAATCCAGTTAAAGATGAACTGAAGGCAATTTATGGCAAGTTATTCAAATATATTTTTGTAATTTTTTGATAAATATAAATTGTTAAAATGAGATGTCAGTGTTATTTTCATTTTGCATAATTTAGATCCCCAATTTATCTTTTGCACCCTTTTTATATATATATTAAATATTCTTTTCATTTAAAATATAATTTATTTTAAAAATAAAGCAAAAACATCACCCACGATCACATTTATATGAAATCATTTTGTTAAACGGAAAATATTTAAAATTTCAGTTATTCTGTTTTGATTAGTCTTTTAAAATGTCTTTCGTCTTTTCATGTTGACTTTTTATCATCGTCTAATGTTAATTATGTTTTAAATAAATATGTCCTGAAGAAGGTTACTAAACCAAAACGTCTGATTCGACGACATTGAAAAAAACATTAAAAGAAACAAATTGCAATTCAGATTTTTTGTTTTTTCCATATATTTTTTTTTATAAAAAAATAGATCTAAAATCCATATATTTGCTTAATATATATATATATATATATATATATATATATATATATATATATAAACATTTTTTTAAATAATTTGCTAAAAAAGAAATACCATGATGAAAAATAATTTAAACTTCATAAAAAATGAAGACCATAGTATTTTTGGATTATTTTTATACAATTTTTTAATCCTTTCTAGCACATTAAAAATTTTGGTTAAAAATTGTTTTTCTTTTTCTGGGTCAAAGATTAGTATCTGAAATTTAGTAACTGTTTCATGGTAAAAAACACAGTTTTGGAAATTGCAAAAATCTAATAATTGTCAGATTTTTTACTCCCACTAATAATAAATAAAAATTCCTGATTTTTTGTATTTATTAGTTAAAAGCAGGTCCCCTTGAAGAATTTAAATCATCAATTTGTTTACAAATCATCAAACAACCAATATTTTAAAAATAATTTTGAATACTTTTTATTAGTGTATAAAAGTGCTGGTTGTTTAATTACAAGTGACCATACATGACATTATGAGAAAATAAGAGCGATTACTATAGTAAATTTAAAGCCCAAATTTCTAAAATTCAATAAAACATTGCAGAAAATGTTTTCCTAAATATTTACAATTACTGATTAATATTATGATTATTAAAAATGAAATAAAACAGAAAGCTCATCTCTTGAATTACATTTTACAGATATAGTGTCTGTAGAACAACATTAGATCTGTCATTGTGTTGTCAAAGACATCAACACAGCTACTGTTAGTTAAAAACAGCCATTGCTGGGTTAAAAAATGCATTTCTGCAATATTTTAAACTTACGTTATATTTGTTTCAAATCAGATTAATTCTACTTTAAATCAGCTAATATTCCTCAAATAAATTTTGAGAAAAGTATATTTCATTTTTAGAAGATTATTTTTAATAAAGAATTACATTGTAATCAAAGGCAACCAAAAGAAGGGTGCTAATCAGCTAATTTAGTAAAACAAAAAAAAGAAAGAAATTCCTTCAATTTAAATTAGTTTTTTTAAATAGAGTGAAGTATTTTGCTT
>CAHIKZ030001633.1:602500-617500 GCA_903632075.3 Acanthosepion pharaonis | reverse complement strand
ACACAAGATTAATACAAGTTACCTTTGGACTTTACAATCACAAGAGATGGTGGCTTTTAGCTTCCAGATATTTATTAGCACAGTGGTGAACCAATGCTTGTGCAGTGTTGGCCAAAATGTCCAGTGGGATTGTTGCACTTGCATTTTCAGTTTCTTGCCTAAGTGTTGCTAATGTAATGCCATCTGTTGAGAAATTATCATATTACTGTAAATAGTGTTATCACATTTTAATAAAACTATGAAAAGCAATTTTTTCTTTTCCAGATGTGTGTATACATTATTTTGCAAATATCTCTCCTATATATATATATATATATATATATATATACACATTTTTTAAATAAGAGAAAGAAATAGATGGAAATAAAATACAGTTAATAGCAAACATTTTTAAAAAAGTGCTCAATAACTTAGAACAAAATATTATAATAGATTATAATAAAACATTTTACATCACTATACAAAAGTTCTATGTTTCAGTACTATGAATGTTATTTCCTTGAATGATGGTAGATAACTTCATAGATAAAAATGATTTATTAGGGAAATTTAAAAACAAATTGTTATCTATTTTCAAAAGTTAAAAGCAGCAGATGGGAGTTGCATTGACAAAAGGTCAGAATTCAACTTCGAAAAAGAGATAACAATTTGTTTTTAAATTTCCTTAATAAATCATTTTTTTCACAAGTTATCTACCAATGCCCAAGGAAGTACAATCATAGTATTGAAACATGAAAGCTTTTGTGTAGTGATGTAAAATGCTTTTATTATAATCTATTATAATAAAAATAATATATATATGAAATTATAATTTTATATATATATATATATATATATATGAAATTATAATTATTTTAAGACATTTTTTCATGTTTATACGTTCTTTTTTTAGATACAAATATTTAAGTAAATGCTCTGTTTACAATAAACAAATTAATTTTCATTTAAATAAAACTGAATGTTCATTTTATTTGTTTTCAGAGAAAATATGTGTTCTCTGACAGAAATCAAACCTGTATCCTATATGGAACCATCAAATAGCCTGATGTGCTTTTTACCGATTGAGCCACAGATATAAGTTTATAGCAAGGTGTATTTTTTAAATTTTAAACTACAATTCTCCATGATTTTCTCTTGTACATTCATATCTGCACACACACACACATACACACATACATATATATATATATATATATATATATATATATATATATATATATATATAAATATAAAAAAATAATATATATAAAAAAAAAAAAAAAATCCTTATATACAATTTAACTGTTTTAATGTTAATATGTCAAAACTTTCAGTTATTTGTTTGGATAAGTCTTGTTCTTATGTACATCGTCTTTGTCATGTTATATTGATAATGTTATAATTTATGAATATGTCCTGAAGATGGTTTATTAGACCGAAACGTCCGACGTTGACATATTAACATTAAAACAGTATAAATTGTATATATGGATTTTTGTTTGTTTTTTTCCGTATATATTTTTCTTCATACTGTCGGATCTATATCCATATATTTGCTTATATATATATATATATATATATATATATATAAATGTATGTGTGTATATAATAAATTTGTATTTCAAGTGTGTGTATATATTATTTGGTCTATTTTCTATTGTATGTCAGATATATATTTACCTCCCTTCAATGTCATATATTAATACATGGTTTTTAAATTTTGAATATATCTTAAAAAAGAAGAACACAAAAATATTTTCTTTTATATTTATATATTGATTTTTTTTTTTTTTTTTTTTTTTTTTTAATATAAATTTTTATTTTTTATTCATCTGATAGATCATTTAGTCTATGTAAAAGGTTGTGTTTTAACATGTTGGCATTGTTTAGCAATCTTCTAAAAGAACTTTTTAGATTATAAAATTTGTTTTTGGTATTCAAAAAAAAGCTGTCTCCATTTTTCCTCCGGATTTTCTGGCCTTCCAAACCTCCCCCCCACCCTCTACTAAAATCCACTTCTATCGGATTTTTGTCTTTCAGCCCTTTTTTTTTTTTTCATTATACAATTTGATTAACATCATCAAGATGTTTTTTTCTGAATTACTTTTATTCATTTTCAACTTTTCAACCTTCTTGTACCAGTAACTTTTCTATACCTTGTTTCTTTGTCTCTTTGCAGCCCTTTTCTTCTTCTTTTTTCTTGTTCCTGTGGAAATTGATGGGACAACACATCTTCTTCTTGAAAGACAAACACAAATAAATCTTAACTCATTCTTTATAAACAATGTAAAGCTTTCATTTCAATGTTGTTTTCTTTTTTCTTTAAGCAAGATTTTTTTGCCTGTCATCTGCTTGTTCTCTTTTCTAAAATAAAAAAACGCACATTGGTTCAACTTGTCTTCTCCAATCAGCCTAATAATGTCCTCAAAAAAAACAGGAGTTGATTTTTTCTTTTTCTTTTTTTTTCCTTTCTTTTCTTTTTTTTTTTCTTTTTGAAATCTTTTTTCTTTTTCTTTTTCTTTTTTTTTTTTTCTTTCTTCTTTTTATTTTCCATTTTCTTTTTCCTTTTCTACCTTATATAAATTCTCAATTCTTTAAGATTTTGACACAAGGAGAAAAGAGAAATCCAGAAAGCAATAGCAGAATATCTCTTCTGTCTTTCAAATGGAAACACCAATCTTTTACCCAGATTTATGAGCTTTCAATTCTACAAAAACAAATGTCTTTCTAATTTTATTCCCACTGACAAAAGATAAGACATTCTTATTTTGGAATTGAACCATAAACTCAGTTTTCCTGTCAGATACCCATCCATTTTTTTTATTGCTCCCTTTTTTTTTTTTTTTTTTTACCCACTTTTCTTTAGTTTGATGAATGGCTTGTTTTTCTACTTCTCCCCACCACTTTTCCATTCCTCTTGTTTAAACAGTTGCTTTTTTTTTTTCAGGTGTATGTGTTCTCCCCACCACTTTTCTTTTGATGAGTTTCTCCCAGAATGGGGAATTTTCTTTTCTTCTATTTACCCACCAGTTTATCAAAGGTGAGCTAAACCAATTTTTTTTTTTTTTTTCTTTAGATAAAACTTAAACTCTTTTTTACCAAATCTTCCAATTAAACTTGTTCTTTTTTTTTAATGCATGTAAACCCAAGTTTTTTTTTTGTTCCTATTCTCCCCAGACTTTTCTTTTTTCTATTCTTCCCACCACTTTTGTCTAATCCCTTCTTCTGTTATCAATTATGCTTTTAATTGGTCATTTTCTTCTTCTTTCTTCCCACCACTTTTTTTTTGTTCACACTGGGACTTATGAATATGTTTTTTTTTCTTCTTCTAAATAACCACTTTTCTTTTCTTCTTCTTCTTCCCACCACTTTTCTTTTCTTCTTCTTCTTCCCACCACTTTTCTTCTTCTTCTTCCCTGCACCACTTTTCTTCTTCTTCTTCTTCTTCTTATCCCCACCACTTTTCTTTTTCTTCTTCTTCGTCCCACCATTTTTCTTACTCTCTTCCTTTTCTTTTTTTTCATTTTATTTTATTTTTCATACACCTCATCATTTTCCTTTGGAATTTTGAATCTTTTTATTTTGCCCACTCTTAGACTTCTTCTTTTCCTCTCCTTTCTGTATTTTTCATCTCTCCATCTTGTTTCTTCTTTATTCTTCTCCTCCTTCCCACTTCTTCTTCATTCTTCTTTACTCCTACTGCTCTTTTCTTTGGCTTCTCTCCTTTCTATTTTCTTCTTCATCTTTTTACCTGTTCTTCTTACCACTTATTTTTCTCTTTTCTTCCTCCTCCTCTTCTTTTCCACACCTCTTTTCTTCTACTTTGTTTCTCTTTGTTTTAAATTTGGT
The DNA here is from genome assembly GCA_903632075.3 of Acanthosepion pharaonis. Taxonomy (NCBI): domain Eukaryota; kingdom Metazoa; phylum Mollusca; class Cephalopoda; order Sepiida; family Sepiidae; genus Acanthosepion; species Acanthosepion pharaonis. The sequence continues at coordinate 613,672 of CAHIKZ030001633.1, read as the reverse complement.
CATTTCCCACTGGGGACAATTCACTTCTAATTAAATAGTTCCATTTGTCTTCTTCTTGTATATAAATTTGTAATTATCATTTGGTTTAACAAATATTTTTTGTTTTGTTAATTGTTTATTTGTCTCACTTTTTCCAACATAAATCAAAATTATTTTTTAGCACAAAATCTAAAAAAAAAAAAAAAAAGAAAGAATTTTGACTAAACCTGATTTGAATAAATAACAGAATATGTACTAGAATGTTACTTGTAAAATCCATCTTATTCTTACTGGACAAATTTTTTTATTTATAATGATGTTCACCTTATACAAGGCCCAAGGGCCACTTTCAAGGTGTTAGAAGTTTATATCAGCACAAGAATAGGTATGGGGATATGTGGGTAAAGATAACAGTTAACCCTAGACTTGAACAGGTTAAGATTGTAGATTAGGAAAATCATCCTGCCGGGCAGTCTTTTCCAAAGCAGTGGTTCATGGAAAGAAATTACTTTTTTCCTTACTAATCAGAATACGAAGGGATGCAGATGGTTTCATATTTATGTACATGGCATGATGGGTTCTTAGCTGTAAAGATTCAAACTGGTGGAACTAAGGAATGTAACTGGTCAGAATACTTTCCATGGAAACAGTCATATAGGGGTTTGAGGTCACATTTCTTCTGTCTTTTAACAACGGGGTCGAAAATAATTCATCACCCTAAAATGCCATATAGATGCTTTTGAACTTTGTGAGTTGCAACATTTCTTCCCATCTTATTTTATAATTTTTTTTTTTTTTTTTTTTTTTTTTAATTCAGTTCACCCCAAGCAAAGCATTAAAGCCACTAAGACACAATGGGTTACTGGGAATGGAAAAATTATAAATCAGAAACATTACTAAGGAGAGTAAACAAAAATGAAATGTCTGGCAGGATGCCCAAATCAAACTTTACTAGTGGCTTTATTGATAATTATTTCTTTAAAAAAAAACAAGCTATTATTCATAGCATTAAAGCATTCACTGAAGATGATGAGGTTATTTCTGCTGTTGAAGAATTAGAAATTTTTTTATACATTAATCAGGAGCAATTACAAAAAGAAGAGCCATTCAGGAGGGGTTATAGTGTTGACATTGCATTTAAAAACATAAAAATTAAAATTGGTTGGAAATGAAGTTGGAAGGGAGATCCAGAAAGAGAAGTGTGAGAAAAGAAACTGTTAGACTTGAAGACTTAATGTTACATCTAGCAAATCAACTGTAAATTGATGAAACCTTGTCAACTAATTTAGTTATTGTGGAATATGATTCAAAAAGTTTACCATCTTTATACAGAGTGACCCCAAAAAAACAGAACCCATAAATATTATAATAAATCCTACAAAGGTGCAGTTAATTTCAAGAAACTTGGTGGATTTACCCTTCAGTCTATGTCCGATCATTCTCCAAAATTTTAGTTAAATTTGTTGCTTTGCATAAAAGTCATGTTCTTTCTGAAATGTGTGGCCTTAGACAATTTTGAAGTCTATCAAAACAAGTAATTGTTAATTACTCTGCACCATTTCCCTTTGATAATTTCTCCATTTTGGATTGAATATTGTTCCTTGTTGTTTGAGGGTTAAAATAGTATCCTTTAGATACGCCCACAAATAAAATTTTATGGGGTTCAAGTCTGGTGAGTACAGTGCCCACTTATCATCACACTTCCTGCTGATCAGTCTCTCCTGAAATCACTCTCTCAGCCAGGCTAGTAAGTCATTTGATGTGTGTGGAGTGGACCTATCTTGCTGGAACCACTTTTCATCTCGATCTATCCTTCTGTGTTGTCTCAGTGATGCCCAAAGATTCTTCAGCACTGTAGGTTCTGTTTTTTGGGGTCACCCTGTAGAATTCTTGTTACCAGCTCAAGAAATCCAAATCACTAGCTGTTTTGTTTTTATTTCTATTAACACATTGAAATGGAATTAGATTGGCCACACAAATTTTTCGATAGAAATTGACATTTTCCAGTGAAGCGAAAATGAAGCATTGGAGTAATAAAGGCCGTGTCTTGAATAAAATATAAGAAAAAAAAAATGATAACAGCACATTATTAATTGATACGCATTGACCATCGCTAAGCTGGCAATAATTTCTGCAGGAGTAATTTCAGGTTTATGGTCATTTAACATGTTTTGCCAATACTGCTGCTTGTTAGTACTATCTGCTGCATCAGCTGTTTTTGAGCAATTTCAAACACTGGCATTTTTTTCCTTTCTTTTAACACTGCATTATTTATTTATAAAAAAACAGACGTTTATTCAAAAGACATGTCAATGAATAAAGGAAGTGCTTCTTGTGGGTGAACAGATCTCATTTGATCATTGAGGTTAAGTAACATCTAGTCTAGTCAGTACCTAGATGGATTACCACTTGGGATCAAGTATGGATTGAAATCCAACAAAATGATAAGCCCTGTCAGCTGGAGCTTCAGAATACACCGAATGCATCTCAGCAGAGGGGTAAGCTTCCCCAAATGAGGCATCCAAGGTAAGACAATAAACTACATCCACATCCTGGGTAAGACGATAAACTACATTCACCAGCAAAGCCTCTGATCAGGAAGTTTTGAGGAGCATGGAACCACCTCTTAATTGCTGGTGTCCACAGGTCCACCCTGACCTGGGTGGTAGCACCTGTTAGAGTCCCATCTATGGGCAAATATTTAACCCCTAAACTCTGGTCAAAACACTATGAAAGTGTAAAAATAGGTTTTAATACCAGCAATGCATTTTTGAAGAAAAAATATTACCAGCAATACATTTTAAAAAAAAAAAATTACCAGCAATAAATTTTTTGAAAAAAATATTACCAGCAATACATTTTTGAAAAAAAAAAATTACCAGCAATACATTTTGAAGAAAAATATTACCAATTACATTTTTGAAAAAAAATAAACAGCAATACATTTTGAAGAAAAATTTTTTAAAAAAAAATATTACCAACAATACATTTTTGAAAAAAATAAACCAAACATTTTTAAAAATTTACATTTTGAAGGAAAAACATATTACTAGCATTTTTTGGAAAAAAAAATATATTATATTAATACATTTTTTTTAAAAAATATTACAAGCAATAAAAATCTTGAAAATTAAATAACCCATTGAGTTTTGATATGGAAAACAAAACAAACCAAATAATAAAAATCTTGTTAAATTAAATAACCCATTGAGATTGATATGCCATAAAACAAACCAAACCAGTAATAAAAATTTTGTCGGCATTAAATAACCCATTGAGTTTGATATGCCGTAAAACAAACCAAACCAGCAATACAAATCTTGTCGGCATTAAATAACCCATTGAGATTGATATACCATAAAACAAAACAAACCAGCAATAAAAGTCTTGTCGGCATTAAATAACACATTGAGACTGATATACCGTAAAACAAAACAAACCAGCAATAAAAATTTTGTTGGCATTAAATAACCCATTGAGTTTGATATGCCGTAAAACAAACAAAACCAGCAATAAAAATCTTGTCGGCATTAAATAACACATTGAGATTGATATGCCATAAAACAAAACAAACCAGCAATAAAAATCTTGTTGGCTTTAAATAACCCTTTGAGATTGATATGCCATAAAACAATCCAAACCAGCAATAAAAGTCTTGTCAGCATTAAATAACCCATTGAGATTGATATACCATAAAACAAAACAAACCAGCAATAAAAGTCTTGTCAGCATTAAATAACCCATTGAGATTGATATACCATAAAACAAAACAAACCAGCAATAAAAATATTGTCAGCATTAAATAACCCTTTGAGATTGATATGCAGTAAAACAAACTAAACCAAAATGATAAGATAAGGAGCATCTTGGAAATGTTTATAAATTTAACAGTTATACATTGAAAAAACAAATTTCTTTACTATCCACATCATTTCATCATGAATTCTAGAAAACAGGCCTACAAAGTCCACAACTCCCAAAAATGAAGGCTTACAGCAATATCATGTTGAAGCACTGTTTATCATAAAATCATCAAACTTAAGCAATGTCAAGCCTAGTCAATACCTAGATGGGTGACCACTTTTGAAACAAAATCAGGTTTCTGATTCTTTTGGATAAACGGAATTTGAAGATTAATGATTTTGCAGGAAAAAAAATATAAATTTTTGTCCATGCTTCACTTTTATTTAAACTTTGTCAGAAAAATGAAATATGGAGGAGAAAATAAAATTATGGTATTTTTATATTTGTGTTTGTTTTTTTTGGTGTAAGCAGACCTTTAATTTTTTTTTTTTGTGTCAGTGTTGAATTTTTTTTTTTTCTTCCTGCATTATAAAATTTAATTTTCAGCTATCTCTTTCTAAGTATAATGGCACATGTAATTCGAAAAGAAAAAGATAATCAAGATGTTGACATTCCACACTACTTCAAATAAAAGGTTAGGAAGGAAATCTTAATCAGTACTGGAAAGAGTGATAACAGCTACTGGTCTTGAAAAAAAATCTATTTTCCTGAAAAATTGTTTTAAGAAAAAATTTTATAAAATTCAACTGAATGTAGTAGGTTGCTCAGTTAGTGAATGCAAAAATGTTTCCCATTTTATTCATCTGTTAATATTTCCATAAGTGTCCTTTTTTTTTTAAAAAGAAGAAACTTTTAGTTGTTTACATGCTCCACTAAATAGTATTCTCAAGTATCCTTCAACATGAACCACATTTATGTTGATTCAAGTTTTCTTTTATCTGTGTTCTTGGCCAATTCAATTCAAAGTCTTATAAAGGATTGATATTACATTTTTGTTTCTAATGTTAATTTTCATTGTTTTTAATATTTTGCTTATCTTTTTGAAGGCATCTTTTTTATTCAATTTTTTTCAAATTTTTTCAATGTATTGTTGCCATTCAAAACATTTTAAACTTCAGTATTATTTAATTTTGACATTTCTAATTTGTAGTTCTTTTTATCAATCTTTTTTTAATTGACAAAAAAAAAATGAAGAAAAAAAAAAAAAGTAAAATATTAATTTCAAAAGAAATCATAGCAGTTCATTGCTGATAAAAGAAAGCTGTAAAGAACCATGATATGTATTATATTATAATTATTATATAATTGTTTTTGTTACCATTTTCCTTAAAACTTCCTCATTGCTCACCTATACTGTCCATGATATTCTCAACATTCTTCTCCAAATGTCACATTTCTATTTATGATGATACTGTCTCTTTAACAGTGAGTTGTCCAGTACTCACTGCCATTGGTTGAAAATGTTGTTTTCATAACAATTTTTCTTCCCAGAATCTATCTTACATATTTATAAGTCTATTATTCATCTCTGCTTTGAATATTGCTACCACATATGGTCCAGTGCTCCTGCTGTGTATTTATAGATTCTTGATAAAATATAAAGAATCAGCAATAAATTGGTTTCTAAACCTGGCATATCAGCTTGATTCAAAAAAATATGCTGTAATTTTTTGCATCCATGTGCCATTTCTATAAATACTGTCAAAGTAATTATTTGGATGAACTTATGGTAGGTAGACTTTATGAATTTAAATATAGTACTAGATTGGCAGCAAGGTCTCAACATTTTACAGTTGAGTTGGCTCGATGCAACTCTTAAGTTCTATGCTAATAGTTCCTTCTCTTGCACTTCTCGCTTGTGGAACTCTCTTCTAGTCTCTTGCTTTCCAGTCAAGTTTGATCTTCAAAAATTTAAATGCAATATCAGTCGTTATCTTCTGTCTTCTTAATTCTTGTTCTTTTATTGTTCTCATTCTTTAATTGTGTTTTTTTCTCATATTCTCTAACACTTTCAGTAATTTATCCACACTGGCAAATGTGTTTAGTTTTTTATTGCCTTGTTTGATGTAAAATGATTAAAAAATACACATTATAAATTTTTCCAAACAATTAATGGTTTTTTTTAAATTTCACTAAGTCCCTCCATGAAAGGATGCTTTTCCAATCACCACAAACTTAATGTCTTTGAAGTCTTGTGTTACCTGTTATCATTCCCATATATCCACAAAAAGTGCTCTTATTTCCTCTTACTCTTATCTCTCATACAACAACCTTCTTCAGTAAATTTCTACCTTGAGTGGCTCTTGGGCCTTGTATTGAGTGAATATTATTAAAAGATTGAAAAGAAAAAAAAAGAAAACACAAACACACCAGAAAAAGAAAAAAAAAAAAAAATTGATATAAAAAAATTTGTCAGATTGAAATGAGGAATGGTTATACTAAAAAAATACTATCAAATGATACTGGTTGCTATATTTAAGAAAATTAATAATACTTTCTCTTTATAAACCTATAAGATCACTTTTCCGATTTCATAAAAGAAAATCAGATGAAAATTTGTGATTTAAAAAAGTAGTCATGCGGTAAACTGAAATCCAAACAATTAAATACTTGTGTTATTAAAAACAAATTTTTTTCGGTCATCCAGTAGAGTTGTAATTCTTTATTTTCAAGTTTTGAATTTGTTTAATTCAGGCTGCACTTCTAAATTGCACTGTAGACCAGTAAAAAAAATTAAAAATGAGAGAAAAAATAAATTTTTTTTTATTAAATTGTCAAAATCTTTTTCAGAACATGTATATTTTTTTCAACTTAAAAAAAAAAAAATTCTCTTTTCTGATGCAATGGGAAGGTGTAGAAACCTTATTACAAATGAGGAATCTGCCTGCAGAGAAAATCGGTATTTGAATGGTCTAGAATGCTAACTTCTGGCACCAACATGTTTTTTGCATATTTCTTTATTCTTTCAAAAAATAACAAAAAATAAATAAATAAAATAAAACTTTTTAAATATCATTTTATTTATTGTTTTATTTACAAAAAATTCTAAAGCTCAAAGATTTAATGTTTTTTTTTTTTTTAAAAAAAAGTTAATTGGCATTAATTTGAAAAAAAGACAAGTTAAAATTTTAATTAATAATAAAATTTAATAACTAAAATAGCCAGCACGTAGAAATTTCAAAGTCTTGTAAAAAAAAAAAGAATTTTTGACAAACTTGACCTTTATACCCATAAAAAACAGTGTGTCAAATCCGTTGATTTGACACATTTTTATTTTAAGTACCTTTTTATTGTTTTAAAATCAATGATTGGAATTGTATTAAAACCTAAACATATGAAAGTGAATTTATACATTTTCTTTGTTCTTGAGAATTAACAATAAAAATAATAAACACCATTTATTAGATTGTTTATTTATATATCATTTATTTATTATATTGTTTATTGAATGTTGGCAAAAACATTCGACTAATTGCCAATTGATTCAAACTTTATAAAATGGTAAATAATAAGATTTTCCTTATATTTGGTTCACATATTTTAATAATTTAGTAAATGTATATAAATTTATGAATAAAAAATTGTTTTTATATTTATTTCTTTATAAATTGGTAAATGATAAATATTGCATTGTATTAATTTTAGAATATTGTAAATTGTAAAATTAAATTTCTTGTAAATAAACAAGGAGTTTGAATAAAAGTTAAAATAATAGCAGCGTCAAAAAAAAAATCATTTTTACATCTGTTTTTTGTAGGCAAAAAAGGTCCTTGTATTTAAAAGTTTTTTTTTTTTAATCATTTCAATCTAAGCAAGGTAATTAAAGACACTAGGATGCAATGGTTTACTGAGAATAAAAGAAATGGATAAGTAAATGAAAGAACAGGATTCAAGGAGACACAAGATGATGACTGACATTACGTTTAAATTTTTGAAAAATCATAGTTGGCAGGAAAGTAAGAAGCCAGAAGAGAATTCTGCAAGAAAGAAGCACAGGTGAAGAAACTATTAGAATAAAACTAACATCAATATGTATAATCGAAATAGTACTTACTAAAATACAGAAATCAGTCAATACTGAGAATAAAAAAACAGTTCCAATTTTTTTTCATTTAATGGTTATAGTAGTATTAAAACCATCTACAAGGAAACATTTGGCATTCATTGACTGAGCAGCCAGTACTCTTTTTGGTTGAATTTTATTAAATTTTTCTTTTAAAACATTTTCAAGAAAATCAGTTTCTCAAGTCCAATAGCTGTTATTGCTCTTTCAAGTCTTGATGGAGGTTTCCTTCCTAACCTTTTATTTGAAGTGGTGTGGAATGTTAAAATCTTGATTATGTCATTATTTTCTCTTAGAGTTACATCTGCTATCCATTTCAGTTGTTGCTCAAGTGATGTGGTTTCTGTTATTTGGTACAGTTCTTTTTGATTGTGTAGCACCAGTCCACAAAGTTCAAAGAGGGATGATTTTTTGCCAAAATCCTCAGGCTTCACTCGCTCAAAGCCTTTTTCACCATTGATCTTATGAAGTGGTTGTACTATTGGTTTGCTGTCAGGCATGATATACTTATGAAAGGCTTGATCTGATGAGGCTGTTTTTATTTCTTGCCCTGTTTCCACTGACTCTGAGTCAAGGTCCACTACTTGACCCAAAGATTGAACTCCCAAAATTCACTAACCAACTTTTGAATCTTCTAATTAAATAATCCCGGAGCTATAACTTGAACCTAATGTTTTCTTGCCTCTTTTACTCCTACTGAAACGTTGTTGTCAAGCTTGGCTCTTATGCTGCTTCTATTTCATTTGCATGGCCCAGTTTTATTATTTGCTAGTATTTCTGGTGCACAGTGTTCTTTCTTAAATTTAGTGGCTTTGTAAGGTATTCATATTTATACTAAGCTGTGGTGAACAATCACATAGAAGCAAGCAAGTCAGAGTAGCTTGCATCTGGTGCAAAGGAAAATAAGTTCCTTACCTCAACACATGACACATAGCATCAGCATTTTGTTCCTTGAAAATGGCATTAATCTCCCCTCTTCATGTCGGATGCTTCCAACAGTATGTGCTGTAACAGTGGCTTTTGTACAGCTTAGCATGGTTCAACCAATAGCAAGTTGTGCTGATTGGTCAGACTTGAGGAGTAACAGAGAACAAAAGTGAGGAATGCTAATTGGTTAGTTAGCCGTGGTGTTGGCATGATAAAAGAGGACTGAAGCAGTGAGAAGGGGGAATTGTTTTTTGCATTGGTGAAGTGTGCATAACTCAAGAACAGCAGACTGAACACAAAGTATTTTGGATTGTATGAATGACATCGAAGGAATAGACTCATTTAACGACATAAGCTTACAGATGCCTAGTACATATGCTGATTCTGTCAGGTATTTGATTCTCCAGACCAGTATCGACAGATGCCTGAAAGTGGCCAGATGACACAACAGTCAAAATGTTGTGATAGTCTAACTATAAAATAATCAAACTATAAATAATAAGCTCACATCCCAGAAATTCAGGTAAAAAATTTAGTTCAGATTAAAATTAATACAATCCTTCTCAAAGGTCAAGTGACTGCTAAATAATGACACAACTTTGTCTCTATTAACTGTCTCATAAGACTTTTCCTAGGAATTTATTTTTTTACTGAAGTTTACTTAATGCAAGGCCAAAGAGCCACTTAAAGTAGAGGGTTACTGAAGGAGGTGTGTGATACAAATGTAACAAGAGGAAGTAGGAAATGAAGATTATAAGGATATGAAGGATAGATAACTATTGAACCTTGATTTGAGGAAGCATCCTCTCAGTAGTTTGTTCCACAAAGTAACAGTTCTGGGGAAAATGTACATATTATGGGGATGTGTGGGATAGATATCTGTTGACCCTGGACTTGAAGAGGCCAAGATAACAGTTCTTGGAAAGAAGTTTTGGAGTGGTAGATTCTTCTTACCAATAAGTAGAGGATGAAAGTAATTCAATTCTATGGACATAGCAAGGTGCATCCTGGCTGTGGAGGTCTGAGTTGGTGGCTTTCAAAAAATAGGACTCATCTAAACATTTGCCATATTGGTGTGCCTTTGTAGTCATAACAACAAAACAAATTTAGTCCAGTGATGTCTTGAAGGATGAAATGTGTCACAAGTAAACTTTTTCCACTTTCTCATACATTTTCCCCAAAATATATATATATATATATATATATATATATATAAAAGAGAAGAGAGAAGCTGCAAACATTTTGGTTATAATGTGAATTTTTTAAATATATATTATATTTTATTTTCCATATTTTTGCTACATGGGTTTTCAGTCTTGCGATCTTCATCAGACAGAGAGTACTATTTCCCCATATTATTAAAAGGAATTAATTTTTCTTATGTTTTGTGAAGTTTAATCATTGTCTTTTGTGTGCAGTAGTAATCCAAGTTTTTCTTGAACTTGTGGCGATAATATTCTTCTGCTTAAGAGGTAATAAAACAATTAGGTTTACATTATTCAGACAATTGTCCTCATCTTTGTTGCCATATTTATTACGTTTCAGCCATTGTACACTCCGGCCTTTATAAATAAAGGGGTCAGTTTGACATTCCAACCAAAATAAAGAAGGCCAGAGCGTTCTTGCGGCTGAAATTTGTAATTTTTTGGCGACAGAGATGAGACAATTTTTCCCAATTATGACATAATATATATCATCTCAGAAATATAGACAAAACAATTAGGATTGGTCAGAAACATATGTTAAAGAAAGGTCTTTGTTCTTATCATTTTATATTTTGTATCTTATCTCCATTTTTGTGTATTGTGTGTTTTTGCTAGTATGTGTATACATATTCCTTCTCCATACATTTCTGTTGTTTTATTATAAGGAATTAGTGTATGTGTGCGTATATATATATATATATACACACACACACACCCACACTTTCTATATTATGTAATATATATATATATATATATATATATATATATATATATATATATACACACTTTTAAAAAACATGAACTTTAGACAGTTTATTCATGATTTCAATCCTGATTTATTTGAAAAGTTAAGTAAGCAGGCATTGCTAGTTGAATTTAAGAAAACTTGGGTGTATGTGCATGTGTGTAAATATATATATATATAAATGAAGAAATATAGTTTTAAGGTGTGCTATATTTATGGGATAAAGTGCTCAATATCGGAGACAGAGCATATGTAAATATAAACATCAAAGTGAACACAGAAGTCAACACTCAGAGGTGACAGGCTGTTTTATGCTAGATGCAATCACCAGGCACCCTGACGATTGCATACTGCATGATACAGCCTGTCACCTCTGAGTGTTGACTTGTGTTTTCACTTTATATATATATATATATATATATATATACATGTGTGTCTCAAAGAAGACT
>CAHIKZ030001633.1:592500-597500 GCA_903632075.3 Acanthosepion pharaonis | reverse complement strand
TTACATTGCATATCTGTCTCTGGATTTTATCAAGGACCTTGAGACAAACAGAAGGGACTACAGACCATATATGGCAACAATACGCCATGCAAGGGGGAATGGTTGATTTGTAGATTTGAAGGATTGACTCTGGCAAGAAAAATTTCCTGGCGCGGCACAGGGAGCCAACTTTCCTTGCAGTGGACGAAGCTATTGACTCAATTTATTTGTTCCATCTCAGGTCAGCAGTCAGTGTGAGACCAAGCAGTCGCAAAGAGGTGCTCTCGTGGAGTTGAGCATCAGATATTCTAATTTGGAATGTTTCTCTGTGGTGAGTAATAGAGAGCAGTTTTGTTTTTGAGGCATTAAAGTTAACCAGCCAATTCCTGCCCCAGTCCACAACCGATTGGATGAAGTGAAATGGTAATCTTTATAACATCAACAAATTATAATAATCACCAGTGGTGTGTAGTAAACCATTGCTAGTGGTGGACTACTTAGCATATTATATTTATTTGTATAAATACAAAATGTGGCACAAGGCCAAAAAGGAGAATGGGGAAAATGGACGGTCTTCAACTGTCTTAACTTTAAACTTAGCTAGCCACCGACAACAGTATTCCTTACACCAAAACAACACATTCTTATTTACCTTTCTGACTACATTCAACATAATACCTCATTGTCTCTATGAAAGTCCTAACTAGACCCCATATGTGCAATTTATTATCTGTGGTGAAGGGGAATAAAACAACAAATTTGAAATTTTGCCCCAGTGATTATTTACAAAGATTTACAAAACTATTTACAAGAAACTAAACAAAATAGTGTTAGTAATAACCCCCCCCAGTCCCTAAATGTGGCAGAAATATTGGTTAATTCTTAGACAGCATATTACCCCTACTTATAATAGTGTCCAACGTATTTATGAGGGTTGGAACATACCCATTAATGTTCATAGGTATGGTATATAACAGTTATAAAAAAAGAAAAGAGTACTGAACTGTTACATAATATCAGTCTTCCTATATGGCAGTGAATGCTGGACAATCTTCTCAAAGATGAAGAGACTTGAAGCAACAGAAATTTGGTTCTACAGAAAGATGTTGACGATAACATCTACTGAACATGTGAGAAACAAAGACAATGCCAACAAAAAAGGTACTTATACTTAACATCAGAAAGAGAGAGTTGAAATTTCTAGGGCTTATAATGAGGAAAGATGGCTTGGAAAATTTGATACTCAAAGGATAAATTGAAGGTAAGAGAGACATAGAAAAGCAACACATAACCTACCTGGTGAGCTTGAATGAATGAATGGATGGCAGATCAGTTTTGGGACAGATGGCAAAAAGGCAAATTTATTAAGAGCTCCAAAGGACAGAAAATTGTAGAGAGCCATGATCGCCAACATCTTGAAGGGACACAATAGATAGAATTACCAATGAATTTCTATACAGGTATTGGGGTGGAGGTTACTACTACTAGACAAACAGTTAAATACTTTTTGATGTATTAGTCATCTAACAATCTCAGAATTTAATGAGTTGAAATTTCGAGGGCACATAATGAGGAAAGAGATCTTGGAAAATTTGACACTCATAGGGCAGGTTGAAGGCAAGAATGATAAATGAAAACGATGCATAGACTACTTAAAGATTTTGAGTAAACAAAGTTTAGGAGAGATGATCAAATTTATGAAGATCTACAATGGACAGGAAATTGTGGAGAGCCATGATTGCCAACATCCTGAAGGAACAAATCACAGAGAAAAAAGAATTAATAACTGATTTACTTTTTGTATGACTACTCTCTATCTAACGATAATATTGGGTTTAATAGTTTTAAAGATAGAATTACAAGCGGTTGAATCTAAGGTGCAGTTTCCCTAAATATTGATAAAATGCATTTTAGCTTGAAATATTTTTTTTCATGATAGCATTTTGATGCTTGTATTTTGATCATTCATTGATCTTTGAAAAGATGAGAAGGTCAAGTCATTGTTTACTTCAGCAGCAAGTTTTAACCTGTTTGAAATTGAAATCATTTTATATTGCTTATTAGACTTTATATTATTATTATATATATATATATATATATATATATATATATATATATATATATATTCTGTTGTATGGATATGAGTTTAGCTCTACCATTGATATTGGGTGCTTTCCACTAAGTACTGCACATACAAAAGCAAATATATATATATATATATAGTCAAACCTAGAGATTGGAATGTTTCAGGCAAAACTATTTTGGTTTCACCTAAGTTTTTCATCAAAAAGCTGAATTGACGATTTGATGATCTGAACCTTATTATTAAATTTGTCTAAAATTTTATTGACTAGGTCTGCAAAACTTTTTGTATTGAGCACTTTTTTTTAGTTGATTACTTGTATTGGTTTTTTTTTTTTACCATGGGCTTTGGACCTGTATGCTGTATGATTATTTTCGACAAACATTCATGTTCCTAGCTCTTTCTTTTTTAAAAAAAAAAAAAAAAAAATTGATTTGGCCATTAAAAAATCAAAGAAAACTGAAGGTTTTTCTGATGAGTGTATATACCTATATATATATATATATATATATATATTAATGGTCAGGAAATTGAATCAAACCAGGAAACGGTAGTATTAAAAATGTGGCTTAATACATGTGAGAAAAAAATATAAGTTCCCTAAAAATAACATGTAAAGCTTTTAACGTGACTTCCTGATTTTAAAATATATATATATATATATATATATATATATATATATATATAAAAATTCGCTTGAAGATGAAATGGAACTAATGCTTTTAATTTTATTGCAAAATTAAATTCCTAGGGTTTTTAGCTTCTATTTTTGAAACATGGTTGGAACTGTGTAGCAAAAAAAAAACATATTTTAAATCAATTAATTTATAATATTAATGCTCTGTAAATTTACATTGAGCACTATTTTGTAAAAATAAAATATCTATAAGAACACCGGATTTTATATCTTACTGTTCTTTCTTTTTATTTATATATATATATATATATATATATATATATATATATATATATATATATATGATTTTTTTTTTAAGCATAGCTTAGATGTTGCACAAGTATAAATTTAAAATGCATCAAGTTAGGTTCGAACTTAGTATTCAGTTGTAAGTGATTTATTTATATATATATAAATATTAATATTACACCATACTGAAATACTCACCAATTTACTAAGTGTTTCTTAGATGTGGCACAAGGCCAGAAGTATGAAGCACTCAGTTGGATTTAACTCACTATTCAGTCATAAGTGGCAAGCTTGCTAACCATGATACCATGTTGAAGGGCCCAATATATATATATATATATATAATTTTCTCTCATCCTTATACCCAATGCTTTTCCCTTTTTTCATCACTCCTTTACTCCATATATATCAACCATTTACCCTCCCCCTTTAATACCTCCTACCCCTTTACACTGCAACTATGTGATCTGGTTTCACAAAAGTTAGTTTCTTTGTGGAAATATGTTGAGTCTGAAAATGTCCTGATTGTTGACATTTTTTTGTTTTCCTTATTTTTATTCCATTTTTCCAATTCAGCATCATTTTTTTTTTTTTCCCTAAAAAACAAAATATTTGTCTTTTTACTGCCAATGCAAAAAATCTTAACATGTCTGCTGGAGAATTGGGTATTTACTCTCTGACTACTACCACTGGTGGTGGTGGTGGTTGTTTTATCCTCCTACCACCATTACATTCATACACGTAGATAACCCATGAATTTTTAACTATGAGAATTATCAGATATAATGGTATATTAGACTTCCAATATTTTCCCACAAAATGATCTAAAATATATCGACACTCTGAATCTTATGTGTAAAGTTGAGGTTGATGTTTACCCCAGAAACTAGTATCTAGCCAAGCTCTATAATATTTTACCCTGTTGGTAGGGCTTAGAATATGACTACTGCATACATTGCAAATGGGTGAGAGTGCGCCTGCAATACTTGCAAACTGAGCTATAAACATGACCTATGTTTACATTTTAACTTGAGTATGAGTCATACATATGTCTATCTCATCAAACTGTGTCAAATCAATGTTTTTGAATCTCGTGTCCGACTGTGCCCAAGTCCATGTTTTGGATCTCATGTCCGACTGTGCCCAAGTCCATGTTTTGGATCTAAATCCGACTGTTCCCAAGTCCATGTTTTTGGATCTTGTGTCAGACTGTGCCCAAGTCCATGTTTTTTGAATTCGTGTCCGACTGTTTATTTAGTCCATGTTTTGGATCTAATGTCAGAATGTGCCCAATGAAAATAGTCCATGTTTTTTTATCTATTTTCCGACTGTGCCCAAGTCCATGTTTTGGATCTCGTGTCCGACTGTGCCCAAGTCCATGTTTTTGGATCTCGTGTCCGACTGTGCCCAAGTCCATGTTTTTGAATCTCGTGTCCGACTGTGCCCAAGTCCATGTTTTTGAATCTTGTATCCGACTGTGCCCAAGTCCATGTTTTTGAATCTCGTGTCCGACTGTGCCCAAGTCCATGTTTTTGAATCTCGTATCCGACTGTGCCCAAGTCTGTGTTATTTGTTTGATGTAAATTACATGACAAAGTAATAATAAATTTTATAGACAAGTATCTGCTACTAATTTGAAATTTTCTCTCTTTTCAGGGCTGCTGTGGAATTACTTCTTAACAATGAAGCTAACCCAAATGCTACCGATTCCATTTATTTGTGAAAAATTGCACCTTGCAGCCTGGAATGGTTTCTCTGAAATTTGCCGGGCCCTACTTACCAAAGGCCCAGCTGCAGCTCTTGTTAATACACAAGTAAGTTAAAAAAAAAAAAAAAAAAAAAATTGGTATCTTTCTCCACACCACTTACTTTGTAAGGAATACTGTATCATTGGTCCCATGTGATCTGTTTATTTGAATTTTGGGCCTCTCTCTAGCTGTTGAAGCATCTAAAAATGAAGAGTTGTGTACTTTTTCAAAAACTAATTTACTAAATCACTTTGGACCAGAGGGA
>CAHIKZ030001633.1:572500-585000 GCA_903632075.3 Acanthosepion pharaonis | reverse complement strand
TTTTACATGGGGTGTTGAGATTTTTTTTTTATATGATGACATTGTGCTAATGATGAAAATACTGGGAATAAATGAATATGTATCAACAGGATAATTTTTCTCTTCCTTTAATAAGTATACTAAGAACCTTGTCCATGAATATGAGAGGATCCTATTGAAAATAAGTAGACAAAACTTATCTAAATTATTCAATGAGATATATATATATATATAATGTGTGTATGTGTATACACAAAAAATTTTTTTATTATAATTGTTAGCCTTGTGTATGATGATAAACTATAATTTCATGAAAAGATTTGAACAGGGTACTGGAGATTTTGAAAGAAACAATGGTTTCACCACCTCTTTTTGCAGTTTTGTTCCCATTCATCTACCCTAACCTGAGGTTTAGTAGTGCCTGTTAAGGTCCCGGCTATGGGCAAATAGTTCCCAAACAAAAATATTTGAGACGTTAAAAATAAATTTTTATTCGTGAAATCTTTCTTTCATTATTATATAAAAAACTTTCTTGTACCTATTTATAATTTAAAATAATAACAATAACATTTTATTTTACAATACATTTTATTTGTAGATTGAAGCCATAAAATTGTCTTCAAAAATATTTTAGAGGTTGATTTTTCTTTTTAAAAGAAATCAGCCAACCAATTATTATAAGTATGAATATTAACAAAATCAGACCCAAAATACTGTAAATAGTGTAAAAATATCATTTCATATTACTTTTTATGGTGTAAAGTTGTTTATTACAATGAATATAAATTGTTACAATTTTTCTGTGTTTGTTTGATGTTATCAACTGGTATCAATTGATCAGACAGATAAACCTTTATACTATGTACAGTGTACAGTGCCAGAGCCTCATCATGGTAGGTGTTGTGGCTTTTGTTTCCATAGCATGTTTTATTTCATATAAAATTGTTTCCCATGCCCAACCCTTTGCTTTCTTTATGTTATTCTTTCTAGACTGGTTACTATATTTTTCTAAGGGCATCTGTATGAATGTTAATGCAATGGCCTTGACTGGAATTTGAAATCTACTTGAATACTATTCTGTTGGCTCATCCATATTATCAGCTAGTTATTAGAATCTCAAAATTACAATATGAAGCTCCCTTTGTTTGTTTGTGTGTGTGTATATATATATATATATATATATATATATATATATATATATATATGTTGTTTGTTTATTCTTCTTTTGGTTTGTCCATTTCTATCTAAGTTTCACATCCATCAGATAAAATATAATACCAAACGTCTTATCGTCTTAGAATCAATTGAAAGATCCTTAAAATAAAGTCAGTTTCATTTTTTTTTGCCAGTATTTGTACATTTGAACGTGTCTACCATCATCATTCTGCCCATTTTTCATTAATAAATGGAAAAACAAAAAACATGTCCATGAATATTCATCAAATTATTCATTTTTTTTTTGTAAAAAAAATTTCGGTCATGTAATGGATAACAACATAATGTTCTGAAAAAATCAGAGATTTTATATATATATATATATATATATATATATATATATATTTATGCACAAATACGCTTGGGAAATGTATAAATAAGTATCTTTTCCCCCAGATATGGGTTAAATAGCAGAACAGACTGGGCCCTATAGATTTGGTTAGTAACCAGTTAGCTGCAGAAAGAAATGATAGCCTACTTTAGGAAAATCTACTACCTAGTCAGTTATTAATTAAAAGAGACTGTGATCAATCAAGTGTGTATCATGTATGGCACTTGATTTCTAACTGTTCTTTGATTAAAGCTGATTTAATATTAGACTCACACAAA
Organism: Acanthosepion pharaonis; assembly: GCA_903632075.3. Classification (NCBI taxonomy): domain Eukaryota; kingdom Metazoa; phylum Mollusca; class Cephalopoda; order Sepiida; family Sepiidae; genus Acanthosepion; species Acanthosepion pharaonis. The sequence goes on along the minus strand of CAHIKZ030001633.1, from coordinate 583,197 downwards.
ACATAACAAAATGAACACACAAACCTCTGGATTTCAATGATATTTTCTTAAATGTGGCATGAGGTTCAGTCAAAACTTAATGCCTGTTCTTCTGTAATTACAACAGATTTAAGCATACAGATCATAAGAGAATGATCACAAAAGTCTCTGGAGTTTAAAGGTCAGTGTCTCTTTTCTTTTGAAATCTGTTATGAGGGTCAGTTGAAATAAAAAATCTGTAAATTTCCATGTCACCTTCCTTCCTTAAATGTGGTATAAAGGTCAGATAAAACTTAATGCCTGTTCTTTATTAATCACAATAGATTTAATTGCAAAAGTTTGCAAATCATACCAAAATAACCACAAAAGTCTCAGGATCTGTCTATATTTCTGAGATGAGGTATTATGTACAAAAAAGTTTACATTATTCAGACTATTGTAATTTTCTTTGTCACCATATTTATTTTTGTTTAAAAACCATTTGTATGTCCAGACTTCTTCAGGTGGTTGAAATGTCGAACTTAATCCTTTATTTCAAATTTACTGGGGTAGACTGTTCTAGTTCCAAAATATTTTATGTTTAATGGATGTCAGTTATCAGTTATCTCCTGTTAATTTCCTCCTGAGAGTTCTCCACTGCCTTAACCAGGTATTGAACTCACACTCTTTGGGTCCTGTCCACTGTGCCATGTTTCATTGAGTCATGGGATTCCAAATCTAGTTCTAAACATAGTGTCTTTCCTTCTCAATCATTGTATTCCACCTTTGAATAAAAGCATTGCCTATTTTTTTTGTATTTAAACTTCTTGGTTGTTATTTGATAATATTGAATATATTGCATAAATTCCCATTTATAATAAATTTAATCCATAATAATAAATTTGCCTAAAATTATGCTGAAAAGTATATAAAATATATCTACTCATGTATATTAATACCTTTCAATTTCATTTTGGCCAGTTTCATGTTTTTGCAACTCTTATTTAAAAAAATGGTTTTAAACATAGAATAATATTCTAATTTAGTTTTATGATAATTCTTATTTTATTTTATATTTGTGATTATTGTTAGTTACATATGATTGTATTTATTAAAGACATTTTTATGTTTAACGTTGTTTTTTATAGATACAAGTATTTAAGTAAATGCTCTGTTTATGATAAACAGTATTAAATAACATTTACCGGCCTGAATGTCCGAGAAATTTTCATAGAAAATATTCGTCCTTTGACAGGATTCAAACCTGCATCCTATACGGAACCGTCATTTACGCTGACGTGCCTTATCCGATCGGCCACAAAGGAGTGTTCGGTAGACAAGGTCGAATTTACTGCTTATAAACTTCAATCTTCCATGAATCTCGTACATTCATAACTGCTCTGGCGTATCAAATGTAAACAAATGATGTCATATATTAAGAAATGGAGAAAGTCCGACAATTTATTTATTTATTAATTTATTATTTATTAATTTATTTATTTATTAAAGACATTTTTAAATGTCTTTAATAAATAAATTGTCGGACTTTGTCCATTTCTTAATATACATATGATTGTATTTGACATCCTTATGGGATTGCAATCAGCAAATACTGATGTCAAATTGTTCCATATTTGTGGTGAGTAGTCATTTCACAACTGAAATCAACCTATGGAATGGAAATTTTGTAAAGATTTTTTTTTTGTAGCTATGCATAATACGTACCCCTAATTTTGCTTATCATTTTTTAGAAAAAAAATGTGTATTATACATGGGGAATAATATTAATAATTCTATATACTATGAGTATTTGTTAGTCACCAAATGTAGCATAAAACTTTTCTTTCTTTTTAATTACCGTAATTCCTTATATATAATACGCATTTATCCATAATACTCCCCACTAAAATTGTGCTGAAAATATGGGAAAATGCTTCTACTCATGCATAATACGCACCCCTTGTTTGGTAATAAAACCCTATATATTGTACTTCTCCAATTTCATTATGGCCAGTGTTTCCTACTTTTATTTAAAAAAAAAAATGGTTTTAAACATAGAATAATAATATTCTAATTTACTTTTATGATAATTCTTATTTTATTTTACATTTGTAAGTTTTGTTAGGTACATATGATTGTATTTGACATCCTTATGGGGTTGCAATCAGCAAATGCTGGTGTCAAATTGTTCCATATTTGTGGTGAGTAGTCATTTCACAACTGAAATCAACCTATGAAATGGAAATTTTTAAAAGATTTTTTGTAGCTATGCATAATACGCACCCATAATTTTGGTTATTATGTTTTTTAGAAAAAATCTGTATTATACATGTGGAATTATGGTATTTGTTGCTCTGTTTAGAGTTGCATTATACCCATGTCTTAGTCACTTGATTCCTAAAAAGTCTAAGATTTGAGGGAGGATAAAAAAAAAAAATAGTTGTTAATTGGCCAATATGGAACGCACCTGATGAAAGATATTGATTATAGCAGCATTGTTGAAGAAGCTAGTTTGAATAATTTATAAGCTTATCATTATTCATATGTCTGTCTTTTCATAGATGTTCCATTTGCATACACATTTCATACAATAGTTATTATAAGACAAAGTATTATTCACTTTTCATATTATTATTCTTAATATTATCCAATGTAGCATTGTCAGTAACTTCTACATGGCTATATGGGCATGTAATTAGAACATCTCCTTTTGGACCCTGTGACCTAGGTTCAAATCTGCATCCTGGGTAAGATGTTAAACTACATCTGCATCCTGGGTAAGACGTTAAACTACATCCAGCAGCAAGGCCTCTGATCAGGAGGTTTTGAGGAGCATGGAACCACCTCTTAATTGCTAGTGCTCACAGGTCCACCCTGACCCAGGGTGGTAGCATCTGCTAGGGTCCCAGCTATGGGCAAATAGTTAATAATTACCAGCAATACTTTTTGGAAAAAAATTATTACCAGCAATACAGTTTTGAAGGAAATATATTACCAGAAACAAATTTTTGACAAAACAAAATATTACCAGCAATAAAAATTTTTGTCAGCATTAAATAATCCATTGAGGTTGATATGCCTTAAAACAAAATAAACCAAACCAATCTAAACCAAAGAATACATACTCTATTCATACAAATCTATCCATAAAATGTTGTCAGCATTAAATGACCCATTGAGATTGATATGCTGTAAAACAAAATAAACCAAACCAATCTAAACCAAAGAATACATATTCTATTCATACGAATCTATCCTTAAAATGTTGTCAGCATTAAATAACCCATTGGGGTTGATATGCCGTTAAACAAAATAAACCAAACCAATCTAAACCAAAGAATACATACTCTATTCATATGAATCTATTCTAAAAATGTTGTCGGTATTAAATAACCCATTGAGGTTGATATGCCGTAAAATAAACCAAACCAAACCAAACCAAATCTCACCATGGTTGATTTGTCAGAACAATGATTTATATTTGCCTAGGAAGACAATCCCAGCATGCAGCACCTTTGGATAGTGCCTGAAAACCATATGAATTGACATTGTTGTTAATTTTTAATATAAAAATGTACTGCTGATACTTTTACAATGAAAACCTGTTTTTATACTTTTATAGTGTTTTGTTTTTGTTTTGTGGGGAGGGGGGGTCACTATTTTTCCATAGCTGGGACCCTAACAGGTGTTACCACCCAAGATCAGGGTGGAGCTGGGAACAACAGCAATTAAAAAGTGGTCCCATGCTCTTCAAAACCTTCAATCACCTGATCAGAGGCTTTGCTGCTGATGAAGTTTATCGTCATACTCTGGACTTGCATAAATTGAACTTTAATTCAAGACATATATAAATGATAAAAACAGACATATTAAAACAAAAAGAAAAAAAGTACCAAAAATAGATGACCAAAAACATTGATTTTTAAAATGGTTTTTTTTCAACTGACACAACAAAAAAAATTTGGAAAAAAATTTATTTTAACTTATTCTCATCATAGAAAAAAATCAAGAAGTGTGCAAATTCTTCTTGTGAACAGCAAATACCATATTTTATATGAAATAACAATTATAGGCTAATTATATTTAAAACTCACAATCACTCCTTCTGTTTATGAGATGGCTGATAGGACTTAATATAAAATGATTTCAAACTTTCAAATTCAGAATTAGCTTTCCTTAGTACATGTCTCTGTTACAAGATCAGACAATTTGCTTAGTTTTTCAATTTCTTTTTTTTTTTTTTTTTTTGCAAATGTTAAACATCACTTCAAAATACTTAATTCTTTCTATCTAAATAGTCCAAAAAAATACTAAATTCCAATCTTTGACCTTTTCTGCCTCCAAGCATCAATAAATGTAATTCAAACGAAAAAGAAAACACCATTCCCCACCGCAGAAAAATATTAAAAGACAAAACGACTTATTGACAGAAAGAGTTCACACATGCCTTGCATGTAAAATATCTAGAAAGGAAAATGGCCGCACCCTGAGTGAAAATATTTAAAGACAATAAGGTCACGTGAGATGTTTTGAGAAATACAAAGTAAACTGTATATAATACAAAGCCAAATTACTGTAGACATCTTTTGTTTCTTAATCTTGCCCAACCATTGAATTGTTTGATTTGTTGCTTTGGTGTGACTCAATATGTAAAAATGTAAAAAAAGTTAATGCATTGTTTGGAATTGCTTGTGAATCATTTGCTTTGGTGTTCCCAAACATTTTGTTTGTCATTGACGGTAGACATTTCTTCAATGTATTTAAACACTTGAATTGATAAACTAGCAAACTGCTATGATGGGGAGGTATAACATCCTTCTGGATCAGTTTCAACAATGGTCAGGCAACAAACTGTAAACATACATAAAATTGTTTGAGAGGTTCTTCAAGTAACATCAAGATTCTTCTTTTATCTTAGATATCCTCATAATATGAATAATTTACTATATTCCTTCAAAGAAATTCCAACACTTTTTTTTTTTGTTGTATCCCTCTACCTTGAGTGGCTACTGAGCATTATTTTGAGTGAACTGACAGTAAAAAAAAGCAACAAAAATTGCAATATGAGCTCTGGTAAAATAATGCAATGATAACATCAAAAATTGCAATATGAGCACTGGTAAAAATGAATGCTGAAGACCGGTTTATAATTTTTTGAAATTCATACACAGATGTCCTCAAGGATAAAGGCACTGATTAGATCCAATAACAGGACCCAAAATTTTAGCAATGTGAGTTCAATTTACTGATAAGGCAGTGGAGAAATTGGAATGGAATTAACAGGAGATAATTTCGAAACTGACATCCATTATATACATGGCATTAAAATATAAACAGTCTAAATTAGTGAAATAAAGGGTTCAGTTTGACATTCCAACCACCTGAAGAAGTTGGTAAAGAAGGTCAGTGCATACAACGGTTGAAACATTGTAATAAATATGGCGACAAAGATGAGGACAAGAGTCCGAATCATGTAAATAGTGTACATAATACCTCATCTCAGAAATATAGACAGATATTAAAAAAAACAAAATAAAAATAACATAGATTATGTAAATTAGTACAGTATTTGAAAAAAAGCTATTTTTTTTTTTTTCCTAAAATGAAATTCATAAAATTGCCCTTGAATAATAAATGACTCCATCTCTTTTACTCTAGATACCAGGTTAAATAGCAGAGTAGACTTAACTCTAGATTTGGTTGGCAATCAGTCAAAGAGATGGAGAAATCGGAATTCAAAACTGTGGTTAAGGCAATGTGGGAAAACAACTCTACTATTTTTCCTTAGTAATGAAAACAGAATCTGGGGATTACCAACCTGTGGTATTATTACAACTGAATAGTATTTTATAAAATACTAAATTGTATTATTATTACTGAATTTATTCACTGTCTACAAATTATCGCCATCTGATTCACTGTCAAAATCTGAAGGCCTCTGAGGACAAATTTCTTGTGAAAGATCTTAATATGCATTCCCAGACTGCATCATTATCTATGTATTGTGCAGAATCACTGTCCAATTTGTTGTTAGATTAAGAAGAACGAGGACAAAGACATTTCCTCATTAGCCGCTTTGAAATGGTGAAAACAGAAATCATTGTGCTTGACTCATGGGAAAGAATTTTTCATTGCGTTTTATTAGGGCAATCAATTAGAACTTGATTCTCATTGGCTAAATTGTCTTGTCTTTAAATGTTGATGTGTAGAATTGAGTCTGGAAAAAATGTTTTTTCATTAAGAAAAGAGGTAAATAGAATATGAATATTTCCGACAAGTCAATCACTAACATGTTGTATTGATAGAGCAGAACAGAGGAGAATGACTTATTTTTATTATGTCAAATGACATATCAAGTGACCTAATTATATATATATATATATATATATACATACACCAGGTGTAACACCAAAATTGCCCAAATTGTGTGTGTGTATATATATATATATATATATATATATATATATATATATATAGGGTGACCCCAAAAAATGGGAACTTTTTAACAATCCAGTAAAACCAAAAGTGATGGAAGAAAAATATTTTATTCATAGTAATTGAAACCTTAAAACATGCCATTTAAGAAACAATGATGGAATTTTCATAAATGCATTTGTTGGGTGTTGATGATTATTTCTTTCTCTTCCTTACATTTTCTCTTTTGTTTTTTTTCTATCATTTCTCACCAAAAAAATCTCTAGTTTATTGTTGACAATTTATTTATAGGTTTTGTGTGCAAGTGTATGGTCACACACCTGCACAAACATATAACACACATACGCAAAATTAAAAAGAAAAATGGTCACAATTTTTACCCACCGAACACATATGTTTGTGTGTGTGTGTGTGTATGTAGAAATATATGTTTGTGTGTGTGTGTATATATATATATATATATATATATATATATATTATAACACAGATTATAAATTTTGTATAATAGTATAATTCCAATGTTAAAAGATTTAATTTAAAAAAGGCTCAAATGAAACTAGAGCAATATAATATATATTTTATTATTATTGTTGAAACCATGTCAAAATTGACAATTGCAGTTGTGTTTTGATGTATATATATATATATCTCATCAGGTGATTCGAAATTACTGGCAAAACGATATACTCCTTTAAAAAATAATCATTCAATTGTCAAAAAAATTACAAACAAAATGATGAGATACATTGATGCATTAAAAAAACCTGACTGCAAAAAGGAATGTATATATATTTTAATATATTTATATATATATATATATATATATATATATATATAATAAAAAAAAAAGAATATATATATATATATATATATTATATATATTTTTTATTTTATATATATATATATAAATTTAAATATATATATATATATTATAAATTAACTGATTTAAAATATGGTTTTTTTCACTACACAGTAATAAATGTTTTAAAAATGGAAAATAAAAACTTTAAATTTAATTATATAATTAAATTAAAAGCATTAGTTCTCATTCATCTTCAAGGGAATTTTGGAATAACTTATTTTTAAATTTACTGACTTTTAAACACAAATAAATTCACAATTTACTTTTTCCAAGGATACAGAGGAATCCAATCATTCACACAGGGACTGTAGTGTGTTTATGTTTATTAACTATTGTTGTATCAATTATGAGTTCGAAAATGAGGTTAAGTTTAGTGATGGTAGGGGTTTGTTTTTCATCGAATTCTGACATCCGTTAAATGCATGCTGTCTGGCTTTTTTATTAACAGCAAAAAGTTTTTCAACATTTTTTTTCTTGTATACTCAAAGATTTTTTTTTTTTTTTTTGAGTGTTTTTGTGTTAAAATACTTTTTATTAAACTACAATTTTAAAATATTTTTACTCTTAATTACTAATAGATTATATTTCGTTTTTAAAAAACAACTAAATGTAATAGAATTACTTACATTATTTAAAATTATTTTTTTATATCAAATATAAATATGTATATTACCACTTCCCATTTTTTAATTTTATTTTCAAATATTATTTAAGGAAAATTTTTGACAATGACGGCAAAAAATAGCTATTTCATTTCTCTGATTCAGTAAATTTTTATTTTTATAAACTTAGTAATATATAGTTTCTCATGTATGCACAAAGGACATGGGTCATTTAATGACCTACATATTCTAGCTTTTCTTATTAATTTCCATTTTACTGTAGGTGTTTTATTAAATTATTTTAAGTGCCAGAAATATTTTGAAAGGATGTCTGATTTTATATTTATTTATCCTAAATGAAGTTTGATGTTGATTGAACTGCTTTTTTGAACTCATGGCTTGTGCAACCTATATAGATTTTTATGTTTTCGGTATTCTCAATAGATGAGATATTGCATTGGTATACTAATGATTCCGTGCGACATTTATTTTGTAGAGGACAGTTATGAGGCTTTCTATACTTATATAATTTTTGTTTATCTACATCTGTTTTTATTTTTATATTGTCTAAATGTCTTTGGTTTTGGTCTAAGTGTTCATTTAAGATATTAGCATTATGTTTCTTAATAATTTTTTCTAAGTTTTCAGTACACCTGTAACTTAATTTTAGTGTATTTTTATTGAAAATAGTACTTAGCTCACTTTCTCTAGGAAAGTGTTTAGCTATTAATGCAAGGAATTTTTGTCCTAATTTGTTCTTTACCATTTGATTGTATGGGTGGGTGTATACCATATTATTTTTCTACTTCTGTTTTTTCTATGCTTTCCAGTTTTCTTTTTTTATATAAGTTAGTTTTGGGTTTTTGTAGCCACTATCTTTTAGAGCTTTATTATAGAAATTAATATGTTCATAGAAAATCTTCTCATTTGCTGAATTAGTACTTCTTTTTCTGATAGATAAAGATATAGGCTTAATTATAGATGGAGGCTGATTTGATTTAGGTTGTATATATAGAGGATTGGTATTGGCTTTTTTATAAGGTATGTATACATTTTTCATTAAATCTAATGTTATATCAAGGAACTTTTTTTTTTTTAATTTAATTTAGTGCTTACCGTAATTTTTAAGTTCAGGCTTTTAAATTCTTTTTATATAATATCTTTCTAATTTTATCTATTTTAAAGTTAGTAGAGTTCCTTAAACCATAAGTCCATCGTGTCTGTATAAACCAATGTCAGTTATATTAATTTCATATTTTTTATAAGATTGTATAATATAAAAAGACCTATATGAGATCAGAAGACACAGCTGAGTCTAGTGATCCCATTGATATAAAAAAGTGGTCATATGATAAAAAATTATCCAATATGTTATTTAATATATATGTATATTTTACATATATATATATATGTACATGTATATTTGAATATATATATATATATATATATATATTATATATATATATATATATATATATATATATGAATATATATATATATATATATATATATATATATATAAAATTATTAGAAGGATTTGATAATTATATTTTAAGTAAGTCATTGTATTCTGAAATAAACCTCAACAGAATGCTTTTTTCGTACACATATATATGTGTGTGTTTATATATATATATGTGTGTGTGTGTTTTATGTAATGGATATATATATGTCTATGTTTGTGTGTTTGTGTATATACACATATATATGTGTGTGTTTGTGTATTTATGTATATACATATATATATATATGTTTGTGTGTTTTTGTATATATATGCATACATATATGTTTCTGTGTATATATATTATTATTTATATATATATATATTTGTTTATATGTATATATATATCTTTTATATACATATATATATCTTATATATGTGTATATATATATGTGTGTATGTATCTATATAGATATGTATATTATATTTATATGTATGTTTGTGTGTGTGTGTATATATATATATATATATATATTTGTGTGTATACATACTATGTGTGTGTATATATATATATATATATATAAATATATGTATGTATATTTGTGTTTGTATGTTTGTGTATATATATATATATATATATATATATATATATATATATATATATATATATAGAATTTGCTTGATATCGTTGAGATGAAAAAATTGCTGTTTCATCATTTTTAAATTGCAAAATTTGCTGCAATATCAAAAAAAATTCTTTTGCTGTATCATAGAGGATAAAATTTGCTGCAATATCAGATAAGTGCAAAATTTGCTGCATTATCAGCAAAAAATATATATAAATTCACTGCTTTATAAAAGGGCAAATTATCATATATCTTTTTTTTTTTTAGTTGTAAAATGTTAAAAAACGTGTGCATACATTGGAATATTTTCTTCTGTATAAGTTGTATAATATCAGTCACAATTAGAACATTAACACATCAGAAATTCTTTTAGAAAGCTCATTTCTATTTTCCAAAATTTTTTTTTTTCCAGCAGACAAGTTACTAAATTAAGGCATTTCAAACTATTGACGTGCATATGTGACAGGAGAAGGAAAATGCTTTGGTGTAAAATTCTACTGCAATCCCAGAAGACAAATTTTAGAACGTTGTATTCAGAAGCCAAGACGGTGACCTTTTACCAATTCTCCAGATTCTTTCAATCCAACTTTATTCCAATCAGTACAGAATTTATTGAAAATATTTTTTAGTCGAAATGTTTACCAAAATGGATGTTGGTGAAAAATTTGGGTGGGAAAACAACCTTCATTTAAATATCAAAGAACATGTTTATTTCTAAATCAAATGCCATACATTTGATTCCTTTTTTGTTTTTGGTTTTGGAGTGAATCTTT
>CAHIKZ030001633.1:532500-567500 GCA_903632075.3 Acanthosepion pharaonis | reverse complement strand
ATATGAATTACATATAAAACTGAAACTCAATTGTACCCCATTTTTATGGCCATTTCACTCCACGGGATAAATTCCTTGGAGCTTGTCAATACTAAAATGTTTTTTTATCAAACGTTTTAGTATTGACAAGCTCCAAGGAATTCATCCCAAGAAGCGAAATGGCCGTAAAAATGCCATATCATATGAGAAAACTGAGATGCCAGGTCAGGATCGATTACATTACAGACCCTTCTTTGAATTTTGTCAAGAATCTCGAGATATATGGTAGCAATATTCAAGATGAATGGAAGATTTAAATATGCAAGATGGATTCTGGTGAGAAAAATTGTCTGAACCAACTTTCCTAGCAGTAGATCTATCAATTGATTCAATATAATCAGTCCACATCATGTCAGTTTAAAATGTAAGCCCAAGAATATATGAAAATGAAATACTGACAGAGCAGCTTATCATGACTGATAATAGTACCTGCCTCTGTCTTTCAAAAAGACAATGTTTAGTGTGCTGTCTCTGCAAAAAAGATAGCCCATTGCTACCCTGCCAGAACAGAGCTGGTGCAAACCCTAGAACATTTGGTTATGAAGAAAGAAATTGTTTACCAGTTTCCCCAAGAGATATTCAGGATGCTGAGCTGACTGGTGTTAGCTATGCAAATGATTCCTTTGCTAGCCAACTGCTAAAGTTTTAGGCTCCATACAAGCAGGGGCATTTTCTGGGTAGACCTTGGCAGTATGCTGTGTTGACTACACATCAGGATTGCCGTGCATTAACAAGGATTTTTGTTTGTGTTACTCAGTGCTGTTTCAAATTCATTCAATTTTGTCAAGAATCTCGAGATATATGGTAGCAATATTCAAGATGAATGGTAGATTTAAATGTGCAAGATGGATTCTGGTGAGAAAAATTGTCTGAACCAACTTTCCTAGCAGTAGATCTATCAATTGATTCACTATAATCTGTCCACATCATGTCAGTGGAAAATGTCATCCCAAGCAGACACACAGTCTCCTGGAGGTTAGGATCAGCCTGAAATTATCAAAATTGCTTTCCCCTACTTATGTCAAATAATGCATATTTAAGTATTTATTTTAAGTTCATTTGTGTTCCTCGGTCGACCAAGAAGAGGTTAAAAAAAAATTTCTGATGTTTGTTCATTTAGTCAGGTCTCGTGAACTAGATCAGGCCGAGAATTTTCCAGCATCTTCTCTCCCCCCCCACCCCCACCCGTTTTCTTTTCTGTGTCACTAGAAATCCTCATCCTCTATGCTTGTATTTCTCTCTCAGACAGACCCATGTAACATTTATTTGCATTTCCCCACCCTCACTTAGGTCTCTCCACGTCCACTCACTGATCGTCTCGCCACTAGATACGGGCTCTTAACATTTTGCTGTCGCGGGAAAAGGTAGCCAATGTTTTCACAACACTTGATACTCTAATCAATTTCATCTGCTCCTCATTAGAAAGAAAGAGAAAGTGAGATTTTTTTTCGCAGCAAGCGAAAAAGATTGGGAAAAGTATTGAGTTACTGTTTTTCTTCTTTTTTCCTCTTTCTTTTCTAACTATACGAGTGTGTTTTTCACCCTTTTTTTTATTATTGCATGCTGACATTCATTCAACAGCAATAATGTCCGCCAGAGTAAAATGCTTCAGGTGCTGGTGTGAAGTGCACGCTTGAGTAAATGCATCCTATTATCTTATTGTGTTGTGTTACATTGTGTTTTGTCGTTGTCGGTAATTGTATTGCTTTGCTTTTGACGAAAAAGAAAGAGACGATCATCGTTGTCCTTAAATTTGCCTGACTTTGTTGAGGCGTGATATGATTGGATTGCAGACACGTAGAAGAGACGCGGGTTTGGACTGTTGTTTTTAATAATGGGGGAATTCCGCTTCCTTAAAGAAACGTTGTTTTTTAGTTTTTTTTTGTTTTTCTGTTGTTGATGTTTTTTCTTCTTAGAATTGTTTTTTTTTTCACCAATTTTTTTCTTTTCTTTTTTCTCCTATTTCTTTCTTAATTCGTTTTTTTTCATCTCATCATTTTTTTTCCTCTTTCTTGTCTCTTTTCCCTACTTTTCCCCTCTTCTCCTCTTTCTGTACCTTTTTCCTTTTTCCCCTATTTTTCTTTGTTTATTCCTTGATCGTCTCCTCTTTATCCACTTTCTTTTTATCCTATTCACCTCATTCTGTTTTCCCCTTTTTTTTTCTTTTTCTTTTTTCCACAAATTGCTCTTTATTTTCTTTTTCCTTCTTCACCCTCAATCTTCTCTTTCTATTCTTTTTCCTTCTTTTTCCATTCTTTTTCCTTCTTTTTCCATGTTCTCCTCTTTCTTTTCCCGTTCTTCTTTTTTTCTGTTCTCTTTCTTTCCCCTTTTCAATCCTTCGTCTTTTCCTACTTTTCCCTGTTCTCTTTCTTTTCTCTTTTTCTTTCTTTCATTGTTCCCTCATTCTTTTCCATTTTTTCTTTTCCCTATTCTTTTTCTGTTCTCTTCATTATTTTACTTTTTCCTTCTTTTTTTCCTTCCCCTTTTTCATTTACATTTTTCTTTATTCCTCATTTCACTTTTTTTTCCCATTTTTCTCTTTCTTTCCATTTTTCTTTCTTTTTTTTTCCTGTTCTCTTCTTGCTTTTCCCTTATTTAACCTATTTTCCTCTTTCTTTTCGCTTTTTCTCTTCCCCCGTCATCCTCTTACTTTTCCTTTTTTTTCTCCTTTAACTTTTTCTTTAACACTCTTTCCTTTAGCAAATTTCCTTTGCCTCTTTCTCTCCTCTTTCCTGGTTCTTCCTTTATCTCTCATTTCATCTCCTTTCTTTTTCAACCTATTACCCCCACCGTCTTTCATTTCTCTTTCTCTTTCCATTATTTCTTTCTTCCTCTGCCTCTCATCATCTCTTTTTGCTCATGTTAGGCAAAGATTTATTTGGACAAATACACACCTGAAAGCTTATTTGAAAATCTCCAACCTTTGGACCCACTCCAATTAATTTTTAAAAAATCGGTTAAGCTATTGAGAGATTATCATTGAAGAATATCTCGTGAATAAATTTTTGTTATTTGTCAAATTATATATATATAATTACATGAATCATTCATACAAAAAACAAATATAGAGGTTAATGATTTAAATGGCGAGAATACATCTTCGCAAACAATTTCAATTTAAATCATTAACCTCTATATTTGTTTTTTGTATGAATGATTCATGTAGTTATAAATTGAACTGCATCTATAAGTTTATAAATTAAATATATATATATATATATATATATATATATATATTATTCATTTAAAAATTATAACATAAATATGTTATAAAATCATGACAAAAAAGCCATTTTGTTTCAACATCATCACTTTATCAAGTGATGAAACAAAATGACTATTTTTGTAGTGATTTTATAACATATTTATGTTATGATATTTAAATAAATAATAATTATATCTGCTCTACTCTGTATTGAGCACTCTTTTAAGAATAGTAATTGTTGGTTATTTGAATTTATTCCGTTTTCACCAATTATATACTTATATATATATATATATATATATATATATATATATATATATATATATATATATATATGTGTGTGTGTGTGTGTACTTGTAAATTGTAACAAAGGCAAAGGGAAGTAATCCAAATACCTGTTTGCAATATCATACAATGCAACACAGCTAACATTTAGCACTCAGCTTTATTTATAAATATTATTCCCCCTCTTTTATTGTATAGGGAGTCCCCTTAGAATGTAGTGTTTTATATATTAGTTCTATATATTTGAAATTGCAATAACCAAGCTCTCAATTTCAGTCAAGATTGTTTGAAGTGTTACCATAGAAGGATATGACTGCACAACCATGAAATTCAGATTCAACTCACATTGGCCGGACTAACATTTTGCTTGGCGAAAAAAGTCAACTACAGAGTGCTAAAGGCTAATGAGCTAACAGCAGATGCTGTAGTGGCCAGAATTCCTTTCTGATGCTTCTGCAGCAAAATGGAGCTATTTCCCCTAGAATATAAGCAAAAAGAACATAGTGGTATTACATTCTACAACCAACATTATCATGCATTGATATTGAACACTGAATCTTTTATAAAACTATAATTATTTTTAAATGCTATGACAAGAGCAAGTAAAATTAGTCATATACTACAGTGAACAGGCTTAAAGCAACAATAAAAGGAAAATAGTGTAAAACGTAAAATATCAGTAGTAAATATAATTGATCTAAAAAATAACAATAATGACATAGTTAAATTAGAGTTTTCATTTTCCCCATGCAGCAATAATTGAGATAGTTAGATTAGTAATAAAATGATAATAGCATAGTAGTATACACTCAACTGCCTCGTGGGTAATAGTTGTAATATTTTTAGATTTTGTGACTTCATATTTAAATGAGTCACCTTTTCTTTTGTACTGAAGAGGTTTTATCTCCCTTTTTGCCTGGTAAAAAAAGAAAATGGATTTTTTTTTAATTATAATATTTTCCTTAGTCTTTTATAGAGATTATCAAGATATGGAAGATTTAAGATCTTTTTTTTTTTTTTTTCATAGGAGTGTTCCTCAAATGATTGTTGATCTTCAGAGTTTATATCTCTCTCGATTTCACTGTCATGTTTGTCTTACTCTGACGTGAAATTTTCATTACTTTCAGGCTCATGATAAATTTCTTCATCACTATTGTGTTGCCATCTAACTTGGTCTGCATACACTAATATCCCATTTCCAGTTTTTATTATTATCATAGTGTTCTGTCCACGTTGCATTATGAATCTTGCCTCTTGTAGATTAGATTCAATATTCTTTTTATACAATAGTTTTTCATTGGTAGCATAGTCAATGGTCAACGGGGTTCTGATTTGTCTACCCATGAGGGCAGACGTGTGTTTTTGATCTTCCAGTATGGGGTATTGTCCTGTGTTTGCAACAATGTAGGAAGAAATATTTCTGTATTTTCTTTTTGTTGTATACATATTTTCAATTCGCTTTTTTTAAAGTTTGCACCACTCTTTTTGCTAATCCAGAGAAGTCTGGAATTTGAAATCAGTTCGCTTATTCAGTCTACCCTGTCATTTAACTGATTGGTGGAAGGAGAGCAAACAGATTCAAATGTTTTTTAAGGGTAGAAAGCTTCGAAAGAGGATGCAACAACTAAGTCTGGAATTTGAAATCAGTTCGCTTATTCAGTCTACCCTGGCATTTAACTGATTGGTGGAAGGAGAGCAAACAGATTCAAATCTTTTTTTCCTTAAAACTTCCTTGAAAGAGGATGCAACAACTAAGTCTGGAATTTGAAATCAGTTCCTTATTCAGTCTACCCTGTCATTTAACTGATTGGTGGAAGGAGAGCAAACAGATTCAAATCTTTTTAAGGGTAGAAAGCTTCGAAAGAGGATGCAACAACTAAGTATGGAATTTGAAATCAGTTCGCTTATTCAGTCTACGTCTGTCATTTAACTGATTGGTGGAAGGAGAGAGCAAACAGATTCAAATCTTTTTTTTGGTGGAAGGAGAAAGCTTTGTCTTTTATTTGAAAAGAGGATGCAACAACTAAGTTGGAATTTGAAATCAGTTCGCTTATTCAGTCTACCCTGGCATTTAACTGATTGGTGGAAGGAGAGCAAACAGATTCAAATCTTTTTAAGGGTAGAAAGCTTCGAAAGAGGATGCAACAACTAAGTCTGGAATTTGAAATCAGTTCGCTTATTCAGTCTACCCTGTCATTTAACTGATTGGTGGAAGGAGAGCAAACAGATTCAAATCTTTTTAAGGGTAGAAAGCTTCGAAAGAGGATGCAACAACTAAGTATGGAATTTGAAATCAGTTCGCTTATTCAGTCTACCCTGGCATTTAACTGATTGGTGGAAGGAGAGCAAACAGATTCAAATCTTTTTAAGGGTAGAAAGCTTCCCAGAGGATGCAACAACTAAGTCTGGAATTTGAAATCAGTTCGCTTATTCAGTCTACCCTGTCATTTAACTGATTGGTGGAAGGAGAGCAAACAGATTCAAATGTTTTTAAGGGTAGAAAGCTTCAAAAAGAGGATGCAACAACTAAGTCTGGAATTTGAAATCAGTTCGCTTATTCAGTCTACCCTGTCATTTAACTGATTGGTGGAAGGAGAGCAAACAGATTCAAATCTTTTTAAGGGTAGAAAGCTTCGAAAGAGGATGCAACAACTAAGTATGGAATTTGAAATCAGTTCTTCCTATTCAGTCTACCCTGTCATTTAACTGATTGGTGGAAGGAGAGCAAACAGATTCAAATCTTTTTTAGGGTAGAAAGAAAACAATGAAGTATTAAAGAGGATGCAACAACTAAGTTCTGTTTTCTTAATTTGAAATCAGTTCGTATATTCAGTCTACCCTGTCATTTTAACTGATTGGTGGAAGGAGAGCAAACAGATTCAAATCTTTTTTAAGGGTAAGGGTAGAAAGCAAACTATGGGTAGGATGCAACAACTAAGTATGGAATTTGAAATTCAGTTCTCTTATTCAGGTTTTAGTCTTTTTAACTGGTACTTGGGATCATTTTTCTTCCATTATCTTCCTTCCTCTTCCTAGATGTATCTGGAGATCTTGATCCTTCTTCTTTTTCATAGGAGTATTCCTACAATGATTGCTCTTGTTCATTTCAGCGTCTATATTACTTTCAATTTCACTGTCCAGTTTTGCCTTGGCGTGATACTTTCGTCTTCAGTACTTTCAGACTCATGATAAATTTCTTCATCACTACCGTGTTGACATCTAACTTTTTCTCCTTTCACTAATATCCCATTTCCAGTTTTTACTATTATCATAGTGTTCTGTCCACTTTGCATTATGAATCTTGCCTCATGTAGATTAGATTCACTGTTCTTTTTATACAATAGTTTTTCATTGGTAGCATAGTCAATAGTCAATTTGTCTACCCACAAGGGCGGACAGGCTTTTTGATCTTCCAGCATGTGGTATTATCTAATAGCTTACCAATAATCCATTCTTTCTGCTAATCCATTTGATTGCAGATTGTATGGTGGGGTTTTATATGGTTTGCCTCTAATTTTATTCAACCATTGGCATTGTTCCTTGTCACAGAACTGGTTGTCAGATATTAGCTTTTTTTGGAATTCCTTTTATTAAAAATATAATCCTTAACATTTGTTTCACAATCAAACTTCTTTTGTTGGAAACCTGTATTACTTCTGGCCAGCCTGAATACGAATCTAACAACATTAGTAATAATCCCACTCCATGAACATGGGTTGATCCATATGTACTCTGTCCCAAGGTTGGAACTCTTTAGGCCATGTATGTGTTTTTGTCTGTCTGTATTTTCTTCTTTCATTAGACTTTTACACTTTTTATATATTCCTCTACATCTGTAGAATAGCCTGGCCACCATGCCAATCTTAATCTTGCTTTTTTAATAATTTTCATGTATGTTTTTTATATTTTTGCTGGCTTTGTGTTGCTGCCACTATGTCTCCATTAGAAATTACACCCTTTTCTACGGTTAACTTGTGCTTAACCTCCTTAAATCTCCCTTCTCCCTGTGAGCAATTATTCCACTTATTATTTTTTTTATCCTGAACAATATATTGTTCAATATGGAATCTCACTTTGTATCCTCAGCTAATTTGTTTATTAATGAAATATCAGTTTTGACCCAGTGTATCTTCAAATTTTCCTCCTCTTTCCCACTTTCTGAAGTAATGAACCTCAATTTTGACAAAGCATCTACATGTGGAATGGTATCGCCTTTCATGTACTCAATATCAAATGCCATTAACATTAAGGCCTATCTTAGATTTCTAGAAGACGTTACTTTAGGAAGTTCCTTCCTAGGATTAAATATGAATTGTAAAGGTCTGTGGTCAGACCTAAGTAGGAATTTCCAATCAAAAACTGATGAGCTCTAATTGTCGTCCATATTATGGCCAATGCTTCTTTCTCAATATTTGAATAGTTCAATTTGGCTTTTAAGAATTTTCCCGAAAGATACATAATAGGATGACCATCCTGAGCTAATATTACCGAAACTGAGTATTCATTTGAATCAGTTGTTACTACTATTTCCTTCCTAGGGTTGAAACAGCTTTTAAATTTTCAAATGTCACTTGATCTTTTGTTGAAATAAATTCTGTGTTCTTTTTTCTTAAAGCAACAAAAGGTTCTGTCAATTTGGAGTATCTCTCTACATATTGTCTGTAGAAATTTACAAGTCCTAAAAAAGATTCTAATTCTTTTTTGTTCTTAGGTACTTCATCTTTTAATATTTTATCAATTAAAATTTGGTCTGGTGGGATGCCTTCATTAGATATGGAATATCCCAAAAATGAGATTTTTTTTTTTTTTTTTACTGTTGTGATTTTTTTCGTTAATTGTTAATCCAGTATATTTTAATTTATTCAAAACCATACTGATTTTCCATTTGTATTTCTCTTCATTAATAGCACGAACACAAATGTCATCTTGGTAGCATATTATATTTTTTATATTGCTTCCAATAACTTCCTCTATAGCCCTTTGAAAAATTGCACTTGCGGTTTTAATTCCATACACCATTCTTTTCCATCTTAATATGCTTTTGGTGCATTTATTGTTGTGACTTCTTTAAAGTCTTCGTCAATAGGTATTTGATACTATGCCGACTTTAGATCAGTTTTAGAGAATGTTTTTTATAGCTGCAAGGGAGTTCAAAGCCCATTCTACATTGGAGATAGGATCTGAGTCTGTGCATATTTGGTGGTTTACCCCTATTTTGTAATCACCACAAATGTGCAGATCCCCATCCTTCTTTCTGAAAATTACTAACAGGGAGGCCCATTTACTCTCTCCTGGTCTAACATATTCAAGTAGATTTTGTTCCAGTATTTTTTTTAGTTTTTTCACAACTATTGGTAGTAGGTGGACTGGCACTTTTAGTGATTGAGAATATGAGGGGAAGACATTTTCCTTTAGTCTTAACTTTGTTTCATAGTTTTTAACATTCCAATTTCTTCTGCTTTGACTTTGTCAAGTAATTTTGTTGAATTTATGTTCAATACTTCATTCCCTTTTAGACCATGATTCTTTTCACAATAATACATCAAATTTATTTTTTACTTTCACGTAGGCTTCAAAATAGCCTAACGTTTTTATCACAGATCTGTAGAACTGATTCAGTTGGACAATGCTTTTCTTTAATTTTGGTTTTCTTAATTTCTCCCAGAAATTTCTTGGTATCAATGTTCCATCACTATCCGTATCTAGTTGCACATCCAATGAAATATTACTGATTCGAATTTTCAATAACCCTTTTACATTTTTTCTATGAAAAGATGTCCATACTTATTTCCTCTTTATTTTG
This sequence comes from Acanthosepion pharaonis, assembly GCA_903632075.3. Lineage (NCBI taxonomy): Eukaryota > Metazoa > Mollusca > Cephalopoda > Sepiida > Sepiidae > Acanthosepion > Acanthosepion pharaonis. Next base: position 558,168 of record CAHIKZ030001633.1, on the reverse strand, counting down.
TTGAACTGTCTTTACATTTTTCTTTTTGAATTTACACATGCATGATTCATTTCGAAACATTTTCACATTTTTTATATGCCAGACATTTTTTTTCTCACAAAAATTACACATTATTCTGTCTTTTTTCATTATTGTGTATGTGTCCATTTCCTCTACCAGATCTGTAACTTTTATTCTATTAAATTTTTTAATTGATTCTTGTTACTGATCAAATTTGACACACTGTTCTAGTGACAATTTTCCCATTTGTAAATGTATTAGTCATTTGCCAATACTACTCATTTGCTGATACTCCTCATTTTACCAATTTAATTTTGAACAAATCCCTTCAATTGACTGGTTTTCTGATCCCAGTTTCTCAAATTCACAATATTTAGCAGCCTGTTTTAAACAAAGAACATATTCGATAACTGGTTCATTCACTTTTTGAGAAATATTCATGAACTTAGCTCTCTCTGCATTCGTTTTTTTCTTGGGTGCTATGTTTTTCAAAATTAGTTGACTTATATCGTGAAACGTCATTTCTTCAACTGTCTTGGGTTTGCAATTACTGACAATTTTATAACGACCCTACAACCAGCAGTTGTCAAGAAGAGATCAGTTATTTAGTTTTCTCCTCCAACTAATTTCAAATCCTTCAGCTTTTTTGTTGTACCTTTAGCTGCTAGAACCCTGAACTACACTTTAACTGCTAGAATCCTAAACTATGCTTCATAATTATCCAGTGAAGTAGTAGGCACTCAACCACCTCATGGTTAACAGCTGTAGCTATTTATAGTTTTTGTGATTTCATATGTAAATAAGTCACCTCAAATAGTAATGTTTAATGTAAAAATATTCAACAACTATTACTAGTTATTTGAATTATTTTTCTTCTGATTATTGTCATCATCTTTGGTGCCATAATCACAATGTTTTTGCCATTGTGTCTGCTGGCTTTCTTGAGGTGTTTGTTGATGTAGGTAACCTTCAGGCAGGGCTGGTGCATACTATCTTTTAAACACCTGACCAGGGGTCCCAAGCCTAATTGTGAGCCCCTGACAGTACTTTGACTCTCGCTATCTTATCAAAATTTGCGTTTTTCAAACTACATTACTGACTATTAAAGGATGAAAAATACTTGAAGATTTTGTTGTCATTCTGGGGTCGTTTTTTCTTTTCTTTTTTGTCCAAATCTGTGAATTTTTTTTGTTTATGCTAAGTCTCGAAATATCACTCTATAAAATTTATTAATTTTGCCCATAATGTTGAATGTGTTAAAATTATTCAACTTTTAAACAAGAAAAATCTCGAGTTGATTTTAAAAATTGCTGCAAAACATTGTTGATTTATTTAAGATAGAATGATCTACATTACTTACATTATTCGGACTATTGTCCTCATCTTTGTCGCCATATTTATTACAGCGTTTTGGCCATTGTACGCTCCGGCCTTCTTCAGGTGGTTGGAATGTTGAACTGAACCCTTTATTTCGCTCACTGGGATAGACTGTTCTAGTTCCACGTGCCATGTTTAAAGGATTACCTTTTATCAGTTATCTCCTGTTAATTTTCCCTCTGAAAGTTCTCCACTGCCTTAGCGGGGTATTGAACTCACACTCTTTGGGTTCTGTCACTGGATTTCTGGAAATCTCTCAGTCGAGAACTTTCAGAAGGAAAATTAACAGGAGATAACTGATAACTGACATCCAGTAAACATGGCACGTGGAACTAGAACAGTCTACCCTAGTGGGTTCAGTTTGACATTCCAACCACCTGAAAAAGGCTGGAGCATACAACGGCCGAAACATTGTAATAAATATGGTGACAAAGATTAGGACAATAATCCGAATAATGTAAATAATGTACATAATACCTCATCTCAGAAATATAGACAGATATTGATAGAATGATCTATTATGACATGTCTCTAATTTGTATTTAGATACATTGTAATTATTTCCAATTTTTCTAGTTGAATTGTTCGCCTATATTGCATATGATCCATTTGTTGTAACCTAGAGAATGTTACTGAATAGAATAATCGAACGCAGGTGGGTAATGAACGATAATACTTAGGATAAGAACAACACATATTAGATTCGCCAGTGGCATGTAGAAGTAGTCAACTACTAGAAGTGAGTCAAGTGAATTCCACAATGAATCTCCAACTACAGATCAACATACAGTATTTACTACTGTATTTATGTGAATAGGGACATACCCATTAGGTATGCTACAACACCATTATTGTAAATAATTACAATCAAATTTGTGTTTTATATGAATACTTATGAAAATTGAGATGTATTAGAGTTGTGGTGAGGGTGGAGGGGGGGTCTCCATTTTATAGATTTGATGATAGCCCATGAGACCCTTGCACCATCCATGCCTTCAGGGAATTTCAAACTGAACCCTTTATTTAATCTACAGGTGTAGATAGTTCTCATTTGACTGTTCATGTCTATGGATATCTCAACTTGTTCTTATTTAGTACTGCTTCATTATTGCTTGCCCTGTTTCCACCAAGTTTGTTACTATGTTATAAAAGAAAGATGGTGTACAGCAATGGTAGACACTTTTTTTAATCGTTTCACTCTAAGCAAGGCAATAAAGTCACTAAGACACAAGGGGTTACTGATAGTGAAGGAAACAGAGTGAAGGTTTATTCCTTGTTTCCAATGTAGGATTTGGTTTCTGGTTCCTTCCAAAGTTTATTTCAGCTCTATACTCCTGAACTCTGAAATTTTATCCATAACTTTTTTTTTCCTCCTCTCTCAATAGGAGTAGATAAGTTCGCCTATCATCCAGTTCATACTCCTCCCCAGTCTTTTGAACAGGTTTATCCCTTGTTTTCTGTTTAAGATTGGGTTTCCAATTCCTTCAACTCTGGACTTTTGATGTCTGCACATGAAATCTGAAATTTTATTCAGTAAATCTTGACCTCTTCAAGTCTAGAGCTAGTTGTTAACTTTCCAGCATAGCCCCAATAACTTCACTTGTCCTTTCTTAGACTAATACAACTCCACACAGTAATACTCTACCTTGAGTGGCTCTTGGGTCTTGTATTGGGTGAACATTTAAAAAAAAAAAAACACAACAAAAAAGAAATTGTGATAATAATAACAAAGATGTAGATAATAATTTGAGTTTAAATAATAACTCCTAATCTCAGAGATTTTAACAGAAAACAAATTATCCAATTTCTTTTATTTATTTGCCCCAAAATATTTTTGGTAATTTTCTAAGATCCAAAGAAAGAAAATCATAGCAAGTTTGATCGGTTATGATTACATTTTTTGAACTTTTTTTTAATCATTTCACTCTAAGCAAAGCAATTGAAGGTAATTCACAATTGGGGGTGGGGGGAGTTCAACAGGTCAAAAGCCAGGGATGTAAATGCTCAGGTTGTACAATGAATCAATAGGGTTCAGCTCTCGCAGTGAAACTTCTATACGCTCTGATCCAAACAAACACTCTGTACTCTATGAGTTCACTCCCCTTCTGACTGTGCAATCTACTATTTATTACTATTTCCAATCATGCATGCAAATGACCGATAATATTGAAAAGAGTATTGTCACACATGCATGATGGGACAATTGCAAATAGCCGCTCTTCGTGACCATGCATGACATCGTTGCTTCCATGTTGGATTTACACACCAAACAGGTATGTCTACTTTGCCTGGTGAGTTAAGTGTATTCTCTCACTACAGCAATAATGCCACCAACACGTATTGGGATACCGGGAGTGAAAGCGAGTGCAGAGAAAAGACAATAAAAGAACAGTTTTCAGGAAGAGAGAAAATGGCAGTTGGCATTGCATTTAAATCATGGAAGATTGTCGATGACATGAAAGCAAGAAATTGGGAGAGAATTCTACAGGTGAGACATTTGAATAAAGAAACTATGAGAATAGAATATACAATTATATCTAGCTTGTTCAACAGGAAAAAGGTGTGACCTAGTTGCTAGTCTAGTAGTGCACTTAATTTCCTGCAGTCAAATTACCAAGGGTGAAAGCTTATCAGAGTAATTATCATAAAAATATTTGTAGAAAAGACAGAGGGAAGCCATGTCATATGAGAAAACTGAGATGCCAGGTCAGGATTGATTATATTACAGACCTTTCTTTGAATTTTGTCAAGAATCTCGAGATATATGGTAGCAATATTCAAGATGAATGGTAGATTTAAATGTGCAAGATGGATTCTGGTGAGAAAAATTGTCTGAACCAACTTTCCTAGCAGTAGATCTATCAATTGATTCAGTATAATCAGTTCACATCATGTCAGTTTAAAATGTAAGCCCAAGAATATATGAAAATGAAATGCTGACAGAGCAGCTTATCATTACTGGTAATAGTAACTGCCTCTGTCTTTCAAAAAGACAATGTTTAGTGTGCTGTCTCTGCAAAAAGATAGCCCATTGCTACCCTCCAGAACAGAGCCGGTGCAAACCCTGGAACATTTGGTTATGAAGAAAGAAATTGTTTACAGGTTTCCCCAAGAGATATTCAGGATGCTGAGCTGACTGGTGTTAGCTATGCAAATGATTCCTTTGCTAGCCAACTTCGAAAGTTTTAGGCTCCATACGAGCAGGGACATTTTCTGGGTAGACCTTAGCAGTATGCTGTGTTGACCACATACCAGGATTGCCATGTATTAACAAGGATTTTTGTTTGTGTTACTCAGTGCTGTTTCAAATTCATTCATCTGTGTTTGTGTTTCTGTTGTCTGACTGTATTTATTATTGGTCCTTGGTATTGTCATACATGTTTGTTCCATGGTATTTTCTGTTGCTTCAAGTCTCTTCTTCATATTTGAGGAGATTGACCAGCATTCACTGCCATACAAGAGGACTGATATTACGTAACAGTTTAATACTCTTGTCTTTGTTTCTAACATGTCATCTGTGTATCTTATGTCGTTAAGATTAAGCTCACCAATAATAAATTCTGGTAGGGTCTCCAGTTACCTTAGGAAAGCCTCACTGTAGAGGTTGAATAAATCTGTAGAGAAGACACCTTAGAATGTCGTAAACAATGTAAGACTACTTGTGTTGTGACTTGTGATCCTCAATATGAAAAATACTTAACAAAAGTTAGTAGATCTAAATGTATTTTTGGTGTGTAGTTGAAAGCTTTCCATCCCTGCACAAAGAGAATGGATTAAAGACAAGAAACTAATCCAGATAATCTTCTGTGTGTCTTATTTGTTCATCATTGAGGAGATTGTCCAGCACTCACTGCCATACATGAAGACAGGCTTCTAGGACAGTTTTGTACTGGACATTTGCATCCTGGACAATTGTGTACTAGACAAATGTGTCCATGGATAGTTGTGTACCTCTGATAATTCTTTGAAGCTTTTAAAGGCAATTACCATAAATTTGTTCTGTTTCTTATTATTCTGCTTAGTTTTTGGAAGGCATCTTTTGCTATCCCAATGCACATTCAGTTTTCAGTGTCACACTTTCCGTCAGCTGTTAAAACACTTCCCAGATATATAAATTGTTGTACTTGATTTTGTTATTTCCAATTTGTAATTTGCATGTTGGTCTCATGGGCATCTTTATGTAGAACCAGATTTCTGTGGTTTCAAGTCTCTTCTTCATCTGTGAGGAGATTGTCCAACTTTCACTGCCATATAGGAGGACTGATATTACGTAACAGTTCAGTACACTTTTCTTTGTTTCTAAGAAAATTTTTCTGTTTTTTAATTCTTTGCTTAGCTTTTCTCTCCCAATGCACCTTCAGATTTCAATGTCGCACTTTATAGTAATACATAGAGGGTAAAGAAAAGGAATCTGTGGAGAGCCATGATTATCTATATTGTAAAAGAACATGTCATTTAAAAAAAAAAAATTCTCCTAAGTGTTAATTTTCTTTTACTCACCATGTATATATATATATATATGATTATGTTGGTTTCTCTGTCTGAAGAGTCACTCATGGCTGTCTGGACAATTACAAGATTCTCTTTGATCTCAAGGCCTGCAAGCAATGTTTTCCTCTTAATACCATTCACTATTCACAGAGTTCTTCAAGATTCTTTTAAGTGTACAATGTTTGACCCTCAGTGCTTACCATGTGAAAATGTCAATGATGACTTGGTTTCAGAAATATTCTTTTGCAATCAGGCCATTCTTTGTTTGGTCTCTGATATTCAAGCAGAAATGTTTTCAGCCAACAGACATAGACAAGATGATAATCTTTGTTTCTGTGTCCATCTGATTCCTTATGTTAATGCTGGAGTGACCTTTCCCAATCAGTCTTGAGGAATATTAAAATCATAGGCCAAGACACTTGCATAGAAAGATCTGTGTTAGTTTAGTTGGCTTGTGAGATGACAAAAGAACAGTCTTGTGCAACAGTTTGTAAGGCAACTGAAAATGTTCAGTTTCTCATTCGCATTATTCTATGCTTAACTTAATTTGAAAAATTATTTTCATATTCCCTGTTTTTTTTTTTCTTTATTGCATCACCCATCCATAAGAAGTAGAAGTAGAGAATATAGCTATATGGCTAAATATGAATGACTCCTGCTGGTTAACCTTCTTAGATGAAGCATTGTCAATTATTATTAATAATGCAGACATATCAGACTACAGGAATTGTTGATATTTTCATGATATGAGATTTGTTTTTAGGCTCTTTATATTCTATCATTTTTGCAGTGTAGACAAAACAGATGAAAAAGATGTAATTGGGTTTGTAAGTCACTTCACGTTTCTTTAAAATAAATAATTTTTTAAGCTTTAAACTGATGAAATTAAAAGGAGAATGAATCAATTTATTCTACTATATATATTTTTACTTAAAAAAGAAAACAGTTCTGCTTAAATGAACTGGTTGACTAGTAAAAGAACAAAAATGTATTTTACATCATGAAAACATTTTATTTTACATAAGATTTCTTTTAAGTGAAGAACAAATGGCTAAATAAATATTTGTGGTTTATTCTAAGAAAATGCTTTAATCAGCCTATTCGTTGGTAAAAAAAATTTTTTTTTTTTTTTTTTTTTTTTTTTTTGTCCAAAAATATTTATCAATACAGAACTTGTCATCCTGGGTATGACAATAAACTACAACTGGCAGCAAGGCCTCTGATTGGGAGGTTTTGAGGAACTTGAACCACTTCTTAATTGCTGTTGTTTCCAGGTCCACCCTGACCTGGGGTTGTAGTGCCTGTTAGGATCCCAGCTATGGGCAAATAGTTAACACCCAAACTTGGGTTAAAACACTATGAAAGTATAAAAATAGATTTTTATAGTGAAAATACCAGCAATGCATTTTTGGAAAAAAAAATTACCAGCAATACATTTATTTTACAAAAGATATATCAATGAAACCTGATTTACAAACTGATTTCTCTGTCCTGGTTACGATGATAAACTATATCTATGTCCTGAGTAAGATGATAAACTACATCCAGCAGCAAGGCCTCTGATCAGGAGGTTTTAAGGAGCATGGAACCACCTCTTAATTGCTGTTGTTCCCAGATACACCCTGACCTGGAATGGTAGCACCTGTTAGAGTCCCAGCTAGGGGCAAATAGTTAATCAACCCCAGAAAAAAAACTAGGGTCAAAATACTATGAAAGTGAAAAATAGGTTTTAATACCAGCAGATATGAATGTATGAGAGAAAATCATGGGGAATTGTAGTTTAAAAACAGTAAAATTGACTTTGCTAACTGAAATGCGCTCCTCTGTGGTTCAATCGGTAAAAGCACATCAGGCTATATGATGGTTCCGTATAGGATACAGGTTTGATTCCTGTCGGAGGACGCATATTTTCTATGAAAATTTCTCGGACATTCAGTCCAGTAAGTGTCATTAATAATGATATTATTATAAACAGAGCATTTACTTAAATATTTGTATCTATAAAAAGAACGTATAAACATAAAAAATGTCTTTAAATAAAGTGTATTGTTGATCATTTTGCTATAAATATGAATCATTGGTAATTTTTAAAATAAAAATGTATTGCTGTTGTTCTTACTAAAACTTTCATAGTGTTTTGTTTTTGATTGGGGTGTTCACTATTTGCCCATAGTTGGGACCCTAACAAGTGCTACCACCCTCAATCAGGTGGACCCAGAGAATAGCAGTAATTGGTTCCATACTCCTCAAATCCTCCAATTTGCCAATCAGAAGCTTTCTCTGAGATGAGGTATTATGATTACTTACATTATTTACACTATTCAGACTGTTATCCTCATCTTCATTACCACATTCACAACATTTTGGCTGTTGTACGCTCCGGCCTTCTTCAGGTGATTGGAATTTTGAACTGAACCCTTCATTTTGTCCACTGGAATAGATTGTTCTAGTTCCACATGCCATGCCTTTCGTGGTTGTCTCAGTTATTTCCCTTTAACTTAACTCTCCAAGTTTTGGTTCACTGATGATGTGGCCTGGTATTGAACTGGATCTAACCAGCGTCTTTATCCACTGGGCCATGTGTCCTTGAGGAGCATACAACTGCCGAAATGTTGTGAATATAGAAATGAAGATGAGGATAACAGTCCGTATAATGTAAATAATGTAAGTAATCATAATACCTAATCTCAGAGATATAGACAAGCTGTCATAGAATTTTGTTTTTGATTGAGGTTTCACTATTTTCCAGTAGCTGGGACCCTAACACATACTACCACCCTCAGTCATGTTGGAATTTTTGGGTACCCTGGTGTACTAGTGAGCCACTCAAAATGAGCTGACTCATTTTATAGTTCACCAATAGAAGGATTAACCAAACAGAAGGCTCAAAATATTCAATGTGACGTGTATAAAGGCAGCCATGTTTTTTTCCGAATATGCACTGCCAGCCTTTGATATCGAAGACTGAAGAATTACGGAACAGCTGCTGATGGTGGTATTGGCGATAGTCAGATTCAGTACAGTGTCTGACTTGTGAGTGTTAATCTTTAACATTGTTTCATTGACCAGATTACGTACTACGCTGTATTCTATATTCATAGACTATGGTGAACATGGTCAACAGGTCAGGTGTACCCAGGAACAGCAGCAATTGGTTCCATGCTCCTCAAAACATCTAATCTTCCAATTAGAGGCCTTTCTGCTGGATGTAGAATGTTTATTGTCATCGCCATAACTAGAAAATATTTTTAGATTGTAAGAAGATGATAATGATTTACTTATATAAGTCTTACTAATTAACCCTACTTATTAATTGTCAGCTGTATACAACATATTTTCTAAGAGTAATGGTGAAAAAGGCTTTAAACAAGTGAATCCTGAGTGTTGAATCATGAAGAAAGAACTATACTAAATAACAGAAACATCATCACTTGAGGACTACCAACAGTAGTAACAACTAAAATGAATAGCACATGTAACTCAAAGAGAATATAGTGACATAATCAAAATGTTAAACTTCAACACCATTTCAAATAAAAAGATCAAAAGGAAACCCCCATCAATACTGGAAAGAGCAATAAAATTTACTGGACTTTAGAAACTGTTTTCCAAAAAAGTGTTTTAAGAGAAAGATTTTATAAATTTCAACTGGAAGCACTTGTTAGGGCCCCAGCTATGGAAAAATAGTGAACCCCCAAACAAAAACAAAACACTATGAAAGTATAAAGAATATATTTTATAGCAAAATACCAGCAATGCATTTTTATATAAAAAATTACCGACAATAAATATTTATCGTAAAATTACCAGCAATACATAATACACAATAAAGAAAGAAAAAGTTAGATTATAAAAAAAGTTAAATAAAATATACAATATTCCCATGATGCATTACAGCAAGTATTTTACTGCCAAAAGAAATAAAAATGTTTTTTTTCTGACTTCAACCACCTAAGAAAGCAGATGTTCAAAATAATCTCTGATAAAATATGTTGCCATCTACAGATAGGCAAAAATTTCTTCATTTCTGTGCTTGCCAAAATTAGATACATATATGTTCTTTGAATAATACAAGAATTAACTTTGAAATTTATTTCTAAGATATCAAATAATGTCTCTTATTGAGTGTACACTCAAAAAAAAGAAATTATTAACAAAGAAGTTATTTCTCTAATTCATTATTGTAAAGAAAACCTTAAATACTTAAAAATGATTCTGAATTATAACAAATTATCTATTCCTTTTAATGTTTGTGTATTACTTGACATGCTGAAATGTATAATAAATCAATTTATTGTATTTTTTTCCCTATGCTTTTTATAAGCATAGGAAAAAAATACAATAAACTGTTTTATAAGCATAGGAAGCATAGGAAAAAAAATACAATAAACTGTTTCTGAATTGTATTTTATTGTACCTAATTTTGGTTCTAATAATACAATCCTCTTGTGGTCAAGTGATGCCTCTTTTCAACCCTAAAAAAAATTTGAAAATAACATTCAGAGAAGGTTGTGGAGGTTGTGTTAATTGGTTAAATTACATGGGTCAAAAATTGTTGAGTAAATTAGGCTGCGTGATGAAATTAACAATTTCCTCTCACATTAAATTTCAGTATTCAACAAACATAGAATAAGGACAACATGAGAAACAACAGTTTTTGCACAACAATAAATAAATATATATATATAAACAAGAGATACAAACAAGTGGAGTAAAGAAGTGGTTTTAAAAAAGTTTAAACTTCCTTTTATGTTTATATTGAAATGTTGTCAAAGTTCTGGTTTGATAGATTATAATTTGTTGAATGGTCTGTACAAGGTCAGCATATCACTGAGCTCCACAACAGTTACATTAATGCTGTACTCAGTGAGAATTATTTTCACTACACTTTCGAATTGCTACTGGGTGGGGGGAGATTTGTCGATTGTTGTCTCAGTACTGTTTATATTTATAAAGTTTTTATTTTTTTTATATTTCATATTCCAATTCCATTTTTTTTTTTAATTATGAATAAAACTATTAGCTTTCCTTGTGTTATTTTATAATAGATTTAATGTAGTTTTTTGCGCAAGTTTAGTGTTATATTTAAATAATTTGCTTACTTATATTGTTTCTTCGTGTTAGGATACGTGGATTCATACTTTTTGTATCTGTTCAACGATTTTAATTTGAGTCGAGAATCATAGCACATTTAAAAAAAAAAATTACTTGTCAAGGGAAACAACTTGAAAGATTTTTTCAGGGTTATTTCCCTTTCATGTAAACTAGTTAAACTATCCTTACTTACCTCCCTTTATTGTTGTGTAATTTACGACCATATTACGTTGAAACCATATTCTCATTCGAATTACTGTAAATAATTATAAATGAGGTCAGATAAAAAAATCCATTCAGAACACACACACACACACACACACACACACACACACACACACACTCTTTTCTTCCTTATCGGGAGCACAATGCAGTCATCAGGTGCAGATTGAAAACTGACTATTGCATATTTTAAATATGACTATTAAATGTAGCTGTCTCTTCTACTCCAATAGCTTCATATCTCGCACCTCTCGCCTGTGGAACTCCCTTCCCTTTTCCTGTTTCCCTGATAGCTATAATCTCCAGCTATTCAAATGTAATATCAAGAGACATCTCCAGTTGCCTTGATTTATCCACTGTCCTTCTCTTCATCCTTTCCTCTATAACTCCTATCTGCTTTCGCTCCAAATCCTATGTAACCCCTTGCGTGCTAGTGGCTTCCAGCCTTGCTTGGGGTGAAATGCTTAAAAAAAAAAAAAAAGAAGATATTTATACTGTACAGTAATGATAGTGGTGCTCATTCATATACATATACATATACATATATATATATATATATATATATATATATATATAAGTCTGATAAAAATGTATTGGGACTGTTATGGAAATGGAGCTAAAGTATGCAGAATGATATTATATATATATATATATATATATAAAAAAGATATTTATACTGTACTGTAATGATAGTGGTGTTCATTCATATTCATATATATATATATATATATATATATATATATATATATATAAAGAAAGTCAGATAAAAATGTATTGGGACTGTTATGGTAATGGAGCTAAAGTATGCAAAATGAAGTCGCTAGAATTCTGTCGTGTATACACACTAAGTTATAATATTCTTACTCATATCCATTGTTTATAGCCGTGCTTGGAAGGAAAGTGTGTAGAGTGTGGTCATTTCACCATACCACAGAGGTTCCATCAGTGACCCCAGCTTGTATATGTTTTGGCCAAGGACGACATTCCCCATGTCTGACACCCACCATATTCCCCAGATCTCACCCCCTGTGACTTTTTCTTCAAAAATTAAATCCCACTTGAAAGGAATGAGATTCCAAAACATCAAAGCAGTCCAAGAGAATGCAACAAAGCAGCTGCTATGTATCCCAAAAAAGGAGTTCTGAGAATATTTCTATCAATGGAAATGATGCTGGATGAAATGTGGAGGGAGAAGAGCTGTATGCATGCCTTTCCTGGGAGCAAAAGTGAAGATAAGATGAGGGTGGGATTTGAACTTAGCTCTCTGATTTCACATTCTATAACAATAACTATTGCACTAGTGCATCTTTTATGTGCCATCTTTCATGAGGACATGTCTCTCCACAACTTCCTATCCCTTGTGTCCCACAGCAGTATTTCTGCTTTTGCCAAGATTCCCAACCCACTTTCCACCATCCATTCACACAAGCTTGTCAGGTAGGCGGCTTGCTGCCTTCCCTATATTTCTCTTGCCCTTCCCCCATGCACTGTGAGGGTTACATTCCTTCTTAATCATGTGACCATGAAATTTCAATTGCCTCTCTCTGATTCTGTGTTGTTTTGGTACAATTTCAAGACTTCATTGCTTACTCAGACCTCCCATTGAATTCTCAGTATCCTTCTGTCGGACCTACACTTTCCGACATTCAATGACATACAAGAGGATAGATATTATATAGCAATTAGAGGAAATTTTCGAATTAGCTATCTCTCTTGAATCCCTCCACCCAATTCAGTGTTAATGCAGACCCCACACAATTATTGTTCAGCTGCAAATCACATAAATTTTGTTTTTCATTAACTCATTTTTGGGGTAACTTATTTCAGTACCCCGATTACAACCTTTCGTAGATCTGCTGCATTTCTTTTCAGTTTCAGATATAATATTTAAACATATTCTATTTATGTCTTATGTAAATTGAGGAAATAACTTTTGATGCTAAATGACCCATATAGCTTTCTCTGTGCCAAAACCTTTTCCCTCCCTCTCTTTCTTGCATAGATATGCAGGTGTTGTAACAGTGGCTTGGAACAAGAAATTTGTAAAGCTGAGTTTGAATTCTGGTCAAGTTCATTAGATTCACTTTTGCACAAATACCCTTGGGAAAAGTATGATTCCATCTCTTCTCTCCCCCCCACCTATGGGTAAAATAGCAGGGCAGATTGGGCTCTTTAGCTTTGATTGGCAACCATTTTAGGAGATGGACAACTCTGAATTTGAAACCTGAGAAGATATGTTTGAAGAAATTGTGGCACATGCTGCACAATTTCCTTCCAAAAAGTATTTTGGTTCTATACAAGCCTTCACCCTTCTAATTAAATCATGTGTGGATCATCCTGGGTAAGACAATAAACTACTTTCAACAGCAAGGCCTCTGATCAGGAGGTTTTGAGGAGCGTGCAACCACCTCTTAATTGCTGGTGTTTCCAGGTCCACCCTGACCTGGGGTGGTAGCACCTGTTAGGGTCCCAGCTATTGGTAAATAGTTAACACCCAGACTACATCCATGTCCTGGGTAAGACGATAAACTACGTCCAACAGCAAGGCCTCTTATAATACATTTTTGAAGAAATAATGTTTGACAGCTGTATGTTTTTGAAGAAATGATGTTGGCAGCTATATGTTTTTGTTATATAGCTGTACCAAACTTACAGCAACCGCCGTCTGTCTAACTCTCTGCATTGGCGGGGAGGAACCTGGACAAAGCTTTGCCCAAGGGCAAGGTTTCGTTCGGGAGGTTATGACAGCTCTCAACTTTTAGGTGAGTCGATAAAATATTTTGGCCGGGCCTACGGGCTCGGGTGACCACGTAAAACTCGGCCTTTTGCCACATGCGACCCCTTGTGGGGGGACAGCTAAATAGAGCTATATGTTTTTGGAAAAATAATATTACCAGCTATACAGTTTTGAGAAAAAATATATCAACAGAAATAGATTTTTGACAAAACAAAAATATTATCAAGGGAAAAAAAAAATTATCAGCATTAAATGACCCATTGAGGTTGATATGCCATAAAACAAACCAAACCAAACCAAACTGTGTGTGGATGGTATGGTAGTTCAGTTCTAGAAATTGAATTGTTAGGCCCTCATATATCTGACAATAATCTTGACATACACCCTGGTGCAAATTAATTGAAACAAAATGAATAATTCCATTATTGTTTACTTTTTTGTATTTTTGCAGTGAAACATGACCCATTGCACATGTTAATACTTTGTATGTCCATTCCGCGAAGTCATTCCTTGCAGATTGACCACAGATTCTCGATTGGATTTAAATCAAGAGAATTTCCAGGCCAGTCAATAGTACTTTGATTTGCTGACTGGTAAGACTTGCCAGTGTAGGCATGCAGCTTTACAATTTTCATACACTTCCTTGGAGTAGCGTCCATCGTGGACAATGGCCATAGGACAACTAATTGACAGTCGAGACAGTAGTGTCTGGGCATGATAAAAATCTGATGCAATCTCAGATGACAATATTTTTCAAGGCTAAACAAATTTCATTATACACCCCGAAAATAGATTCATGCACACCACTGTAAATAACCTAATCTGTGGAAAAAATAGAAATTACACTCAGTGGGTCTAAAATTGACTGTATAGTGAAAGAAAGGAAACTAAAGAGGTTGTTTCAATTAATTTGCACAAGGGTGTATTTTATATAGACATTTTACAGAACATCAAAAGAAAAATATTCACTTTGTCTTTTTCATTATAACTGATTGATTTCTATGGTTATTTTCTTTGATTAAATTGTCTTTCCTTCTTTACAGAATCATGCTGATCCTAGTATCCGTAATCTACGAGAGGAATCCCCCTTGGACCTTGCGGCACAGTATGGCCGTGTTGAAACAGTCCAGTTGCTTCTGCGAAGCCGACCTGAACTCATTCATCGTGTTCATCTAGACAAATTCCCATTACACCTTGCTGCCAGAAATGGACACAGACAAGTGGTTGAGCTGCTTTTAGATGCAGGAGTCAATATAAACACTAAGGTAGGTGATAACAATTTGCCCCCTTCTGTTTCTTTTTTTAAGGGCACATAGTGAGGAAAGCAGGCTTGGAAAATTGAATATGCACAGGACATATTGAAAGCAAGGACAAGAAAACTAAAAGGATACACTTCTGTGATGGAAGTCAACCATAATTATCTCCCCTAAACCAGTTATAAAAGATTAAGCTCGATCCTGTTCATAACACTAAATGAATTCCGTAAAAATTGGTATAGTTGTCTACAAGCTTCAAGGAAAGCTTCTACCGTATTTGTTTTTCATTACAACCTTGAATCAGGAAAAGTGAGATGAAATTTCTAGGATACGTAATGAGGAAAGAAGGTTTGGAGAACTCATAGGACATATTGAAGGCAAGAAGGATAGAGGAAAAGAACCTGCTTAATGAGCTTGTGTTAAAAGTTGATAGAGCAGAGATTAGGGGAGATAGCAAAAGGTCAAACTTTACTATTAGCTACAAAGGACAGGAGCCTTGATTGCCTATGTTCTGAAGATCTCATTTTATGATGATTCTATATATATATAATTTACAGGAACCCTTAAGAAAAATTTTGGTCAAAAACAGTAAAATTCTATATAAGTCACATTATTGGAAACATCTTGCTATAAGGAAGGCTCTGTATATTAAACAGCTTTCTCCTATTATCAACCTCACCTTATTTAACAGTGGAAATAGTGTTAAAAGGTTTTTGAAAATAGAAAGGCACTTACTGAATTCCAACCGCGTTCAACACGTGAAGGCTTATTTATTTTAAAGAAACGGGAAGTGACTTACAAACCCAATTTCATCTTTTTCATCCTTTTTGTCTACACTGCAAAAATGATAGAATATAAAGAGCCAAAAACAAATCTCATATCATGAACATATCGACAATTCCTGTGGTCTGATATGTCTGCATTATTAATAATAATTGACAATGCTTCATCTAAGAAGGCTAACCAGTAGGAGTCATTTAAATTTAGCCATATAGCTATATTCTCTACTTCTACTTTTTATGGATGGGAGTTGCAATAAAAAGCAAGAGAAATGAAGATGAAAGAAATACTAGTGAAAAATGAATAATAATTGACAATGCTTCATCTAAGAAGGCTAACCAGCAGGAGTCATTCAAATTTAGCCATATAGCTATATTCTCTACTTCTACTTTTTATGGATGGGAGTTGCAATAAAAAGCAAGAGAAATGAAGATGAAAGAAATACTAGTGAAAAATGAATAATAATTGACAATGCTTCATCTAAGAAGGCTAACCAGCAGGAGTCATTGAAATTTAGCCATATAGCTATATTCTCTACTTCTACTTCTTATGGATGGGAGTTGCAATAAAAAGTAAAAGAAATGAAGATGAAAGAAATACTAGTGAAAAATGAATAATAATTGACAATGCTTCATCTAAGAAAGCTAACCAGCAGGAGTCATTCTAATTTAGCCATATAGCTATATTCTCTACTTCTTCTTCTTATGGATGGGAATTGCGATAAAAAACAAGAGAAATGAAGATGAAAGAAATACTAGTCAAAAATAAATTATAATTCATAATGTTTCATTTCTGAAATTTTGTGTGTGTGTGCTTGTTTTTCTTTTATACTTTGTTTATGTAACATTTTTTGATATTTTAAAAAAATATATATTTAAATAAAATGTATACATTGTTATAAAAAAGCATCCTTTTTTCTATCAACCACTTCTTCTTATAACTTTGATGCTAAATGACCCAAATAGCTTTCCCTGTGCTAAACCCTTTTTACCTGCTTAACCTTACACATTTGCTTTTGCATAACCACACTAAATTTCTTTGCTACTGCTGACAACAATCTTAGCTTTCACAGCTAATCACTTTCTTTTTTGCTCAGGAACATGTGTTATGGCTATGCTTTCTGTGGAAAAAGAACAGTCTTGTTTGCAGTGAAAATTGTTTGCTTATATAATGTCATCATCATGCTTCTTTCTTTTATTTCTTTCATTTATCTGTTTATTTTTTAATACCATGAGGAGTCAGGTGATATAAAATTGTCAAAATATCAAAGACAGAAATTATTTTCAAAGAGTTTTGCTGATTAGGTCCCGTTTTGATTGTCTAAATCCATTCTACGCAGCAACAAAAAAAAAGTTTTAGCTCTGTATGCCTTATTAAACGCCTAGGCTGAAATATCCAAGGGAGATAATTTCGAATTTTAATCATATGTATTGTATTGTTGAATAAAAAGAGACAAGAGAAAAAACTATTCGTAGCCGATGCATTTCGTCCTCAGAAAGTAATGTAGGATTTATTTTATTGCCTATGTTAATATACAAAATGTTTTGACTGACCTTCAACCACCTGATGAATATTCATGAGCGTTCTCAAATTTAAAAGACTTGATAAACCAATGAAATTCCTCACTTTTTTGTGTATAAAAACGTGTAACAAAAATTCTGCATTGCCTTGATAAAGTCCCTCAGAGGACGAAATTTGTTGGCTAAGAATAGTTTTTTTTCTTATCTCTTTTTATTCATTTTCTTACTTTACAAATACACTCTATCAGAAAATAATTTAATCGTGCATTATTTAATTTCTTATATAAAGTATTATCAGTGATACTATAGCGTGAGGTCTAACATGGATATTTACATCTGTCTCACATTTTCTAAACATAGGACCTAATGATCTAAATGACCTACTCATCTAAATGCCATGGGTTACCAACATTCAACAGCGAATCACCAGCAACATTATGTGGATCCAATGACAAGAGCATACACTCAGGCAAAATGAGCAATCGTGGTTGGATACTAAAATGTTGATTCTCAAGAAAATGCAAGGGGTTGATAGTTAACTGTTCCAGTCACATATTGATCAATTATGCTGGAAGATGATGAGAAAAAATTCCAATGATCTATTTGCAACGACAATCGTTATTATTTTCAATCTCATCTGAGTACTTGGGAAAATAAAAACTATTCGAAAGAAAATTTTGATATTTTTATATTGATGAGAAAAAATTCCAATGATCTATTTGAGTCATTTCTAGAAGATATATGAAGTGTTTATCGCTAAAATGAATGTATTGTATTTGATAGCGTGTTTATTTTAACCTCTCTGCCTTTAATGTAAATATAAATAGTATATAGATATATAAATGATAATATAAGGTTTAAATAAATATGTCTACACATACAATATTATAGTTCAATGCTGCGGCAGACCTCACGCTATAGACGAAACAGGAGGCAGACCTCACGCTATAGACGAAACAGGAGGCAGACCTCACGCTATAGACGAAACAGGAGGCAGACCTCACGCTATAGACGAAACAGGAGGCAGACCTCACGCTATAGACGAAAACAGGAGGCAGACCTCACGCTATAGACGAAACAGGAGGCAGACCTCGCGCTATAGACGAAACAGGAGGCAGACCTCACGCTATAGACGAAACAGGAGGCAGACCTCACGCTATAGACGAAACAGGAGGCAGACCTCACGCAGACCTCAGAGGCAGACCTCACGCTATAGACGAAACAGGAGGCAGACCTCACGCTATAGACGAAACAGGAGGCAGACCTATATAGACGAAACAGGAGGCAGACCTCACGCTATAGACGAAACAGGAGGCAGACCTCACGCTATAGACGAAACAGGAGGCAGACCTCACGCTATAGACGAAACAGGAGGCAGACCTCACATGGTGCTACTATAACATGAGGTCTACCTCAGTGGAATCTTCTAGGAATGACTCTATCCTGTGGAACTATCTTCCAGTTTCTTGCTATTCTGCCAACTGCAGTCATCAAAATTTTAAAATGCAACAACAATTGTCATTATTTTCAATCTCATCTGAGTACTTGGGAAAATAAAAACTATTCAAAAGAAAATTTTGATATTTTTATATTGATGAGAAAAAATTCCAATGATCTATTTGAGTCATTTCTAGAAGATATATGAAGTGTTTATCAGTAAAATAAATGTATTATATTTGATAGCATGTTTATTTTTACCTCTCTGCCTTTAATATAAATAGTATATACATACATAATGTTTAAATAAATATGTATACACATACAATATTATATTATAGTTCGATGCTGCAGTAGACTTCATGCTATAGACGAAACGGGAGGTAGATCTTAATGTTATATTAGCACCATATCATCAATCATAAAGTTTTAACTAATACTACTTTTGTCTTAATTTCAGTTGCTTCTTATTGCAATTTTCAAACTGCCATTATACAGTTATTGAAAAGCATTTTTGATTTGAGAGAGAAAAAAAGAAACTTCCAGTAAGATTTGAGCTTGTATCTATTATCCTCAAGAGCCAGCTGCAATACCCAGCAGGCTACAGAGGACATTAGCTGCAGTCATTCAAACATTTCAAAGAATAGTTTTTCCTTATTTAGTTCAAGTTTCAGTGGAGGATACTTCTTCATTTCTAAACTATGCTGCTTGTGAGTTTTGCAAAGAAGTAATTGAAATTAAGATGAAACATGTACTTGTCAAAAAATTCAATACTAATTATATACATTATCATATTTACACTATTTATATTCAGACTATTGTCCTCATCTTTGTTGTTATCACAATGTTTCAGCTGTTGTGGCCTTCCACAGGTGTATATGGATCTGTAGAGAATTCTGAATTGAACCCTTTATTTAATCTATGGGGTAGACTGTTCTCATTCTTTAGGAATAATGTCTAGATTTTATTTTTATTTAGTACTGTTCAGTTATTGCTTGCCCATTTCCACTGAGTGCAAGCATGCATTGCCCGATCAACTGCATTACTTATCTTATACTTATCAACCAAAAATACTGAGGTTAAATCATTGCATTAAGTTTTCTGTTTTAACTTAACAGTTTCAAGAGAATTTTTTTTTTAAATTGAATAAAGGTTATAATCTATAAACCTAGTTTGTCTAAATAAACTCTTTGAATGATAACTCTTTTTTGAATTATAGAAGGTAGATGTTGAATGGACTGACTGAAAAGTTTTTGTAAGAACAACAGCAATACAAAAAATGAATTCAATTGTCTAAATAAACTCTTTAAATGATAACAACTCTTTTTCGAATTATAGAAGGTAGATGTTGATTGGCTGAAAAGTTGTGATAACAACAAAAACAATATTAAGAATGAATTCATTTTTTTTCCTTTTCCTGTTCACTGACATTTTTCAAAATAAAAAAGAAGCTACCTTTCTCTTTCCTTATGGATTGTATACCCAAAGAAGACTGCAGATTGGATTGACCAAAATATATTGTAGTAATAACAAAAGCAACAGAATTTTGGAATGGTAATGACTTTTTGTAAAAAATTACAAGACAATATTATAAAACTCTTATACTTTGAATTCTACAAATGTAAAAAAAACTACAGAAAGTAAAATACTAAAATTTGTTAAGTGTCAAAAGAACGTTTTTTTCTATGATACTGCTTTCATTTTAACTACCTTCCCTCCTCAGCAATGTTTATTGTTTTAAAAAGCAATGATTTATTCATAAATTTATAGATATTTACTAAATTATTAAAATATGTGAACCGACTATAAGGAAATCCTTATTATTTACCATTTTATAAAGTTTGAATCAATTGGCAATTAGCCAGTGTTTTGCCAACCATTCTAATAAATAATAGTGTAAATAAACCATCTAATAAATAAATAGTGTAAATAAGCCATCTAAAATAATAATAGTGTAAATAAACCATCTAATAAATAATAGTGTAAATAAACCATCTAATAAATAAATAGTGTAAACAAGCCATCTAAAAAAATGATAGTGTAAATAAAGCATCTAATAAATAAATAGTGTAAATAAGCCATCTAAAAAAATGATAGTGTAAATAAACCATCTAATAAATAAATAGTGTAAATAAGCCATCTAAAAAAATAATAGTGTAAATAAACCATCTAATAAATAGTGTAAAAAATCTATAGTGTAAAAAACCATCTAATAAATAAATAGTGTAAATAAACCATCTAATAAATAAATAGTGTAAATATAATCATCTAAAAAATGATAGTGTAAATAAACCATCTAATAAATAAATAGTGTAAACAAGCCATCTAAAAAAAATAATAAATGTCCTTATAAACCATCTAATAAATAAATAGTGTAAATAAGCCATCTAAAAAAAATAATAGTGTAAATAAACCATCTAATAAATAAAAAATAGTTCAAATAAGCCATCTAAAAAATAATATTTATTAAATAAACCATCTAATAAATAGTTTAGTAAAACAAAAATCTAAAAAATAATAAAATAAAAATAAACCATCTAATAAATAAATATTAAAATAAGCCATTTAAAAAAAAATGATAGTATTTAACAACCATCTAATAAATAAATAGTGTAAATAAGCCATCTAAAAAAATAATAGTGTAAATAAACCATCTAATAAATAAATAGTGTAAACAAGCCATCTAAAAAAATAATAGTGTAAATAAACCATCTAATAAATAAATAGTGTAAATAAGCCATCTAAAAAAATAATAGTGTAAATAAACCATCTAATAAATAAATAGTGTTTATTATTTTTGTTGTCAATTCTCAGGAGCAAAAAGTAAATTAATTTTCATATGTTTAGGTTTTATTACAATTCTAATCATAGCTTTTTAAAACAATAAACATTACTGAGAGGTGGAGGTATTTTAAAAATAGGTATAATGGGAAAAATCTGTCCTTTCCACACCCTGTTTTATTAAGGGCACAAAGATCCATTTTTTGTCAAAATTACAGTAAGTACCTTTATAATTGTAAAATATTTGTCTAACAACCCAAGATTTCATACATAAACTATATTTTTATTTCCATTGAATGTCCAAATATATGAAAAATAAAAATAAAATGGATGCTTAAAAAAAAAGTAATTTTGATTCCCATGATCCCTCAGGTTTCATCCCAAACGCTGCGCTCCAAT
Source organism: Acanthosepion pharaonis (assembly GCA_903632075.3). Classification (NCBI taxonomy): domain Eukaryota; kingdom Metazoa; phylum Mollusca; class Cephalopoda; order Sepiida; family Sepiidae; genus Acanthosepion; species Acanthosepion pharaonis. The sequence goes on along the minus strand of CAHIKZ030001633.1, from coordinate 536,074 downwards.
TCGAATGCTGTGTTCTCAGATGGCAACTTGAACCAGTATGCAGAGGTTTGTGTTTGCCTCCATGTGTGTGTGCGCGTGTGTGTTTGTTGTCACTCGCACGTCTTCACTTGCATAAATTATAATAAATTAAATACGCGGTTGAGTAGTCGCCAGAAGAAAAAGAAAAAAAAAATAGTGTCTTCACACCTGGTACCACACGATTCACCTTTTCGTCAGTTCACTTGCATTAAAAAAAATGGAATTCAATAATTTTATAGCACGTTGTTGGGATGCTTATGTTTGAATGAGTTAGCTCCCCTTTATCAGACTTCACTCAGTGTACTTCTATTTTTCGTTTTAAAAATGAAATTGTCATCCTATGTCTTTCTTTTTTTTTTTTTGTTACTTTTTCTATGTTTGTCTATTTTCTTTTTAAACAGAAAATATATTCGTATATTTCGAAAAAATTAGTACGCATAAATTCAAATCTCTAAAAAAAAAAAAAAAAGCCAAGATCTCGCATGTCTGTGTATTTATTAAATCGTCATAGAAATTAAGTTATCTCCCTTTAGATGAATTTTCGTAGTCGATGGAATTATTTTTTTGTTTTTACACCTTAAACTAAGCGATGTGGGATATGCGAATATTGCTTGTAAATTGAAATCAAGAATTTTTAAAATTTTCATTTGAATTGTATACCTATCTTCATAAACTTCACTTTATATATCTATATGAAAGTGAACATTGAAGTCAACACTCAGAGGCGACATACTGTTTCAGGCTAAAAACGCAATCATTAGGTCAATGACAACAATTGAATTCAATTTTTAAGAATTTAGTTTTATATTTACATATGTTCTGTCTCTGATATTGAGCACTTTATCCCATAAATATAGCACACTTGAAAACTATATTTCTTGATATATATATATATATATATATATATATATATATATATATATATATATATATGCATAAAAAGCATGCAACACTAGAGTATATTAATAAATATTTTAATTCATAGATATTGATAAAGAAGTGTTCTTTTGGTGTGTTAAACCTATATTCCCTCACATCAGTTTAAAATCTTTAAATTGATGCCTTTTTTATGAAAAAAAGTTCGTACTTTCTTTATTTCAGATGAAAACGTGGAAATTTTCCAAAGCATTTTAGTGAAATTTCTACTTTCCAAAATTATAGTTTACTTATTTTAATCTGTGAAAATTTCACGATTTTCCTATTTTAAATATCTGACGAATCTTACCTCTTAATGATTGAATAAGCTCATGGTGAGTTCTATGACAATAAAATACCCATAGAAATTCCCCTATCACGTCATTAAATATTTGTGCTTAACAATTTTAACAAAATATTGCAATAACAATCATAAATATGAATGCTGGTGATTATTTTAAGAAGTAAGGGGGTACAAATGAAATGATATGAAATTGACAACTTTTACTACTTCATTGAAACAGACTTTAGACACTCTTGTCTTCCCTTTTTATATTTTATTTTTCTCTCCAATCAAAAGGAATCGCCTATTATTTATGTGGTATTGACAGACGTAAAATATTTCTATCTTTCTGTCTCTCTTTCTTTTTCTGACTGAAACTGTTATAGACAAGCGTATTGTTGCAAGAAAGAAATACGACAACAGCAGAAATAGATTTATGGGATTTATTTCAACAGGAACGTGTGGGTTTGGGACAGCTACCTTGTGGTATAGTTCATAAGCCGGCTTCTGATCTAGGTCGATCTCTCATAGTAGTTCTCACTGGTTGGGTAGCGCTCCTCCTGCTGACTGCTAAGCCTGACCATGACAGGTCTCTTCCCTGGCCTCCTGTTGATTGCCCGTTGTACTTCCGTGTGACCCCTTTTATGGCTGAACAGGCTCGAAAAACGACGCGAGTATAATTAGGAGGGAAGCATTTTTATTGGTCAAAAAATAGAAACACTTTAAAATATTATTTTATTTTTCGACTGGAACTAGTACGTCGGGAACATGTGTAAACGAAGATAATGGTCATTTTTTGATGGGGGCCTTGTCCCATTCACATCCGGCTCTCGCTCTTGAGTAAGTTAGTTTATTTGTCTGTAAATCAGCCGAGATATGTCTTATTTTATTTTATAATAAAACCAAACAGTGTATTTGATATGTCTCTTGTCTTTCCATGCAATCAAAACAAAATAGGCCATTATTTATGTGTTATTAACAAAGGCGAATAAAAAACCTTATTTTAACTAATGACTAGAGGAACAAGTGTAATTATTATAAGACTAACCAGAATTTGTGCTATGAATATTTCTCTTAGAAATAATTCAGCAGATGATGTTATTTTATTTATGGTAACTGGATGTTTGGCAATTACCTTGGTTTCCGTTCTTCGATATTTTGTATCTGACAATTGGCAATTTATCACAGTTGCCACATCTTCTCAGCTTTTTAGCTGAGATCAAATTGTAGTATCTGTTCTTATCAGCTTAATCTGATCTTCTCTCTCTATCTTTCCTTTCTTTCTTTCTTTCATTTTCTCACTGAAATCAAGTAGCATCTTTTCCCCTCATTCCATGTGGGCAGGTTGTAATGGTAGAGCAAATTAACAAAATGAACGACAAGCACGATTATTATATGATAATTTAGATATATGTTTAAAAAATGATTTGGAGAAAGTTTTTCTTTTATTTAACTCTTTGTATGTCTCTCTACACTGTGTGTTTTTTTTGGTGTTAAATATTTTTTAATAACCTGTATCTCTCTCTTGGATTAAATCAGTATGTGTTAACCAGGATAGAATTCTCCCTAGGAATGCAGGAAATTGGGACCAAATTGGCATATAGAGATTATTGGGATATTGATATTTTCTTTTTATTTTTAACCATTTCAAGGTGATAAAGCCACTAAGATGCAAAATATTACTGAGAGGGAAGGAAACTGAGAAAAACATTACTGAAGAGAAACGACAATAAAACAGTCAGGATTCAAGGAAACAAAAGATGACAATGTTGAATTTAAATTTTTGAAAATCATAGTTGATGGAGTAGAAAGAACCTGAAAGTGACTTTCTATTATAGTGGAACACACCTATTCTATAGTTAATAGACTCTTCCACCTATAATAAGCAGGAGTAGTAAGAGTAATGAGGCAGTCAGTCAGTGAGTTGGTGAGTCAGTCGATGTCGGACGACAATTAGTCAAATACTAAAGTATCAGCGACCACAACTAGATCACTCTGCGTTATACCTATTATATCAAGTTCCTAATGTTTTGTACGTCGAACCTATTTTAGGACCGACTTAATACAAATACAAGCCTCCACTGCGAAATCACTCCACAACACTTTCACAGGCAAAAAGTGCAAGAGACGAAGCTAGAACTTACATTTAGCAATATCAACATTGAAATCTATCTGCCAATCTAGTACTACGCTTAAATTCATGAAGCTGAAATAGCAAAGAGGAAAGCTCATCAGAACAATTGGAATGTAAATATTTATAGAAAAGCAACAGGGAAGCTACATTATGCTGATATTAATGAAGCTGAGATGCCAGATTGGGACTGTTAACATTGCAGATTCTTTAGATTTTGTTATGAA
>CAHIKZ030001633.1:520000-530000 GCA_903632075.3 Acanthosepion pharaonis | reverse complement strand
GTGCGAACTAACAAGAAGGATGAGAGTAATTGTACTGGGATATATAGGTGTGTGTTTGTGTGTGTGTGTGAGAGAGATGTAAACCAGTCATTTTAAATCCAACCAACAAAGTCTGTTTTTCTTTATTATATTTTTCTAATTTTTCAAATAGATTGTATGTCCAAATCAGAATTGTGTATAAACTGTCCAATATCTATCTATATTTCTGAGATGACGTATTGTAACTATTTACACTATTTACATTGTTCAGACTATCGTCCTCCTCTTTATTGCCATATTCACAGTGTTTCAGCCATTTACACTCTGGCCTTCTTCAGGTTATATTTGTTGGAATTTTGAACCTAACACTTTCATCCGAGGGGGTAGATTGTTCTATCTCAGTTTTATTTAATTCCCATTGATAACCATTCAAGTTTTTGCTTCCTCTGCTGTGGGCAGGTATTGAACTCACAAATCTTTGGGTTATCAATTTTTGGATCAATCAACCAATGCTTTTATCCACTGGTCATTTGTCCTTGGGGTCCTAGTGGATAAAAAAAACAAACAAAAAAAACATTGAGTTATCAAGGGGAATTAACTAAAACTAAGATATCCAAAAAAGGCATGGCATGTGGAATTAGAACAATTTATCCCTATGGACTAAATAAGGTGTTCAGTTTGAAATTCTAACAAATATCACCTGAAGAAGGCCAGAGCTTACAATCGTCGAAACATCGTGAATATGGCAACAAAGATGAGAACAACTGTTTGAACAATGTTAATAGTGTAAACTGTCCAATGTACATGTTTTTGTTTTGTAGCTATTGTTTGACTATTTTCAACCGCCTCAGTCACGATCAGTATCTTAATGTTGTGTGGTAAACAAGATTTTGTTGGTTACGTCCTGGCATTTTAGGGAATGCTACGTGTCAAATTAATATATACTTGTATTGCATATTGTATAAGTGACGTCATTTGTAAAACAGTTTCACTGAGTTTGACCACACTGGAATATGAAAAAAAATGAATCCATCAAATATTTTATGTGTATCATTATTATTATTATTATTATTATTATTTTATGAACGCATCGATATAGTGTTACTGTGGAGAAAGTATTTTTTTAATGAAGGTTGTTTCATTTGCATAATAATGTCTTCTAGAATTTTATGTCTTTCCTTGCAGTGAGTTCTGTATAATATTTTGGTATTATCTACTAAAATTACAATGTTGATAGTTGCATTTTAGTTGTTGGTGATGTGATGTTTGATTTGTGCACAAATTGTGTTAATTTTGAACAAATGACAAGTTAACCTACGAGAGAGTGTGATACATGTGTGGCCAATGTTAGCATTTAATGTTGTTGTTTTTAATATTTATATTGGAGATGCAAAGGCATGAAAATTCACAAACATCATTGGGGAGAGATTTTTGAGGTACAAAGTTATTGTTAATAATTAAGTTATATGTTTTAAACTTTTCATAATAATTGCTAAATGTAAGGTATTTATTGGAAACTTGAAGTGATATCTACCATTGAAAGATATTACTTCAAAAAACATCAACTCAAAACAAAAAAATAAAAATATCGACTAAAAATAATGTTTGTAGTAATATATATATATATATATATATATATATATATATATATATATATATATATATAACCATGGGTAAACCATCCAAGTGAATCCTATTAATATAAAATATTTATCAAATGTTTTAGTATTGACAAGCTCAAAGGAATTTATCCTGAGGGATGAAATAGCCATAAAAATTGGGTACAATTGAGTTTCATTTTATGTAATTCATATATATATATATATATATATATATATATATATATATATGGAATAGGTTATAGTAGTTCCAATGAAAGAAAAGTGTGTATATTAAAAAAGAAGAGAGAAACTGCAAAAAAACACAAAAAAATGGAAATAGATCTAAGAACAGAGGGGTCATTAAACGATAAGAATATAAATATCTTCTTCACCCTCTCTCTGACCAGTCTTAATTGTTTTATTACCCTTCATGCAGAACTTTTTCACTGCCAGTTCAAGGAAGACATTTGGGTCACTAACACACAAAATGAGAATGTCTAATATAAATAATATTTAACATTGAAAAACATAAGAAAAATTAATTCCTTTTAATAATATGTGGAAATATCCACTCTTTGCCTGATGAAGGTCGCGAGACCAGAAACCTGTGTAGCAAAATTATGGAAAAATAAAACAATATATTTTTTTTAAAAACATTACAACCAAAAACATTTGCAGTTTCTCTCTTCTTTTTAATATACACACACACACACACACACACATATATAGCTGGCCACTCGTATTCGAGGATACCGTTCTACTAGGGCAGCTAGTCAATCCCTATTGAAGACGCTTGCTCAGGCATATTTGTGTTTTTTCAGCACCCACAGAGCCCAACTGTGGTTTATACTACAACTATGCTGAGCAGACCTTAGTTACAGTTTCTGGGTGAGAGCGTGTTATCTAGTGTGATCAACAATCTGAGCAAGGCCAGCACATTCAAACCCTCTGTCACAATGAATTGTGACTTCATGCTAGCACAGATATTGACAGCCCAAGTGTTCTGTCCATCCAATTTCACTCACAAGGCTTGGGTCAACCTGTGGTATGGTTTTCAGGCACTTTCCAAAGATGCCGCATGCTGGAATCATTCTCCCTCCAGACCTATAATATCAGGAAATCTCCTTGACAAATTGACCATGCTGAGATTCGAAGCCGGGTTTCATGGTCAGAAAGCGAACGTTCTAACCACTTGGTCATGCAACCATAACATATAAAAAATAGAACTAATGGATTTTTTATTTATCAATCTGACAGACTTTTATTATTTTTAGTTGACATCTATATTTGAGTAGATGCTCTGTTTTTATTTTTAGACAGTATATTTATTTTCGTCTACTAGCCTGAATATTCAAGAAATCTTATTAAAGGAATATATCTGCCCTCTGGCAGGATTCAATAGATCTAATGACGGTTTCCCCTGACAAGGGAGACATAGATTTGAATTCAGCCAGAAAGCGCATATTTTTCTTTAAGATTTCCCAAATATTCAACCAGTAGAAAATAATATACTGTTTAAAAATAAAAACAGAACATATACTCAAATATGGGTGTCCACTAAAAATAGCATTTAAGTGATATACACTACAAGCAAAAGATTTGGGGACACACTGAATTTATTTAAAATAACACATTAAAAGGAACATCTGTCTATATTTCTGAGATGAGGTATTATGTACACTATTTACATTGTTTGGACTATTATCCTCATCTTTGTTGCCATATTTATCACAATGTTTCCGCCATTGTATGCTCCAGTCTTCTTCAGGTAGTTGGAATGTTGAACTGAACCCTTTATTTCACTCGCTGGGGTAGACTGTTCTAGTTCCACATGCCATGTCTAATGGATGTCAGTTATCAGTTATCTCCTGTTAATTCCCCTCTCCAAGTTCTCCAGTGACAGGAACCAAAGAGTTGTGAGTTCAATAGCTGGTTAAGTCAATAACTACAGTGTATTTGCTTTTATTTCCCAGTCTTTCTCCATGTTCCTCTCACTACCAAAAAGTTCAAATTTGGACTTGTCTCTTCACAGTAAATTTTGCTAAATTATGAATATTTTTGAGAAACATTATATATTGTTTTCACTCTTAACCCCTCAGTAGACCATTTCATATTACCAAAAGAGATTTCATTCAGGTCAAATGAATCATGAAAAAAAGAAAAATATCATTTGTTTTTGTGAAGATATCCTATACCATCTGGTTTATGCATAATTAGAAAAAAATAATTCACTTTTCAACAAGTCAACATCCAAAACACTCTTCTAAATTATGTCAAAATTACCTTGAGTCAAAAAAGGAACATGTTGGAAATTATAACTTGACTGCCTCAATCTCCTGACCTCTCTCCCATTAAATTTACTAATTGATGAATTAGTTGGGAGAGTTCAAAGAGAATATTCAAAGAGTGAGAGTAAGCTTTTTCAGTACTTGAAGAATGCTTGGGAAGGTCTACCATCTACTTTTTTTCCAAAAAACTGTTGGAAGGAATCACAATAATTTGTGAAGCAATAATTAAGGCAGGTGGTGGTTTTATTGATAAAAAACAAAATATGATGCTGTTGTGTGATTTTTTTTATAATTAAGTGCTTGTTTTTTGTCAAATTAAAAGCAAATACACTGTAGTTACTGAAATTTTATTTTTTACTTTAAAAAAATACAAAAATATCTCATTTTAAGGTGTTTCTTTAAAAAAATACAGGGTTGCACAAATTTTTTGGCCTCTAGTGCATATATGTCTGTGTGTGTAAAAATGCTGATATTAATAAGATTTATCTGTAAAGACAATGTAAATGAAAAAACAGTGGAAAATCTTTTATACCAACATGGTTTGTTCCTTCAGGAAATTTATCAAGGTAAGTGTAGAAATTTTATTTGGCCTCATGTATTTATGCACAGAAGTAATTTGATGAAAAATATCAAGTTTTCAAATTTTTCATTAGAGACGTCTTAAAAAATATTTAAAAAAAACTTACTGTGTAAGGAAAGGTAAACTATGGAGGATGCTAAGTGATATAATTTTTCAGCCTATTAAATGAATGTGAGTTAATGTTATTGCTGTTAATGATATTTTTTATATATATGTCAGTATTATTTATGTAATTTCATTTTAATTTATTTTATTTATTTAATTAATTTATTTTTAATTTTTAAAGTTCAACTGATTTTTTTTCATTTTTAAAAGTTTTATGGTCATCCATAAGTATGTTGGTTTGAAAAAGGCAAATTTATTTTAAGAAAGGAGACATATGAACAAATCCAGTGTGTAAGTTAATATTTAGACCAGACACAATACTTGCACTTTCAAGAATATTTTATCTAAGAAATTTATTTTTCTTTTAATAAGTTGTGATCAAAAGAAATTAACAACTCTGTTTTTGGCACACAATTTCTGAGTGAGCATTTCTCCCCTCTACAACAGTCTCTCGGTATTTTCTTTGTTCTCTTTTCCATAGACATACAGGCACCCCAGAATGGAGCATTAACACTCAGATGCCCTTTCTCATGATTTCATCCAACCACATAAGAACAGCATTTTTTGACTGAAACATTGTTGAAATTATTTCTGTATATAGCGAATGCATTGGATAAATTATTATGTAGATCTTTTTCATGTTCATAAATACATTTCCTTAAATTTCTTACTGCAGTTTTCACTTCTTCATTACCAACATAACATTTGCCCTACCCACCTCAGGGCATCTTTCATTGAACCAAAAAGATGGAAACCTGAGAATGCTAAGTCAGGTGGTGATGAAGAAGTGGAAACTGCAGTTAGGAATTGGCTACATCAGCAGCTAGCTGAGTTTTATGAAGCTGGGATACATGCCCTCATTTGTAGGTGGGACACTGCTGTTGAAAAAGGTGCTGACTATATTGAAAAGTAGGGATGTTAACCTGTGATGTATAGCTATATCGTGATAAATAATATGTTTGTTGTATTACTTTGTAACAGAAGAGTTATCATTCTTGTTTGGTAGTCTCAGTAGACACAAGTTATTCTCAGGCTTCAAAGAAGTACACAAATCAATTATATCTTATATAAAATCTATATCATTTATCTATGAGGATAAGTCAAAAAGTAGTGCAATTATTTTTATGTAAGAAATAAAGACCATAATAAAATATCTCGTACATCAAGATCTAGCTAGACATCATAGGTCCACATCCCTATTTCTAAACCTAGCACTTCTTTTTCAACAGCAGTGTTCCATTTACAAATGAGGGAGTTTTATTTCATAAAAAAAGAAAATATTTTTCAATTCCTTACTGCAGTTTTCACTTCTTCATTACCAATGCAACGTTTGCTCCCACCCACCTCAATGCCTCTTTCATTGAACCAGAGAGATGGAAGCCTAAAAGTGCTAAGTCAGGTGGTGATGAAGAAGTGGAAACTGCAGTTAGAAATTGGCTGCATCAACAGACAACTGAGTTTTTTGAAGCTGGGATGCACGCCCTGATCTGAACACTGTCTTTGAAAAAGTGGTAGTGACTATTTTGAGAAGTAGTATGTGAACTGTAATATTAGGTTGTCCCAAAAGTTCGTAAACACTTGCAAAAAATTGAAATTTTACTCGCCAAGTAATAACAAAAACAACAAAAATTATTCCTCAAAATAAAGACCATCATTTTCCAAGACTTTCTGCCATCGATCTGCAAGCTTTCGGATCTGGTGAAAGTACCATTCAGCCGGCTTTGAATCAAAGAATTCTTGACATGCTTCCTCGACTTCATCAAACGAGTCGAATCGGCGGCCCTTCAGAAAGTATTGCATTGAGCGGAAAAGGCCGTAATCTGATGGAGCACAGTCAGGACTGTAGGCTGGATGTGGCAGAACCTCAACGCCGTCCAGCTCTTCAAACTTGTCTTTGGTCTTCCTGGCGGTGTGTGGCTTGGCATTGTCCTGCTGCATCAAAGCGCGCTTTTCAGGTTGATCAGAGCCAGGTACTTTTTGCTTCAACTTTTCATAGACCCACTCCAGTTGCTGACAGTAAAGTTCGGCACTGATGGCACGACCATTTGGAACCAACTCAAAATGCACGATTCCTTCAAAGTTCCACCAAACGCACAACATGACTTTCTTGCGAATCGATCTTGTTTTGGAACCAACGGTGTCTCTTGCCCTTTTTGAACCCATTGCTTGTCTCGATTGTGCTAGATTGTGTTGCATAAAAATTCAATTTTTCGCAAGTGTTTACGAACTTTTGGGACAACCTAATATATGGCTATATTTTGTCATACAATATATTTGATTGTGTTCTTTATTTCTTATATCATAAAACAAATTGCATTACTTTATGACTCACCCTCATAAATAATTTAAAATTTTAAAAACTCAAAAGTTTTGTAGAAATAAATCCACTCTTCAGGAGTAAAGATAAGTCAATTCTTTATTTAGAATTGGTCAGCTGTGTTTGTATTTTTTGTTTTTATTTTAAGTGAGACACAATCTTTGTGATATTTTATCCAAGTTTTGATGTTCTTAGTCAAGGAATTTTTTACTTATTTATTCTATATTTTAAACCATTTTCCTGATTTCAAGTGAAAAAGGAAAAATATAATTTGTCCCATATTAGAGAACTTTGGGCTTTTATAAACCATGTTCAAAGAGTCCAATGTCAGAAAAAAAACAACTTTCATCTGTCTTTAATCTTGTATAAACAGAAAATCACTGCCCAAATACAGGCAATATATACGTATATATGTCAAACATTAATAATCAAAAAATAAGCACTAAATTCTTACATTGGGCACACATGAACACCCTCTATTGCAGATTGATCTATCACTTGTCAAAACTCATTGCAATCTCTGTACATAATGACCAGCACATTACAAATGACCAGAATACAGCTATCAGCATAAACTGAGTCATGCCAGAAGGTTTTTCTCGCTTAGTCCATCCTTCACATCTAAAAATCTACCATTCATCCATGTATAGTATGCTGTTGCCTTATATGGTCTTGTGTCCCTGCTGTTCATCTCAAAGACAGATATGTAAAGTGATCAGTCCTGACTTGGTGTCTCAGCTCCAGTCACTTTCTCATTGATGTAATGTGGTTTTCCTGTCTTTTCTATAAATATTTTCATGGCATCTGCTCTGACAAGCTAGTTTCTCTGGTACCCCAAATGCATGAATTTAAGTGGGCTATGAGGTTGGCATCTCAGTACTACTCTTTTACTGTCAAAACAGTTAAATTTAACCACCTCTTCTACTCCAATAGCTTCTTCTCTTGCACTTCCTGTCAGTGGAACTCCCTTCCTCTTACTTGCTTCCCTGATAACTATAATCTTCAAAACTTTAAATGTAATGTCAATCAACATCTTCTGTTGCCTTGACCCCGTTCTTCTTTTTATCCTCCTCTATTCCTCTCCCCCATAACCAGTCTTTTTCCTTACTTACACTCCCAGGTCCACCCTGACCCAGGATGGTAGCACCTGTTAGGCTCCCAGTTATGGGCAAATAGTTGACCCCACAACCTGACTCAAAGCACTAAGAAAGTGTAAAAATAAATTTTAATACCAGAAATACTTTTAAAAATAGGTTAGTATCAGCAATAAATATTTGAAAACAGAAAATTTTACCAGAATTAGAAATCTTGTCAGCATTAAATAACCCATTGAGGTTAATATGCCACAAAACAAAACAAACCAAACTATACATTTTTAAAAAAAATATTACCAGCTATACATTTTTAAAAAAAAAGGAAATTTTTTCAGCATTAAATAACCCATTGTGGTTGATATGTCGTAAAACAAACCAAACCAAACCTTTCTATTGTTTCTGCTATTATCTATAATCTGGGTCCCCCCAAAGCATGTGGTCATGAAGTGTGTTGCTGAACTGGCTCCTCCTCTCTCTAAACTGTATAATAAATGTCTAACAACTTTTTGCTTTCCTGCCTGTTCAAAAATAATCATCTGTTGTTCCAGTTTTTGAGAACTGTCTGACCATTCCACCTATCTTCTATCTCTTTTTTGGAAACTCTTTGAAGCCCTAATCAATGCTGAATTTGTGGAAAGAGTCTATAAAGCTCTAGATAAGAATGGTGAAGCTTGATCTATTGCTTTGGACATTTCAAGTGCTTTTGAAAGGTTTGGCATACAGGTCCAGACAAATTTTTGAACTGATCCACTCTTTCTTATCCAATTGTGAAATGAAAGTTATCCTAAATGGCCACTCTTCTGAATCCTTTTGTACTAATGCAAGTATCCCCCAGGGTTCCATCCTTGGTCCTACTTTGGTTTTAATTTTCATTAATAACCTTTCCAGTGGCATCAACTCCCAACTTGGTAACTACGCTGATGACACAACCATTTACTCCTGTCTTGATAGTAAATTTAATCAGTCTGATAGAGTTAATTTGATGTAAAAAAAAAAATGACCTTCAGTCTGTTGTTAACTGGGACAAAGAATGGCTTGTTAATTTTAATGCCTCCAAAACTAAACTGCTCTCTGAGAGAACCCTTTCTCCCTTCCATCAGCACAGCTGATGCTAACCTCCCAGAGAGTGACTCATTGCACCTTCTCAGACTAATGTTCTTGGGTGATATGAAGTGGAAAGACTATATTATGCCCATTGCTATGTCAGCTAGTAAGAATGTTTGTTCATTGTGTTGTGTGAGACAATTTTTCTTGCCAGAATCTATTTTACATATTTATAAATCTACCATTTGTTCATGCTTAGAATACATATGGTCTGGTGCTTGTGCTATATATCTAGAGGTCCTTGATAAGATCTGAAGAATCAGCAAGATTATTGGCCCTGATCTGGCATCTTAGTCACTTTCTCACTACCATAATGTTGGCTTCCTGTGCTTTTTGTATCAATACTTTCATGATAATTGTTCAGATGAACTCTTCACTATGGTACCAAGACTTGACGAATTTAAGTGCAATACTAGATTGGTGACATGGTCTCATCAATTTAAAGTTGAGTTGGCTAGATGTTATCTCCTACTCTGATAACTGAGTGTGTTTTATAAGCTCATCTAAGCTATTGATCATTTAGTGACAAACCTTTGTTTTTATCAAACCTCATGCAATGAAATCCAGAGGTGGGTGTCAGTTCCAGAGAATGTAGACACTTAGGTCAAGGTTCTCTATGTCCAATCCACCGATCTGGAAAGCTTCTATTGACATACCCTTGAACAATTAGAGCATAATGATATGGTGTCCCATCTTGTTGAAATGCAACATTATCAAGAAAGCCATCGTCAAGAAACTATATCAAATCATGGTAGATGATACCTGTCACGGATGTTTCCTTAAAGAAAAATGAGCCATTAAGTTTTGATCTAGTCATTCCAAGCCATACATTAACTTTTTGAAAGACCCTTTGCTATTCTATGATTTCAAATCGCTTTTCATTGGACCAGATATGACTCATCACTGAATAAGATGTTATTCAATAAACTTTC